>CM040426.1:151744720-152265705 GCA_022702705.1 Papilionanthe hookeriana x Papilionanthe teres
ATTTGTTACAAATCACTCATGACACATCCCTAAACTAAACCCAACATTTATTTGGCATGGTCCTTCACAAAACTTTCATCCAAAAGACCATTTTATAATCTAAAAGCCCACTTCCATAAAGCCTTTAAAAACCCATTTTCACCAAAATTCAAATGGCCCAAAACCTATTTCAAAACCCATATGACATCTTCATTGGTCATCCATTTGATAAAATCACCCCCTAAGTTTTATTTCATCATTTAAATAAACCAAATGTGGCCCCATGAAAAATTTCCATCAAAATGTCTAAAAATTCAAAACCCTTTTTCATGTAATTGACCAAGCTTTGCCCCAAGCCACATGGAGCCATGGAGCCATGCATAAGCCATATGCAAGCCTTGGAAGCCACTTTCCACATCACCAAACCATTTATGGCTAGAGAGGGAACCCCTTTCCAAACTCCTTCTTAAGCCTTTTTAACCCCTTTTATGTCACACTCTAACCCATGCTTAATCAAAATTCTTGGGATAGAGACTTCTCCACCTAAAGTCAGCTGTGCAAAATGATTCATTTCAGCCCAAATCAAACTCTTGAAGGGTGAACCCAACCCATTTCCATGGCTTGACCAAATTAAGCTCAAAATGAATCTTCCCCCTTACCACTTAAATTAAACTCCTTTACACATGTCAAGCCTAAATTGACTGCACCATTGCCAACCCCTGACCCTTCTGAGCCAGATGGTAACCTAACCCTGCCGGCCAGTAGCTTGGGTCGCCGGAAAACACCATGGTCGAGAGCTCCATGTGAGCCAAATTTTTCAATTCTTCCTTGCTGAGTTGTCCCAGTCCAATTGAACACCATGGCTGTTCTTCTCTTGCATAGAGCAGCTAATCCCAAGCATCAAACCCCCTTGGGAGGCCCTCCAGCAACCTCTATTTAAACCCACTCAACTCTCGGCCAAACAAGCTTATGAACCAGACCTTAAGGAAACTCTGCTAAAATTGCTCCAGGACCTCCTCCTAACCCAGAGCAGTTGATCCCCAGTGTTCCTTTGCCCTAATCCCCATTAACAGAGCTTAATTTTTGAGTTGAAAATCCACCCAAAAAATAGGACACTTCACCACAGTGAGCCAATCTTCAAATTGATTGACCCTACACCTTCACCAGCAAGAGGAGAAGTTCCCTAACAAAAGCCCCTCACCAAGCCAGCCATTACTTCCAGCCTCCAAGCTTTGTGATCGGCCTTGGTCACTTTCATACTTAGACAATTCCCCAAAACCAGAGACTTCATCTGGAGCTTGCCTGGACTCAATTGAAGGTGACAAAACCCTCAGATCGAAGCTTCACTTCTCTGAGCAAAGGTATGAACTCATTCTTCCTCACAAGCTTCTAGTAGTTCTCCATTTCATTTGGTTTAATTTCATAGCCTATAAACCGTATGGATATGTTCGTCTCTTCAAGACGAATCGATAGAGCATAAGAACTCGAAAATCCATTGAGAATCGAGGGAGATATTAGGGTTTGAGTGTGGACGGTCACGGGTACACACCAGTCGTAGACGATGACTAGGAGCCGTTAGATCGCGCGTGTATCGAGCAGACGGTCGAGATCAAGCCGGACAGTGGAATGTTACGTGAACCGCGGGCCCCCGAAGCGCTAAGTCAGATGGCGGCGCCGAATCATAGAGCGACGTGTGGACTTTCGATCCGCCGTAGGATGACACAGCGATGAGTCGGATAAGTAGAAAATTAGGGTATTTTTTAATTATTTAAATGTAGAACTTCAAAAATTCATATCTTTGCATAGAAAAATCACAAAAATAAAATAAAAATACCCTCTTGCTCAGTGAACAGAGGAGAATAATGTGGAAAAGAAATCAAGTTAATTGGATGAGGATTTTATTTTTAATAATTTTTTACTGTTTTCAATGTTTTGATTCTCGCATAGATAATTCACCATGACATGAGACCATAGAGCTTTTGAAGCCTCTGATCTTGGGAACATTCCCTGAATTTTTCAAGGTCAGAGGCCATCTCTGTGAAAAGTTATTGATTTTTCAAGTTCATGTCACTGTTTTAGGTATTTTAATTTCAATAATAAGCATGTTGTAAAATAAATTCTAGGAAAATTTGGTGATGTTTCTTAGGACCAAGGGACCCTATGAAAAATATATTTTGAGTTAATTCATTCATAATAACATTAATTGGCCTAAACCCCTAAAATTGAATTTGAATTAATTAGGGTTAACCACATACCAAATTGACTTGAAAACAATTCTCCATTAATCTTTAGGGTCAGAGGAACCTTACATAAAATTTTGAAATCAATGGACTCGATTAACCCCACCAAATGAATTGATTAAGCCTCATAAGCAAAATGGAACTTTAAAAATTCATAACTCCAAAAATACTTTTCAAAAATTCACAAAAATGGTTTTGGAGCTTCTCTCATATCAATGGAGTTCAAGAAAATTAAAATTAGAATTTTCTAAAAACTTAATTTTTCACAATAGTTTAATATTTTGATAATTAAAAGATAATAAAAATGATAAAGATATTAAAAATCATAAAAATGCCACATTTTGACTCCTAATCACTTAGGAACAAACTAAATATTTTTCTTAAGTCCCTAGGAGAAGGTATTGAATTTTAAAGGCTTAATGTAATTTTTAATATTAAAAAAATGAATTTTTAACCTCTTCACTAAAATAATTCTAATAAATCACAGAAAAAACAGAAAATTATAAAATTTGTTTCTCTGGACTCCTTGAGGTCAGAGAAATTTATGAAAAATGTAAAATCTATTTTTCAACTTTTATTTTATTTTAAAATTAATCAATACTCTAAAACTCAAAATAATTATAATAAATAAAATATAATTCAAAAAATCATAAAAATTGGTCTTAGTGGTCCTCTGGTCATTAGGAACATCCCATAATTTTCTTAAGGACAGAAACCTTTCCTTGGACATGTTGTTGATTTTTTTTTTAAAACCCCTATTTTCTACTAAAAATAATTATATAAATAAACTAAATTCAGAAAAATCACATTTTCTCCTCTAATGTCTTAATTGACATGTGAGTGAGGTGACATAAAATTTCAAGTTCATTTGAGCTCAATTTAGTGAGTGATGAAATAAATAAGCTTAAAAGGGCATAAAGGTAATTAAAAATTTTAACCCTTAATTAAAACTTTAGGTTTAATCAAAATGGGGGGCAAAATATTTGATTTAACTTTCTCTTGGATGATTGTAACTTAGGGAAATTAAGGGGTAGAAATCCATTAAACACTTTGAAAATATCAAAATGAAACTTTAATTAATTAAACAATTTAAATTTTGGAAATAATATATTTAAAATTTTGATTATTAAAATAGGGATATTATTAAAAGGACATTTATTCTTTAATTTAAAAATCTCTAAATAAATCACTTTAACAATATTTAGTTCTTAATTAAAAATTAAAATAATAATCCAAATTAACAACTAAAATTAAAATTAAATTAAAATTAAATTTAAAATATTGAAACTAAAATTAAAACTTAAATTAAATTAAATTAAATTAAATTAAATTAAATTTAAAATATTAAAATTAAAATTAACATAAAATTAAATAAAATTAAATGAAAATTAAATTAAAATTAAATTAAATTAAATTAAAATTAAATTAAATTAAAATCAAATTGAATTAAATTAAATTAAAATCATTTAATAACAAACCTAAATGAAATCATTAAGAGTTAAATCCAAATATATCAATAATTTCAATACCTCTTCCTATCTAAGTAAATTTAAAACATGAACATCAATCTGAAATACTAAAATAATTGAAAGTGTAAAGATTTAAATTAAATATAAAATAATTTGAACACTATTCCAAACTTAAAATTATTAATTAAAACATCATAATTAAATTAAATCACTTTAAATCATTAACTCAAACTTTAAATTAAGAATGATTAAAATTCTCAATAAACTAACTTGCCCCTAAAAGCTTTCATTATTATAACTCTTAAATAAAACATCAAATGAAACTGTCACCTTACTCACAAGGATGATCAAACATCCAAACTCACTAAGCAAGAGTCAAATAAAACCAGAACATTAAAGTAACTTGTATGAGTGATTCATCACCACAATGAAACTAACTAAACTTAAAATGATCCCTACAATGTTTTAGAAGATGTTCAGAATTCAGTTCCGAGCACTTCTCTAACTTGATGGGATGTTTTGAAAAGAACAGTGAGACATCATTGTTGTTTGATGAAGAAAATCATCCTTAACAAAGCACAAGAACCTAGTTGTCATAGGAAATGACTAGTTATAGGATTAGGAATTTGGTAGACAACCAAAACCCTTTCCCTTAGCTTTACCTAGGCATTTCTTGCAAAATATGTTTAAATGCTCTAACATGTGTTTTAAGTGTAGCTTGGGATGACGGGAAGACCCTCTAGGTATGCTTTTGTTTTATTGCAATTTACTTTATTGCAATTTACTTACATGCATTGCGCTTTACTTTTTCTTGCATGATAAATAAGACTGTTGCATGAAAACCAAAACCTTTAGGGTAGTCCCTAAACTGAAACCAAAACAAAATTAAAAGTTATTGCAAGATAAAATTCACCGCCACAACATTCCAAAATATTAAACAACTCAAAATTTAATCACAAACAGAACAACAAAACTACAATTGCAACTAAATTAAAATGTCTCGTTGAATGATCGGGAATACCTCGGATGATGTAACCCACGTGTTGCTAACGGGATTTCCCACGGTCTAAATGAAAGTGTGGAACTCATTCAGTTGAGTTTAGCAAATTCATCTGGACTAAGTGAATTCGATGAAAATAACGATGTCGGGTTGACGGAACCGTGGGATCTTAATCAGTTCTGTTTAAACAACTTTAAGATTTGTTTCGATTAAAATATTAAAAAACACTTGGATTTTAAGATTTTCTCTAAACCAAAACACTTCTCTCATCTCCTGATTTATGACTCTTAAAACTAAACCTCTGCAACAACAAGAAGCTCGGAGCATGGTGGGCAGCTCGACCATCGTCATCAGCAAAACTCGGATCTACTTCTGCAAAACTTTCTTAGAATTAAAAAACCAAGCCATAGGACTTCGAGGTAGTTTGACTAGTGCAACATAAATCCTCAACTATTCGTTAAGCATTTGCATGATCATATCATGTAAATTAAGCCCTAACCGGTCTTAGGACTCCGAGGTAGTCATTCGGTATGACATAAACCCTCATATCTTCCAGGTTATTTGTATGATCATGTCATACAATTATAAGCCCCAATTAATTAAAAATGGCAGGATTGCAATATTAAATAAATTCCCAAATTGAAGCCAAACAATAGGATAGTTTGGGAAGTTGCCAAGATTCTTCTTGGATCCTCAGCTTCTCCTACTTCTCTTTCTTTGGATTCTTAAAATAAACTATTCCAAATTTGAGCTGATCCTTATTGAAATTCGAAAACTCAATCCTTTGAAATCCTTAAACTTTGAAATTCTTGAGAGAAAAATCACTAATCATTATTGAGAGTTTTCTTAAATGATTCCCGTCATTTAAGATGTAATTAACTATAGGGGCTTGCCCTTATAGGGAATTTTAAGAACCCAGGAAATATAAACCCTGTTTAATTTCTTTATTTTAAACAGGGAAACTTTTCGGCTTATAAAATTGGTTCGCAGACCAAACAATGTCACAAATCTTCTAGTTTATTTAATCAAGCCCCATCATCAAGTAGTGTGTCTATTCTTTGGGATAGATACACAGCTTGTGATGCGACACTCATTTATATAAACTATTTGGGATGTGAGGTCAGTTTGATTTCATATCTTAAAATTTTCATTTATAAAATTATTTTCAAAATCAAATGCTACTTTCCAAATTATATATATATTTAAATTAAATTTAAAATATGAAAATTCACCGACAACTTCTGTAGGCTACCTCTTTTCCAAAATACAACACTCAACCTAAAAATATGTTGACAGCTACTACTTCTTTTTTTCCTATATTTTTATTTTAATTTGCTTTAGTGCATGTTTTATTTAAGGACAATCTATTATGCTAGCAAAGACCCCAATAATAAAGAATAGTATATCATATGTTTAGGAGGAACACTACAATAGGTCTTGGGACTCAACAATAATCACACGTTTAAACATAAAACCTAAACTCTTAACCTGAAACCATCACCATGAGAAGTTCGAGTCAAGTAAAACAAGTTGCAAGCGGATGAAGGACAACTTTAGATGACGGCCAAGACTCAGCAATGAAGTGGATTGACTACAAAAAAATCTTTCTATAGAATTAAATAACATAAAACCTTAAGACTTCGAGCTTATTCATCTAGTATACTGTAAATCCTCACTCTATCTCTTAAGCTTTTGCACAATCATGTTATGTAGTATAAGTCCTAACTCATTTATGATTCCGTGGTTGTTCGTTCGGTACGACATAAATTCTCCTATCATCCTAGGCTATTTGTACGATCAGATATTGTGCAAGTGTAAGACCAATATTTAAAATAAAATGGTGAGAGTAAAACATTATATAACTTTACTTCCAAGATGTAAAGTCAAACAATAGGATAGTTTGGAAAGATACCAAGGTTCTCCTCAGAATCTGTGACATCCCCATATCCTTCGGTCCTTTGGCCTCCAAAATAAATGTTCCCACTTGGCTCAATCCCACTTGATTCTTCTTATAAGAAAACTTGAAAACTCAACTTTGAATTCTTGAAGAAGAAACCCTTAATTATTATCGAGAGTTTTCTTAAGTGACTTCAGTCAGTTAAGATGTAATTAGGGAATTAGAAACCCATGTAATATAAAACCTACCTAATCTTTATATTAGATAGGGGAACATGTTAGTCATACAAAGGTACGTATTCCAAACGGATGTCATGAATTATTTAGTTTATATAATCAAGATCACCGCTATGTAGTATACCTATCTCTCGAGATGGTGTATTACTTTTGGTGTTGTGCTCGACTACTTAAACTATTGAATATATGAGGTCTCTTCAATCTCATTTTTCAAAATTTAGAATATTATTTTAAAATTAAAAATTATACGTGTGTCGGCTATTTTTATTGTTTTTTTATTTACTTTAATAAATAAAATTTTAATTTTTAAATTTAATATGTAATATAGTATAGTTAATGTGATTTAATTTTTAATTTGAAAATGGTATTTATTTTGGAAAGCAATGGTTATTATTTTAGAAATAAAATCTTTAGATTTAAATTTAATATATAATATTTTATTTTGATGTTAAAAATTGTATCCTTCATTTTACACAAATCGAGACCGAATAGATCTCATATATCAAATTGTTTAAATAGTTGAGCACGATACTACAAGTGATATATCATCTTGAAAAATGAGTGTACCACTTATTAGTCGGCTTATCTATTTAAACTTAAAAGTTTATGAATTTATTTTGGTTTACAAGATTTATAGCCAAAAAATTCTCCTTTCTAATAAACAAATTAGATAGGGTTTAGATCAATCTAGGATCTTAATTCTCTATAAAGGCAAGCCCCTATAGTTAATTACATATTAGGAAACTGAAGTTTAAGAAAAGACTCTATTAATATCATGGGATTCATCTTCAAGAGTTTCAACGTTTAGGTTTCCACGATTGCTTATAAGAAAGCCAATAGGGAAAGGTTCAATGTTAAACAGTTATTTTTGGAATCCAAAGGAGTGAAGAGTAGGAGATGCTGAAGATATTGAAGAAGCTTTAGTGACATCTCAAACTAAGCGAAAGTTTAGCTTTACATCTTTGGAAGGAAAATTATTTGTTGTTTCAATAATGCAAATTATTTAGATATTCGAGATTTATGTCTGCATATCATGTGCAAATATTCTGAGAAAATAAGTGGATTTATGTCATACCAAACAACTCCCTCAGAATCCAAAATGGTTTAGGATCTCTATATAATTGTATGAAGTTATAAAAGATAATTTGAGGATTTATGTCGTATCAAACGACAACCTCAGCGCCCTATAGGTATTATGTGATTTAAGTCTACAAAAATTCAGTTGAAACTCCTCATGCTTCTGTTGTCATCTCATCATTTGACCACTTCATTATCCTACTAAAAAAATGAAGAGAAGAGATATTGAATTTTATTATTAATTTGTTAAAGTTTTAGAGATGTTAGTTTTTAATTTTGAAAATATTTTATTGTAGGATTTTAAAATAAAGTGTTGAAGTTAAAATAAAGATATTATCTATTGTGAAATCCCATCCTAAATATGCGTTCTACGTTTACTACCCTAAGGGATACTGTGTAAACATGCTAGAAAGAGCAACAATTAAAAGTATATGTAGAGTACCGAAAGAAGCTATATACAGTAAAAGAAGCAAGGAACAAAACAACAACAAGTAGTGGCTATGCAGTATAGTAGCAATAAAGGAAAGACATGAAATAATGCAATGAAATATAGCAAAGGAAGAAAGGAAAGGTACAACAGTAAAATATTTAATATAAAGAGGTAGGATATACTTGCTGATTTTGTTGCTGTTTCAAAAAAAAAATGTTAGCACATTACAAATATACAAATATGAAAGGCATAAGTAATAAGCACATGAAATTCAAAGTAGTGAATGTCGGTTGTTAAAATTCAGGAGGGTTTGTACTTTTGAAAAAAGACTTAAAATATAATTTTATAAAGTAGAAATTTAATATATATATATGGATTTTTGAAAGTAACATTTTAACTTCAAAGAATATGAAATCAACCGATCTCATATAAACAATAGTTTAAATAATCAAGCATTTCACCACAAGACATATATTTATCCCGAAGAATGAGTATATGGCTTGAGGTGAAGCTTGATCAAATAAACTAAAGAGTTTATAACATCTGTTTGATCTGTGAACCATTTTGACCAACAATTTCCCCTATATAATATGAAGGAATTAGATAGGGTTTAAATTATCTGGGGTCTTTAAGTCACATAAGAAAACTCTTGATATAGATCAGGAAATGTTTATATTCATGACTTCCAAAGTAAGGTTTTTAAAGAAAATGTGATAGTCAAAAATTCAATAGGTGAATAGCTCAAGTTTTGGAACATTTCATTTTATCAAAAATCAAATGAGAGAAGGCTAGGGGAAGGACATAGATTCAAGGAAAATCTTGATGTCTTCCCAAACTATCATATAGTTTGGCTTTGATTTAGGATATTTATCTGGTGTTTCAAACTGTTAATTTTATTATTTAGAACTTACATACACTTGATACCGATCACATGAATGGTGTGGAAGATAGGAGGATTTATGTCATACCTGATGACAACCTCGAAATCCTCAACCGAATTAGAGCTTATATTGCACAACATGGTTGTGTAAATGCCTAAAGAAAATGTAAGGATTTATGATGCACTATGCAGGCTACCTCAAAGTCATATGGCTTGTTGTTTTAATTTCTAAGGGACAGTTTTGCTGATGTAGACAAGTTTTGCTGTTGAAGATGGTCGTGCTGCCCTCTATGCATACTCCAAGCTCCTCGTCGTAGCAGGTTTAGTTTAAAGAAGTGTCAATTGGGGAGAGGAGAGATGTATCAGGTTTTGGAAATATTTAAATTGAGGTGTCTTAACATTTTATTAGGGTAATATTAAAGTTGATTATAGCAACACAGGTTATGATCCCACTGTTCCATCATTCTGGCACTACAATTATCATTAGATTCACTTAGTCCAAATGAATTTACTAAACTCAACTTGATGAGTTCCATACTTTCATTTAGACCGTGGGAAACCTTGTTATCAACACGTAAGTTACCTCCTCCGAGGGATTCCCGATCATCCAATGAGATGTTTTAATTTAGTTACAATTATGGTATTTGTTTTATTTGTGATTAAATTTTGAGTTGTTTTATATTTTTGAATATTGTGGCGGTGCATTTTATCTTATTTTTTACTTTTAGTTTTTTTTTTATTTTTTGTCTCAGTTTTGTGGCTATCCTAAAAGGTTTCAGTTTTCATGCAGGGTGACATTGTTGTTTAGCATGCAAGTTTGCAAGAAAGGAAAGTACAGTAGAGTGCAGGTAAGTAAATTACATTAAAATAAAAGCATACTTGGTAGGTCTTCCCATCATCTCCACCTGAAACTTTAGTATTCTTGCAATAAATATTTATATTTTGCAGGGAAGTAAAACCTTATGATAGGTTCATTACAGGCTTACAAAGTCCTAGGTCATAATCCGGTGAATTCTTTTCACTTATGAGATTTCTTCATTTAATAAATTTAATAGGTGCAACAATCCTACATGGTGTCCAGAAGACATGTGAAAAGGTCCAGGAGAAACCCGGATATTTCACAATACAACTTCTTTGAGGCCCCTTTGAACTTATTATAGTTAGTAAATGCTTTATCTGTTTCATACCCTTTTGCTCAGTGAACCAATGTTATGATTAATCAAAAAAGTAGCGGTAATTATCATTTGGTGCTTTACTTAGGAATTATATGAGTGAGCCTTTAGAGGTAAACTTAGCTTATGGAGGAGTTTGTCTAACTTTGATGGACTTGAAATGTTTCAAAAGTAGTTTAAGATTAATTATGTTTTCTTTTCTAATTCTTAACAGTTAATTTCTTTTAATTAAGCCTAGCTCACTACTAAGCCCTTAAGATTTTAGTAAGTATTTTGTGTTTTTAGAAAAGGAAATTTTATGACTTTCATGATTATGATACTTATCAAAAGATTTATATAACATTTAAAACATCAAATGAAGGGGAATTAAATTAGTGGAATATTAACTTCCAAAATCAACCCCTAACTTCAAGGTTCTTTTAATTTGATTTTCTTCCAAATTAAAATAATTAAGGAGATTTAAAAATTTAATTTTGATGTGATAGAATTGCAATGGGTTTCTACCATTTGTCCCCTTTATATTTCAATCATCCAACATAATAATTAAGGTCATTTATCGCCCTTTTCCATTTTTAATTAAGCCCAAATATTGATTAAGGATAAATTTCCAAAAGTTGCAATTTTATCCCTGAAGGTCTTTATCACTTCATAAATCATTAAATTTAGCTCCAATGACTTTGAAATTTTTATGTGACCCCACGGATGGGTTAATTCAAACATGTATGTATATATATATATATATATATATAAAATCTATGTACATATGGATAAATATAAATATATACATACACATTTAAAATAGTTAAATTAATAAGTATAAATTAAATTTTAATAATTTAATAGTATTTCATAAATATTTTATTATTAATACTTAATAAATATATTTAATAAATATAATTATATAATATGGAATTTATATATTTATTCAATTTAATATATTGTTTATTTAATGTTATTATTAATTTATATTAGTATAATAATAATTTAATTATATTAATAATAATAATAACTTAAATATTTATTCTTATATTATTATATCTTTATAATTAAGCTATACAAATATATAAATTAAATTAATAAAATACTTAAGTAAAAAATAATTTAAAAAAAATTAATTTATTTATAGTATATTGTAATTATTATATAAATTATTAAATTATAAAATAATAAAAAATTTTAATTTTTAATAAGAATTATTTAAATATATTCATTAGTCATATACTTTAATCTAATTAAATATATTTTAAATATTAATCTAAACTAATTTATTTAAAAAATTTATAATTTATATATTAATATAAAATTTAATTATATATATATATATATATACACACATATATACATACACTTAAAATAGCTAAATTAATTTTTATTAATTAAAAGTGTTTATAAACATTTAATAAATATAATTATATTTTCATTAACATTTACAAATTATAATTATATAATATTAAATTTATATATTATTTTATTTGAAATTATATTTATAATATTATTATTATATTATATTAGTATAATAAAAAAATTAATTATACAAATATAAAAAAATTAAATATTTTTTATAGTTATAATTATGTAATATAATTAAGAAAATTATACGAAAATATAACTAAAATTAATTAAATAATTATATAAAAAATATTTGAAATATTAATTTATATAATATATTTAACTTTTATTTAATTTATAAAATTAATAATTATTATTACATTTAATTATTAATAAAAATTATTTAAATATTTTATATTTCATATATTATTTTAAATATAATTATAAATAATTTTAAATATGTATTTATATATAGATAGAAATACATATATACATAAATATAATATATTTAGTTTAATAATTATAAATTAAATTTTAATAATTTAATATATTATATTAGAATTATATTATTATATATTTTTAATAAATGTCATTCTTTAATATTAAATTTATATGTTTATTAAATTTAATATTATATTTAATTAATATTACTATTGAATTATATTAGCATAATAATTATTAAGTTTTATAAATATGTATTAAAAATTAAATATTAGTTATAATAATAAATATATAAGTAAAATTAAGAAAATTATACAAATATATAACTTAAATTAATTAAATAATTATATAAAAATATTTAAAAAAAATAATTTATATATAGTATTTAATTATTATTTAAATTATAAGATTATTACAGAAAACATTTATTTATAAATAAAAATTATTTAAAATAGATAGATATACATATAAACATAGATATAATATAGTTAAATTAATACTTATATATTAAATTTTAATATTTTAATAAAGTATATTATTATTATAATTTTAATACTAAAATACATATTTGATTAATATTTTCTTTATTTATTATTATTATAAAAGTATAATAGTATAATAATAATTTATATATATATATATATATATATATATATATATATATATATATATATATGTATATATATATATTTTAAAGAAAAGAATTTGATAGCTCCCCATGTTAATGATGAAAAAAACAGTTATACCACGATTGAAGTAACAAAAAATGCTATGAGTAGTATAAAATCTTACACACCACACCACATCTGATTTACAGTATACTTCAACGAGAAAAAAGAAAAGCAATAAAAACATATGTCATCCCTTAATAGACACCAATCTAAAATGTGGAGCACAACACAGTACGCATCAAAAGGTAGGACGGAGTAGGAGGAGGCGACACAAGGACATTGAAAGTGGAGGGCTTTCTAGCTAGCAGAATTAGCGAGGCTATTACCTTCTCTGTAAATGAAAGAGAGCTGGATATTACATTGTTGGGAGAGTCTTACGTCTTATGTATCCCGATTTGAAGATGCCATGGAGGATGGAGAGTGTTATGTAAGTATTGCGAGAATGAGTGACGAGTCACATTCCTGAGATATTATGCCGTGGCGGGAAATGGCCAAATGTATGACGAAAAGCATTGTTAACTCGGCTTCTAAAGCATCGGCCGCCTTGATAGGAGTATGGAAGAGACGAGATACACTTGCCATATGGATCTGAACACACCACCACACCCGGCACCGGCGGTTGCAAAAGCCTACTCGGTGTGATGACCTCATTTTTGATGAGGTCTTCTCTTCTTCTCTTGGTACTTAGGATCTAGCCTTAGGCTTTTCCTTTGGCTTATCTTAGAGGATTCGTTAGGACCCACCTTTAGAAATTCAAACCACTTCTAAACTCTACAAACTCCACAAAACTTGGCCTAGACCCTAATCACCTAGAGGAGTTGAAATCGAAAATGTGGAAGTTTAAAGTGAGTTCATAGGACTCTTTGGCCTTAGGAGGCTACATGCAGGTGGCCTGGTGCAGTGAGAAGTGACTTACACATACACTACACACACTACACTTCCATACACCTCTAAAAAAAAAAAACACACCGCCCACCGGCAATATCGACTCATGTAGGTGATTCACATGGATGGTCCTTAACCCCCAAGCCCTTGGCTAGAAGGGTTAGGAACAGCATGGTGAATGCCTCGAAATAAGTCCCTTCATGTTCATCATGGGCTTGATATATTTCATGGCTCGGCCAAAATGGTCGTATTCCACTTACATCCACCCAATCTTCAATTTTCCAAATTTTCAATTTTTGACCCAAGGACCCTACACCCCGCCCCAACACGAATGCTTTGAAACTGCCGAATTTCTTTCAAAAATTTCCAAATTACCCAAAACTCTCCAAAATCGATCCCAAACATTTCCTTAAATTGATCATCCATACCCAAAAATGCCAAAAATTCCAAAATACCCCCAATACCTTCCAAATACCCAAAATACCCTTTTGACAAAATCCAAAAATTCGAAATTCCCAGAAAATTCCAGAAAATCCCAAATATTCCCCGATTTCATTTTTGTTGACTACACCATGGGCCAATTTTGTCAATTTACCCCGCTTATCAAAACCCCAATTTGACTGCATTTTAACTTGAGAGTAAACCTAAACTCAAACCTAGCCCACCCAATTGACCCAGAATTCTGATCCAATTCAATTCTAAACTTCAATTCAACATCGACACCAATCTAGACTGATACGTGATTTGATTGAAATTTGGATTGTTCACTTTGACCTTAAAGCCCGATTTGGACCTATGACCCAAACCTAACCCAAACTCACCCAATTCAACTCCAATTAACCCCAAATTTCCAGATCATTCCTTAACATCCCCATAAACAAAACACTAACATGATTTGCCCAAGATTTTGATCCAAACCCCTTTCAAATTCAACCCAAATCAAAAACCCAATTTTGACCTAAACCCAAACCTAGCCCAAATGAGCCCAAATCCCAAAATCAAAACCTAACCAAAGCCAAAACCTCTTTGAAACACTCCCCTTAAACATTTCCCAACATTAATTTTACATCGATTTCGACTCTAGCCCCGGCTTTGGCCCATAGTATGCCCCGAAGGCCCTGTAACCTCTTTACCAAAAAGGCCCATATTCAACCCAATTCAAACCCAAATCACCTCAAATTTGTTCAAACCACTCATGACACATCTCTAAACCAAACTCAACAATTATTTAGCTGACCTTTACGAAATTTCATCTGAAAACCCATTTTAAAATTAGCCCACTTTCCTAAACCATTTTAAAAGCCCATCCTTTACCACATCCAAAGGCCCAAAATTGGTCCCAAAACCCATATGACATTTCTTTCCATCATACTTTCAATTAAGCCTAAATACCTAAGTCTAAATTCATCATCAAATCATTCCAAATCAAGTTCCATACAAATTTCCATCGAAATTACCAAAAAATTCCTATAATCCATTTTCATGAAATTGACCAAGCTTTCCCCAAGCCAAAGGTGAGCCATGAAGCCATGCATAGGCCACATGGAAGCCATGAGAGCCTCTTTACATGTCACCGCACAATATTGGGTAGGAAGGAGGGCCCTTTCCTTAATCCACAAAGCTCATTAGCCTTAATCATGATTCACCTAAAACTAAATTTAATCCAAATATATTTGGATGGAGACTTCTCCATGCCAAACCAGTGATCCTTTGATCCCAACGGCACGAAAGCCACCTTGAGGGTGCAGTAGCCCAAATGGGTGAGTTGACCCATTTAGATCAAATAGTCTCTACCATTCCATTTCAATCAAGCTCTTTACACTTAGCATTTGCCAATTCTTGCCTAAACACCCAGCCACGGCCCACGACCACGGAGGGTGACCCTTACTTTGCCGGCCAGCTGCCGGTCGCCGGAAAACTCCATGGCGGGAGGTCCCGAGTCAATCCCGAAGCTTGGAATTCTCACTGTGGGCACTGCCCCATGCCCGTGGCCATTGCAGCTGTTCTTCACTTGCCATGAGCAGCTGATCCCAGCCCTTAACTCTCCCACAGGAAGCCCTCCACACCCTCTCCTGGCCCAAACACCACCCCCTCCACGGCCATGAAAAAGAGTTGCACAAACCTTGCCCGAAATTAGCTCGGACTCCTCCCCGTACTACAGGCCTTGATCCCCGGTGAGATCCCCTGCCATTTCTTCTCTGTGAGCTCAATTTCAGAGTTGAAATTCCACCCAAAACCAGGACACTTCTCCACAGTGGACCAATCCCCAAATTGATTGGTCCTACACACACCGAGACGAGGGAAGGTGTCCACCGGCCAAAAGCCGTCTCCGGGTCACCCGGTTATTTCTGAGACTCAAAGGTTGTGATCGGCCTTGGTGGAAATCACACCTAGGCAATTCACTACATCCCCAAACTTCATCCCTGGCCTCCACAACGGCTCCGACGAACATAGAGCATCTCTGGTCAGGCTTCACCTCCTTGAGCTAAGGTATGAACTAATTCTTCATCCCGAGCTTCGAAGATTCTCCATTTACAAATGCTTTAATTTCAATGCATGATAGTATGTGTGTTCGTCTCTTGAGACGAATCCATAGAGCATAAGAACATGAAATCCATTGAGTATCGAGTGAGATATTAAGGATTTAGTGTGGACGCTCTCGGGTGAGGACACGGGGACGATGAACGGATGCCGTCCATTTGAAGCTCACCCACGCGCGCGGATGGACGGCGAGATCGCGTCGGATCGAGAGGACGGAGCAATATAGCGGGTCCGGGAGCGCGGCGAGATGGCGGCGTCGAATGGGAGCGCGCCGCGTGTGCATTCGGAGCTGCGAGGTTCGCGCGGGCGCGCGTCACTTAAATAGAAAATTAGGGATTTTCTTAATTTATTTAATTCCTGAACTTTGAAAATTCATATCTTTGTATAGAAAAGTCCTAAAATAAAATAAAAATACCCTCTTGCTCAGTGAACGGAGGAGAATAATGTGGAAAAGAAATTAATTAATTTTGTCCAGGTATTTTATTTTTAATTAATTATTTACTCCCTGCATTATTTTATTCTCCAAGCATTCACACAATTTACCATGGCATGAGACTATATAGGGCTTTTGAAGCCTCTGAACTTAGGGACATTCCCTGAATTTTCCAAGGTCGGGAAGCCATTCTGTGAAAAGTTATTGATTTTTCAAATGCATGTTGCTGTTTTAAGTATTTTAATTTCAAAAATTAGCATGTTGTAAAGTAATTTTAGGAAAATTTGGTGATGTGTTCCTTATGACCAGAGAACCCTAGGAAAAATAGGATTTGAGTTAATTCACTTAGAGTTAATCTGATTAATAGCTTACCCAAAATAGGTCTCTAATTAATTAGAGTTAACCATAAATCAAATTGACTTGAAATCAATTCTCCACTGACCTTTAGGATCAGAGGAACCCATCATAAAAATTTAAGTCAATTGGACTTGGTTAGCCCACTAATTGGGTTGATTAAACACATAGTCATTTAAACTTTAAAAAATTCATAACTTTCAAAATATCTTTAAAAAATTCACCAAATTGGTTTTGGAGTCTCTCTGATATCAGGGGAGTTTTAATAAAATTAAAATTTCAATTTTCTAAAAAAGTTGATTTTTAATATTATTTTAATATTTTAATAATTAAAAAAATAATAAAAATCACAAAAAAATAATAAAAATTCACCAAAAAATGTCATATTTTGAATTTTAATCACTTAGGAACAAGTCCATATTTTCTAGGTCTATTTAGCTGATCATTAATTTTTAAAAATGGGTAATTTTTAAAATTAAAAAATGTATTTTCTAGCATTTTCACCAAAATAATTATAATAAATCAAAGAAAAATCAGAAAATTGTAAAGTTTGATTCTCTGGAATGTAATATCAGAGAGAATTTTAAAAATTATAAAAAATTTATTTTTCAACATTTATTTTGATTTTTAAATTATTGCTGTACTCCAGAACTTAAAATAATTCTAATAAATAAAATATAATTCAAGTAAAATTTGGTCCAAGTGGTCCTCTGGTCATTAGGAATGTCCCCTAATTTTCTTAAGGACAGAAACTTTTCATAGTCCATATTATTGAATTTTTCCTTGAAATTTCTATTTTCTACAAAAAATAATTATATAAATAAATTAAATACAGAAAAATCACATTTTCTCCTCTCATGTCTTTATTGACACATAAGTGAAGTCACATAAAATTTCAAGTTCATTTTGAGTTCAATTTAGTGGTGTAAATTATTAGGCTTAAAGGGCAAAATGGTAATTAAAATTTTAACCCTTAATTAAAACTTTAGGTTTAATAAAAATTTTTAACAAGTAAAATATCTGATCCTAATCTGATTTGGATGATTGAAATTTAAATAATTAAAGGGTAGAAACCTACTAAACAATTTAAAAATAATTAAAATAAACCTTAATAAAATAATTAATTGAATTGGAAAGAATAATAAAATTGGAATTATTAAAATAGGGATATTATTAGGGAAGATTTATTCTTTAATTTAAAAATCCTAAATTAATCATCTCATTAATATTCAACTCATAGTCAAAATGATAACTCAAATTTAAAATATTAAAAGACTTAATCATTAAACTAAAAATTAAATCATTAAACTCTTTCAAAAAATTTCAATTAAATTAAATTAAATTAAATTAAGATTAAAAGTTGAATTAAATTAAATTAAATTAAATTAAATTAAATAAACAAGTTAAATTAAATTAAATGAATTAAAAATTAAATTAAATAAATTTAAATTAAAATTAAATTAAATTAAAATTAAATTAAATAAATTAAATTAAATAAATAAATTAAATAAATTAAATAAATAAATAAATTAAATTAAATAAATTAAATTAAATTAAATTAAATTAAATTAAATTAAATAAAAATAAATTAAATAAAATTAAATAAATAAACTAAGTAAATTAAACAAATTAAATTAAATTAAATTAATTAAATTAAATTAAGTCGAATTAAATAACATCACTTAAGACATAAATCTAAAATAACTTGAACACTATTCCAAACTTAAATTATTAATTTGAACTCAAATTTGGATCATAAATCATTAAATATCATTTTGCCACAAGGAACTTTAGTTATCATAACTCCTAAACGGGATATAAAATGAAATGCTACTTCACTTATAGGATATTCAAATGTCACAGTTCCTTGAGCAAGTTAACAAAAATTGAAAACCTCGGACAGTAGATTCATTTATATAACTAAATTCTCTTGGACTTAAAACGATCACAGAAATAATGAAAAGAATCATTACAGTTGCTTCTTAAGCACTTCCTCGATATGTTAGGATATTTATAAGAACAATTGAACTTAGTTATTCTACGTCAGAAGAAAATCATCCTCGAACTAAAAACATGAGAACCTAGACGTGTAGGAAATGACTAGGCGTATAGGATTAGAACTTGGTAGAAAACCATAAACCTTTCCTTAGCTTTACTGAGACTTTTGTAAATATTCTAATTGTGTTTAAGTGCGGCTTGGAATGTGGGAAGACCCTCAGTGCGCTTTTATTTTTATTGCGGTTTATTTTGTGCAAATGCACTTTATTTTCTTGCATGATAAACAACAGTTGCATGAAAACCGACACCTTTAGGACGAGAAACCAGCGAAACCCATAACTAAATTAAAAGACACTGCAAGATAAAATTCACACTCTGACATTTCAAAATATAAGACAACTCAAAATTTAATCACAAACAGAACACAAAACTACAATTACAACTAAATTAAAACGTCTGTTGGATGATCGGGAATACCTCGGATGATGTAACCTACGTGTTGCTAACGGATTTCCCACCGGTCTAAATGAAAGTGTGGAACTCATTCGATTGAGTTTAGCAAATTCATACGGAACTGATGAATCCAGAATAAAAATAATGATGCGGAAGGATGGAGCCGTGGGATCTTAACGTGTCGTTATAATCAACTTTAAGATTTGTTTTAATTAAAACACAAAAAACACTTGGAAATTAAGACTTCTCTAAACGAAACCGCTTCTCTCATCTCTTGATTTATGATTTCTAAAACTAAACCTCTGCGACAACGGAGCTCGGAGCATGGTGGGCGGCACGGCCATCGTCGTCGGCAAAACTTGAACCTACATCAACAAAAGTTTCTAAGTGCCAACAAAACCATAGGACTTCGAGTAGTTTGCCTAGTACAGCATAAATCCTCAACTCTTCATGGGCATTGGCTGCAATTAAGCCCTAGCAAGTCTTAGGATTCCGAGTAGTCGTCCCGTCTGACATAAACCTCATATCTTATAGGCGATTTGTATGATTACATCATATAAATATAAGCCCTAATTAACTAAAATTGGCAAGATTAAAACATTAAATAAACATTAGGACTTTCCTAAATCCAAGCCGAACAATAGGATAGTCGGGAGATTATCGAAGTTCACTTCGAATCCGTAATTTCTCCTACTTCTCTTCCCTTTGAATTCCCAAAATAAAAGGTTCCAAACTTGATCCATTCCGTATTGAGATTCAAAATTCAATTCTTTGAAAACTTAAACTTTGAAATTCTTGAGCGAAATTATTGATTATTATCGAGAAGTTTTCTTCGTGATTCCCGTCACTTAAGATGTGATTAACTATAGGGGCTTGCCCTTATAGGGAACTTTAAGAACCCGGGTAATATAAACCACCTTTAATTCATTTATATTAAGCGAGAGACTTCTTCGGCTTATAAAATTGGTTCGCGAGACCAAACGGATGGCACAAACCTTTCTAGTTTATTTAATCGAGCCCCATCATCGAAAGTGTATCTATTCTTCGGGATAGATACACGGTTTGTGATGCGAGCGCCGTTTATATAAACTATTGAATGTGAGATCAGTTTGATTTCATATCTTAAAATTTTCAAATTTAAATTATTTTGAAATCGAATACTACTTTTTCAAATTATTTATTTAAATTAAATTAAAAATTCGCACGACAATTTACGTGGCGACTCCCTTTTCGAAAATAAAACACATAACCTAAAAATATGACAACTTCGGCGACTCGGTAAGGGGGAGTAGTTCTCTCCATTTTAATCGAATAGTTCTGCTTTTCAAAAATCGGTAGTGTATCCATGTCCCTAATCGTCAACTACCCTTCTTCCGTTGGAATACGCTGTTCATTTACACCTTGAACAAGTATAACCAACACATTCTCTGAGATTTAGGAGCCCGCATTTAGACACCCGCTAAACGAGAGGTTAGAATCCTTTACCTCATTACGAGGTGGGTGGACCCCGATAGGTGTTAGTTTAGGAGTGATCCTTCGAGTCGAGAAGTCTTGCTTAAGACTCTCTTTCCTTTCCAACTCTGATTCGGGTTCATACCTTCTCTACACCTTTGAACAACTCCGTTAAAAATAAACAAACCCTCTAATAAGTGATTCTTTTAATAAGTGATTCCTTCCTATAAATACATGAACAGAATGAGTTCGGACTCTTTTCAGTGCTCTTTGCGTCCTGAAAAAGAAAGCATAACTTGGGGCCGACAATCAAAATCTACCTACAGAAATGGAAGCCCCAAAACTGATTTTCTCTAACGATGGTGGACATGGCATGCATAAGGATGAGTTGCCGACAATGGAATCATCCGATTTGGACAAGGATTTGAAAACACGAACGTCAAGATCACCGACGTCTCCTTTTCGCACTGATGAACAAGGTATACGGGGCGGCCGGCCTTTGAGTTGACCTTAGGTGCGGCCAAGAATTCCTCACTGTGAAAAGGATCCCGACTAAAGAGGAACCTTCTTGCCCACGGGAGGACTGTTCTTTCTACTTGCTTGGTCACAGTTGTTTCACCTGCCCCGACTTTTGCCAAATCAAAGGGAAAGAAATCCGGAGTATGATGGACTGTTCGTGGAGGGTACGAGATCTTCTGTAAAGACCTTCGTTTTCGAGATCGGGTCCGAGTTCAAGGATTCGATCACTAACAAGGACCCGGAGAAGGAAACAGAAATAGAAGGATCGCTAAAGAAGCCGGGGCTGCGTTGCTCTAGAAATTCAGAAGCTGAGAATAGCACATTTTTGAATACACATGGCTGTTGGGAGGAAGCAGGTTTCATCCCCCTCTCCGCCGCGGAAGATGAAGAAAATATTCGCAAGATTGCGCGCACGTACCCACCGGCACGCATATTACAGCGATGGCCGCAAGAAAAAGAACTAGAACTACGCCGTTTGCTCGTGAAACTTTGGTAGAAAAGTTAGCGAAGAAGGAAAGCGCCGTATCGAAGTCTACCGGAGGACAGGGGCGGGTGCCGATCCGGAGAATCCGTCTTGGGCCCAGGTGAACCCGCCATCATGGCGAAAAGCCAAGTAAAAGGATGAAGGCTGAATCCGCCTCTTTGTCGTCTCGGGATTACGGATTAGGGAGGATATCACCTTGTAGGCATTTGGTGACAGGGCCATCGTCCTAGACCTGGCGCCGAAGGATGGTATGGCGTCCACTGCGGGGCGGTTAAGTTGGAAACGGCGGCCGAGAAAGAAAGTCTCGGTAGGAGACTTGAATGCGAAAGTCTTCTCGCCCCGATGAAGGGGACTGGGCGAAGGGACCGGCAAGTATCGCACGACAACCACGAAGACACACGAAAGCCCATTGAAGATGCCATGGAAAAGTTGAGAACCGATATCAGAGCGGTTGGCAAAAGAAGAGAGGAAAAGTTCGGAGACGAGACCAGTTCATCGGAATTCATGGACGACGAATACGCGAAATCAACATGGTTGAGACACGACCATCGGCTTCGCGAGGTGCTCTGCCGGCCGCCGAAGGGAGGAGCCGAGAATTGATGAGAAGGCGGCTTCGGAAAAGACGACACGATCGCTCGAATGGCGAAAGGATGGAAGAGATGGGCATGGCTCTGGCCACTCTCCGAGAGTCAAGTGCAACCACAAAGGGAGACACCCCGGAAGTCATTCACATTGTAGACGGAGGAAAGGAGATTACATCGATCAACGGGGATGATCAGTCAGAAAGTTGCAGCACAGTATGATTCTGAAAAGGATATCAAGAACTTAGTGCGAACGAGCCAGTGCGAAGCCTTAGCACAATCGGCGGGACATCGTCGGACGGGTGGGCCTTACCGAGGAAGAATTCGACGACATCCCAATGCCGAAAGGCTTCGTACCACCTCTTGTTCGAGACCTTCGACGAGCGCGGGGCCCGACGGCATGTGGCACACTTTCGTGCCGGTTGTTTGCAATCTTGGCGGAGCGATGCATTACTCTTCGAACGGTCGTGTGATGCAGCGGGAATCGCCTTCGGCGGTATGCGGGAGTACCAAATGGTTCGGTGAAGACGTTCTCGAGCTAAGAACCTCTTCATCGAAGCGGTGTCGGAGCTCGACACCACATCCGCGCATAGGTGATTTAGTGGTAGAGAAGCGAGAAGCCGAATGAAACTTTGGTGGATTACATACTTCGATGGAGGAACTTAAGTATGAAGTGTGAACCACAAGCGCAAGATAACACGCGATCGGCATTTACTTAAGCATTCACGGCCCCGTCGCATTCTCCTCCCGAGGATTCACTATTAAGACTTTCGAGAAGTTGTTAAGCAAGGCGGAAGCTTGCAGAAGAGCGAAAACGATTAAGTTTCTTGAGCAAAACGGACAAAAGCACGTAAAGACTTTTGAAAAGAAGTCTGGGATCGTCGCCGGCCCGGTTGACGAGCCCGAGCAAGCGATGCAAATACCACCCGAACGGCCGCGACAACCACAACGGGAATTACCGGCAACCCCGACCCAGCTATCGATCATCTCGCCGAGTATGAACAACCGTCTCGTCCGCAACGTACATTAAGAGAGCTTTTGAGCGAGAGAATATCCGTTCACAAGAATGAAGCGATTGCAAAAATGTTCCGTAGTCGATGAAGACTCCGAATTTCCGGCTGCGAGCCTAAAAGACCGAAGAGGTCAACAAGAAAGGTGATCCCAACTTTTGCCCTTACCACGGTCTTGGGCACAAGATGAAGATTGTATTACCTTGAAAAGTTGGCTCAGTGACAGCACAACGAGGAAAGGAAATATAACGATCCCGAAGGAGTGCATGAAGGAACCCCGAAGGAGGTTCCGTCAATGTTAATCTCGGCGATCCCATCATTCCGATAGATCCCTATACGACTAACGATGGATGGACTACCGCTTGGACGAGGTCTTCGAAAAAGATTTTTAGACGACATCCGGACCGCTTCGGTCTGACTTCAATTCAGGGTTTGAAACTGTTAAGTTTGGTACTATCACTTGCGATAGAAGAACCACTTCAACGAGGAGATGATTGAAAGAGAAGAAGAAAATTGACGAAGAAGAAAGCGTCGAGGCACCTAAGGCTAGACTAGGGAGGCATATCTAGAGATAGTTGTTCAGGTCAGGGAAAATCCCTCAGACACATTTCTGTATGATTATCTGCTCGCCGGTGGGATCGTATAATGATAAGGGTGATGGCGTTGGCTACGTTTTGGTATTTCTAACGTTACGTAACTAACGATAATCCGGATATCGATTTGATACGACGACAATTCTCGAATCATACACGATCTCGACGAAGCAAAATAATGAAGAAGACATCCATCAAGGAGGCTCACGAGAGTTCACGCAAACAACGGAATCTATCTGTGAGTTTCGAGGAGCTCCGATCACGATAGAGTTAGAGCCTTCAGACTGCGAAGCTGTCCAGAAAGAGCACATTATTCCGATTCGAAAGACACGGCGAGCTCGACAATGAATTCGAGAAGAAATTACGAAGTCGACTTAAGAATTGGAAAGAAGTTCTACCTCCCAGGGAATAGTCCAGATAAAGGGAGGCAGGTGGTTGTTCGGGAAGAACCAACCCCGGCGAGAAAAAATGCCATTCGAGAAGAAGCGAGAGACACATGAAAACAAAGTGGACTACAACGTGCTAGCCCATCTTAGGAAACTACCGACGAGCTAAGCATCTATGACGCTCTCATCTTATCAAAGGAGATGAGAGAAACCGATACGAGCCTTGCTTGATCCAGAAATTTGCTTAGCTCAAATGGCCGGAGAGTCCTTAGATGAGTTTGCTCGTTAAAGAACGACGAGTGTTACCTTCACGAATAACGACCTACTACTTGGAGCCGACCAGATCACAACCGACCGTTGTGCATTTCGATTCACAATCGAGAAAATTTACACTCTCAGTATTGGTGGATCCGAGGAGCATCAATCAATATAATAGATCTTCGAACGCTAGCATACTTGGAAATTGATGCCCGCGAGCTCGAAGCGAACAAATGTTATTAAGAGGATTCGGCAGAGAAAGGAGAAAGAGCCTCGGCCGATAGCAGCTGCGATGAGGCCGGTGACTTAGCCAAAGGAAACTGACCGCGAAATTTCATAATTGATTCGAAACATCGTTCGGCCTTTCTGGGCCGACCATGGATACATGAAAGCAGGATGGTACCATCATCTCTACATCGGTGCATCAAGTACTACGATGAAGGGGAACGATTGCATCAAGGTGACCTGACCATTCTCCGTACATGAAATTGGAATCCACGAGGATGCGACTTGGCCCATGCACCGCCGAAGAAGCGATCTTCTCCGAGGAGATGCCATAACAAATGAAGCAAAGAAAGTTCGGGACAACGAAGAACTGCCGAGTTCCTGGTCAACGAGTCACTCGCCCTCCCTTACGGCGAGATGGTGAAGGTTTCTCACGACTCGCATCGAGGTCGAGGCCGGGGACGGGTCGTGGTAGGAACGTTAGGACGATTGGACGAGCTCCAACCATCAATGTCGGTGGGAAGATAGTTACCGAAGAAGAAATCAAACAAGAAGCGGCGACAATAAGTCGGAAGAAGCCACAATTCGAATCCTCTCGAAGATGAAAGAAACGAAGAATATAAATCGATGTACGAGAAGATTAACCACTATGTACATACTATGACCACGACCCCGATCCGTTCTAATAAGATCGAGGGTATGGAGTCAAGGGTACGTAGCGGTGGTGCAAAACCAATCACATTCTACCGTGGTGCTTCTTCCTCCAAAAGGCGAAAATAATGTACAATTTGAAGATGCTACTTCATCGAAATTAATGGAATTGCCTTTTGAGTGGTACTCTCCTGTGTTCAAAATTTAATTCAACGTGGTTTCTTACCTCGACGGTGGACAAAAAGGTCAATCACAACGTTTTGAAAATTTTATGGAATAACTCCGTTCGTCACTTGACTCGAAAGCATGGTGCGGATTCGGCACGGTAGGATCGGTTGATGATGCTGAATTTTGCTTGGTTGCTCTTTGCGAATCTAATGAAAACGCAAAACTACGAGAAGAACTCGAAGATTTGCAAATTGGAGACGCTCCACGAGAATTTGAAGAAGAAATCAAATCTACAATAGATGAGTTAATAGAAGTTAACTTAGGTACTAGCGAAGAGCACAGACCTGCCTTTGTTAGCTCTTTACTCAATGAAGACTCAAAGAAATAATCCCAGTATTAATGGAATTAAAGACTGTTTTGCTTGGAGCTACGATGAGATGCGAGGTTTAGCTCCGAGTCGCAGTCCGCAAACTAGGAGTGGACCTGCACTTGTTCGGTCGGACGAGGTCCCGGAAAAGATGCGTCTAGAAATCGAACAACAAGTCATGGCCGAGGTTAAAAGTTAATAGACGCTAAATTTGTCCGTGAAGAACAATACCCGACTTGGTTAGCCAACGTGGTACCGGTCGGGAAGAAGAATGGTCGGATCGGAATTTTGTGTGGATTTCGAAGTTTAAAACGAGCGTGTCAAAAAAGATGAATTTCTCATAGATCCCCGAATTAATGAGTGACATCGCATCAACACACGAAATATTCTCGTTCATGGATGGATCTTCAGGATACAACCAAATAAAAATGGCTCGAAGATGAAAAACTTACAGCATTCGAACGCCGATCGAGTATTTTTGCTACACGAGTGATGCCATTCGGATTGAAGAACGAGAGAACTGACTTCCACCGAGCAATGACAAGAATTTTGATGATCTCATCCATAATCAAGTCGAATGCTACGTGGACGATGTGGTCATCAAAAGCAAAGTAAAGGACAACCACTTGTATGATTTGAGAATTGTTTTCGAACGATTAAGGCAATTTAACCTTAAGATGAATCCCTTAAAATGCGCCTTCGGCGTCACCTCCCGGGAAATTCTTAGGATTCGTTGTCCGACATCGTGGAATCGAAATCGTCCGGGAAAAGATTAAATATCTTAAATGCCGCCTCCCAAAACCTTAAAACAACTACGATCTTTTCAAGGAAGGCGGCATATCTTCGACGCTTTGCTCCCGAACTTGTCGGGTAGGTGTCGGCCTTTCTCGGCACTAGTTAAAAGGACGCCAATTTATTTGGGAAGAGAAATGCCAGAGGGCCTTCGAGGACATTAAACAATACTTAATGACACCTCTCTGTCTTAGCAGCCCCGAGTCTCGGTAGACTAATACTTATACCGCGGCTTTAGACGACTCTCTCGGAGCCTGTTGACGAATTCGATGATGAGGGTAAAGAGAATGCCTTTATTCAAGCCGTCGTTTACGCAACGAAATAAGGTATCCCGCAATTGAAAAGCATTGTTTGGCTTTGATCATCGCCGCTCGAAAAGCTCGGGCATTCATGCTTTCTCATAAGGTCAACCTGATCTAGAAGTTTAATCCATTGCGATACTTGATGACTCGTCCGACGCTTTCGGTAGACTTGCCGGATGGTCGATGATATTGTGCAATTCGATATAACTTTCGTGCCTCTCGTGCGTGAAAAGGACAAATCTTAGCGGTTTCCTCGCAGCACACCCTTTGCGGCAGAATCTCCTCTCGGTGACGTGCGCGAGATGAACAAATAATGAATCTAGAAGACCTTGATGATCGACGTTAGGGTATATTTCGACGGAGCATCTTCGGCAACGCAAAAGACGAAGAATCGCAAGTGATAGTGCCGGTAAGAGCGGGGTCGGGCTAATCTTTATAACTCGGAGCGGGGATGTTAAGATACTCCTGCCACTTGACGAGCCGTGTACGACAACGAAGCCAGAATATGAAGCCCTCATAACGGGGTGGAATTAACCGTTGAATGGGGATAAACGGACATCGACATACGGGGATTCACACGGATTAATCATTCAACGGATCGCTTAGGACAATACGAAATTTTAAAACCAAGACTCGAGCAATACTTCCGGTATGCCATACGGTATTGGGCAATTCGAATGTGACCGATCTACAGATTCCCGAAGAAACGCTCGCGGATGCGCTAGCTCGTCTCGCAAAAGAATTTGCACATTTGCAAGATGAATCGATGGAAGTGTCCGGTTCATGGACGCCGAGTCCTATCACGGCTTGACATTGACACGATACACAAATCGAAGGAAGAAGAATCAATTGCGGCGATGACGGAAAGCACGGAAGATTGGCGACAACCATTGATGGATTACACAGAAACGGGAAAACTACCGGAAGGATGGGTCGTTAGCTATCGAGATCGAAAAGAACTCTATCCTACGCACTAATAAACAACACATTATCTGAGAAGGTCTTTTGATCAAATGTGGCTAAGGTGCCTAAAGCGGGTCCGAGGCCCGTGAAATTGTTAAAGAAGTGCATTCGGGACTTCTGTGGCGCTCACCAATCGGGTCCAGAAGATGAAATGAAAATTAAAGACTAGGATACTGCGGCCCTCGATGATGACCGGCGCATGAAAATCGCCAAGAAATTTGTCACCGGTGCCAGGGTACGGTGGTTCTGCACCAGCACTCGAATGTGCTGCATCCGACAATTGCATCGTGGCCATTTGAATGTTGGGGCACGGATATAGTGGGTCCCGATAGAACCGCCGTCGTCGAAAAGGACATCGCTTCATTCTTGCGGCTACGGTGCTTTTCAGTGAAGTGAGGGCGGTTCCACTTAGAGAAGTGAAAGCACATCACGTGCTACAATTTTCAAGAACCGAGTTATCTACCACTTCGGGGTGCGCGGAGATCATCTCGGATAATGGGTCGACGTCGAAGCACACAAATCAACAATTTTGTCGGGGAGACACGGAATTATTTGGCGATATTCAACAATTTACTACTTTCCCGAGCAAACGGCCTTGTTTGAGAGGCTTTTAATAAAACTTCTCGTTCAAATTTTAAAGAAGACTTTAGACGACGATAAGAGAATTGGCACGAGAAGTTGTTAGAAGCCTTATGGGCTTATAGGACGACCTTCGGAACTCCTACGCAAGCTACACCTTACGCTCGGTGTATGGGTCCGAGAAGCGGTGTTACCTTTAGAGGTTCAGCTCCCTTCACTCAAATTGCGGTTACTGAAATAAAATCACAACGAAGAGAACGCCAAATTACGTACGAAGAATTAGAGAGCCTAGAGAAGGAAAAGACTTGCGGCGCAATTTAGAAGCTATGCCGAGGCTAAAGTAGTTCCGAGCCCATGACAAGCGGGTCGCGGGGCAACCCGAAGTTGGTGATCTAGTTCTCGTTCTCAAAAGACCTATTCTTGCACGCAAGATAGGAGGAAAATTTGAACCCACTTGGGAAGGACCGTTTGTCGGATTTAGGCCGAGTATACTCGGGAGGTTCCTACCCGGTAGTGAATTGCCGAGGAAGACGACATATGCTTAGATCAATGGACGATACTTGAAAAAGTATTACGCTACCCCCGATGTTTCGAAGGAATGAACTTTTCCATCCCTAGAAGCACGAGTGAAGTGATTACTTATGGTTGGGTCCGAACCCAAAAATAATAAAATGTGCTAAAATAAATAAAATCGACAATAAAATTTTCCTTATTTTCTTTTTCCAGGAGTCAAATCTCTACGATCTTATCCTTCATTCCGTTAAGTTTGAAAATATAAGAATAATAATAAAACAAGATGTCTTTAATAAACATTTTCTTGATGTTCTTGTTCTTAGTACGACCCCGTCCTTTTCCTTGTCTTTTCGCGGGGAAATGTCGAGCGGGCAGTTGGTCTTGAACTTTAAGAATGGCGTAAGCCTTACTTGATGAAAGAGGATGAAAGATGGAGCGGTAATCGAATTGACTCAGATTTCACACCGACGGAGCCCTACGGTACGGGGAAAGTGGCCAGGTCCCCGTTGACCGAGAAGAAGCTGCCGGACATACGAGTAATGAAAGTGGGTGGCCCAAGCCACCAATCCGACGATAAGAAAGAAAGACAAATATTGAAGAAGATAAGAAAATGAAGTACGTAGTCGCTACGGCGAGAGGGCAGGCTTGTCGGCGCCGCGCCCACGGAAACTCGGGAAGTACGAAGAGCTACTCTCACGGCAACTCAACGAAGAAATAAGAATCGCCGTATTCGCAAGATGTTAACTAAATTAGCGACGGACCGGCGCGACGAGACGATTATACTTTGCCGGTACATACACTTTAAGGACACCAATTCACCGGAAACACGAAAGGAGACCGGCTCAGGATACTTCGAAGGAACCGGGGAAATCTTAGAAGAACAAAAGAAGAAGGCTACAACGCCACCGGACAAAGCCCACGGTAATGCATAACCTTGTTGCGAAGCAACCCGGAGGATGTCCCGACGGACACCATCCCAGGAGCCGAGGTATGCGAGGAGAACGTGAAGGGATTGAGCCTGTATATCCCTGTCGTCACGGACCTCGCCATTTGCAAATTATTCGAATATGAGCTAGAAAGTCTGAGAATGTCGAAGAAAACACCAGATCTTGAGAGAATCGGGCGGGGAGGATCAATATCTTAGAGGCCTCGAGCTACATACGGTGTTCTCAGAATACGTTTAACAACTGGAAATCGCCGTCACATCCGGGATTTGAAAAAGATGGGCGGCGGGTCGCTTAGAGAAAACACTTACTCGAGAACCCCCGGAGATGGATGCCGGGGAAGGGAGGCCTGTCTGATGTGGATCTTTGCTCTGACTTCGCGAGAAGACGAGAGGGGAAGCCGCAAGGGGATGCTCCGTCATGGCAGTGGATCAATGCCATTTAGTCATTAAGAGAATGGTAAAGAGATTGATAACATGGAGGGTACTGCCGACGGAGCGCATGCCAATGTTGCATCATCGAAATATCACAAACGAAATTGTGTATACCCCCGCTCGTCACCACGACTTTGTGGACCCAACCACACTGATCTCTTTTACGGCCGAGTGCAACATCATGTTCGGATCTAACCTCGGATAGCGGAGTCCGGGTGAGTTCCGAGGGCCGGTGAAAGATACCTTTACCGATGAGTTCCGTCATGATGCGAGGTAACGGAGAGGCGATATAGCGAGCATTTGCATACGGGAGTACCGGTGAAGCGGATCTCGATTACGTTCGGGAGGATGGGCGACGAGAAGATACCTTACCATTTCCAGCCAAACCCGGAGCTAGAGAAGTCTCAAACCTTCACAATTTCAATGATTTACATGGAAAATATCACACTCCAATGTACATCCATACGGCATCCTTGCCAAGGATGGCTTGGAAGGTGATGTTATTGACCATGTGCCCCATGTGAATATGGATTTTTTGACGGCTTCTTTAGATGGATCGACAAAGATCCTTCTGATTTGAGTCTACATGGATTGTATGAAATATATTCAGATCAAGTTGTACGATGTATCTTCGTATGATTGGAATAAAAGTGACCATGTCACATTTTGGCCTTCACCTCTTTTGTGCGGAATTGATTGGGAAACGCCGTTAAAGTTAAATGAACTTCGAACAAAGAGCAGAGAAGAAAAAAAAAGACCGAAAACTTTGTTAAAAAAAAAAAAAAAAAAAAAGAGGATCTAAAAAACCTGACAAACACGAATTCACATGAACATTAAATAAACAACAAAATAAAATTTGAATCATTAAAGGATAAAACAAAATCATAAAGAATGTTAAATCAAATTCTCGATAATTTCGAATCAATCTCGATCAAAATTCAAATTCAATCTTTCCGAATTCAAACTCATCTCCATCGAATTTCAAATTCAATCTTTCCAGTTCGAATCTCATCGAATCTCAAATTCGATCTTTCCGGATCTCACATCAAACATCACATCAAATTCAAACTTTTGGGTCAAGTTTTTGTCCAGAAGTTCTCTGTGCCCCAAGTTCTCTTCCTATTACCTTGAAATACATCAGATTCGAACCTTTGGGTCGAGGATTTTACATCAGGCTGCTGCCTTTAGGATTCTTTCTCTTTTGCCTTTGAAATACATCAAATTCAAACTTTGGGTCGGATTTTACATCCAAGACTGCACTGCTAGGATTCTCTTACTGTGCACTGAAATGTCAATTGAGCTTTTGGGTCGAGGATTTTGCCAGGAGCTATAGCCTTTAGGATTCTCATCTGTGCACAGCGAAATACATCAAATCCAAACTTTTTGAATTAGGATTTGCATCATTTTTCTTTGTAGGATTCTCTTCCTATTGCCTTTGACCATCAATTCTAGACCTTTGGGTCGGATTTTATCCGAACTGCCTTTAACTTTAGGATTCTCTTCCCTCTTTGCCAGCAGCCATCGAAATTGAACTTTTGGGTGAAGTTTTTACATCGAAGGCACCTTGCTAAGTTCTCTTCTATTGCCTTTGAAATACATCAAATCCAGCTTTTGGGTGAAGTTTTACATCAAATTTGCCTTTACTTAAGTTCTCTTCTGTGCCTTTGAAATACATCGATTCGAGCCTTTGGGTCGAGGATTTTACATCAGCTTGCCTTTGTTTAGGATTCTCTTCTGTTACTTGTGAAATATGGGAATGCGAACTTTTGGTCAAGTTTTACATCATTTTCTTCCTTTAAGTTCTCCTATTACTGTAGAGAAATACATCAAATTCAAACTTTTGGGTCGAGGATTTACATCAAAGGCTTCACCTTCTTTTAGGATTCTTTTCTGTTAGCATTTGAAATACGTCAATCAAACTCTTGAGGTTAAGGATTTTACATCCAATACCGCATTATTCTGAGATCTTTCCTCATTGCAATGACTCAATCCAATCGATTCGATCTTCTTTTGGGGTTGAAAGTATTGCATCTAAAACTTGAAATTCGATTTTCATTTCGAATCAAATCCTTAATTAATCTTGACAAACCTCCATCTAAATTGAAACTCCAGAATTGAAATCTAAAACTCACATCATGAAGCAAAAACATGAAACAAAATAAAGAATCTAGAATTGGAATTCTCCTAAATCATGTGATTTGGGATTCACCTCCTTTTCCTTTCCCGAGAGTTCGGGAATCTCGAGTTCCGGAAATATACTTGACACTCCCCGTGGTCTCCTACTTCGTCCTAAGTTTGTCACTTGGACATCTGTGTTGGTTTGTTGATCGCTTCGGTCAACACCAATACGCGCGGTGTGCTCCGTCGGCTCACCACCAGCGGGGTCCATTTGTTGACACAATTTTGATGAGGAATCTTCTCTTCTTCTCTTTAGTACTTAGGATCTAGCCTTAGGCTTTTCCTTTGACTATCTTAGAGGATTAGAATTAGGACCCACCTTTTAGAAATTGACCACTTCTAAACTCCCTACAAACTCCACAAACTTGACTATAGACCCCTAATCACCTAGAGGGTTGAAATCGAATGTGGAAGTTTAAGAGATGAGTTCTTTATAGGACTCTTTGGCCTTAGAATCATACACAGGTGGCACAGTGCAGTGAGGGGCGACTTACACATACACTACACACACACTACTGCTTCCATACACCTCTAAAAAAAAAAAAAGAAAAACACCCTTACCCAACAGCCTCCTGACTCATGTAGGTGATTCACATGGATGGTCCTTAACCCTGGCCCTTGGGCCCAGGGTTAAGGAACAGCATAGTGAACCACCTCCAAATGATCCTTCATGTCATGTGGGCTTGATATGGCTTCATGGCTCAACCAAAATGGTCGTATTCCACTTACATCCACCCAATCTTCAATTTTTCAAATTTTCAATTTTGACCCCGGGACCCTACACCTAGCCTAACTGCGAAATGCTTTGAAACTGCCGAATTTCTCAAAAATTTCAAATTACCCAAAACTCTCAAAATCAATCCCAAACATTTCCACACCACTTAAATTGATCATCCATACCCAAAAATGCCAAAAATTCCAAAATACCCCCCAATACCTTCCGAATACCCAAAATACCCCTTTTGACCCAAAAATCCAAAAATTCAGAAAAATTCCCAGAAAATTCCAGAAAATCCCAAATATTCCCAATTTCATTTTGTTCAACTACACTGTGGGCCAATTTTGTCAATTTACACTTTTATCAAAACCCCCGAATTTGACCCATTTTAACCCAGTGGCTAAACTCGAGCTAACCCACCCAATTATTGAGAATTCTGATCCAATTCAATTCTAAACTTAAATTCAACATCCCAAGCACGATCTAGACCCGATCAAGCCCAATTTGATTGAAATTTGGATCCAATTTCACTTTTGACCTTAAAGCAATTTGGACCTATGACCCAAACCTAACACAGAACTCACCCCGATTAAACTCCAATTAACCCAAGTCTTTTCCAAACCTTCCTTAACATCCCCCATAAACAAAACACTAACATGATTTGCCCAAGATTTTGATCAAACCCCACTTTCAGATTCAACCCCCCGAAAATCAAAAAGCCCAATTTTGACCTAAACTTAAAACCTAGCCGAAATGAGCCCGAATCCCAATCAAACTAACCAAAGCCAAAACCTCTTTGAAACACTCCCATAAACATTTCCCAACATTAATTTTACATCAATTTCAACTCTAGCCCAACTTTGGCCCATGGTAGCCCATTTTGGCCCACCTTAGCCTCTTTACAGGCCGTCAGACGATTGAGCCCAAATCACCTCAAATTTGTTTCAAACCACTCATGACACATCTCCAAAGCCAAACTCGGCAATTATTTGACTGACCTTTGCAAAATTTCATCCCAAAACCCCCAAAAAATTCAAAAGCCCACTTTCCTAAACCATTTTAAAAGCCGAAAATCCTTCCACCGCGTCAAAGGCCCCAGTGGTCCCCAAGCCCATATGACATTTCCCTCATCATACTTTACGATTAAACCTCAATGCCTAAGTCCTAAATTCATCATCAAATCATTCCAAATCAAGTTCCATACAAATTTCCATCAAATTACCAAAAAATTCTATAATCCATTTTCATAGGAAATTGACCAAGCTTTCACACAGTAAAGGTGAGCCATATTGAAGCCATGCATGAGCCACATGGAAGCCATAAGAGCCTACACATGTCATATATACCATATTGGGTAGGAAGGAGGGCCCTTTCCTTAATCCTAAAGCTCATTAGCCTTAATCATGATTCACCTAAAACTAAATTTAATCCGAATATATTTGGATGGAGACTTCTCCATGCCGAAACCAGGCCCGTCAGCTGATCCCCCACGGCACCCAGAAAGCCACCTTGAAGTGCACCGAGCCCAGATGGGTGAGTTGACCCATTTAGATCCAAAATAGTCTTCCCCCCATTCCATTTCAATCCAAGCTCTTTACACTTGGCATTGCCAATTGCTTACACGAACACCGGCCACGACCCACGACCCCGAGGTGACCCTTGCACAACGGCCGACCACCCCGGTCGCTAGGAAAACTGCATGGTAAGAGGTCGAGTCAATCCAAGCTTGGAATTCTCACTGTTGACACCCCCATGCCAGTGGCCATTGCAGCTGTTCTTCACTTGCCATGAGCGGGCGGTCAGCCCTTAACTCTCCACAGGAAGCCCTCCACCCTCTCCTATTTAAGCACCACCACCCCTAGGCCTTTAGAAAAGAAGTTGCCTAATGCCTTCTATAATTGTTAGAACTCCTCCCCATGCAGGCACTTGATCTAGTGGGGTCTTTTGTATATTTCTTCTCTGTGAGCTCGATTTCGAGTTGAAATTCCCGCAACCGGGACACTTCTCCACAGTGGACCAATCCCCAAATTGATTGGTCCTACACACGCACCGAGACGAGGGAAGGTGTCCACCAGCAAAAACCCCATCTCCAGGTCACCCGGATTGTTCCGGACTCCAAAGGTTGTGATCGGCCTTGGTGGAAATCACCCACAGGCAATTCACTACATCCCCAAACTTCATCCCTAGCCTCCACTGCCGGCTCCAACGAACGTCTTGAGCATCTCGATTGAGGCTTCACCTCTCGAGAGCTAAGGTATGAACTAATTCTTCATCAGGAGCTTGAAGATTCTCCATTTCAAATGCTTTAATTTGATGCATGATAACCGTATAGATGTGTTCGTCTCTTGAGACGAATCCATAGAGCATAAGAACATGAAAATCCATTGAGTATCGAGTGAGATATTAAGGATTTAGTGTGGACGGCTCTCGAGTGAGGACACTTGGGGACGATGAACGGATGCCGTCCATTTATTACGCGCGGACGGACGGCCGGGGATCGCGTCGGATCGAAGGACGGAGCAATATGGCGGGTCCCGGGAGCGGCGCGAGGATGGCGGCGTCGAATGGGAGCGCGCGCGTGTGCATTCAGTGCCCAGGTGTGTGAGCGCCGCGTCCCGCTTAAATAGAAAATTAGGGATTTTCTTAATTTATTTAATTCACGAACTTTGAAAATTCATATCTTTGTATAGAAAAGTCCTAAAAATAAAATAAAATACCCTCTTGCTCGATTGAGCAGAGGAGAATAATGTGGAAAAGAAATTAATTAATTTTGTCCAGTATTTTATTTTTAATTAATTATTTACTCCTGCATTATTTTAATTCTCCATGCATTCACACAATTAGCATTGGCATGAAGACTATAGGGCTTTTGAAGCCTCTGAACTTAGGGACATTCCTAGATTTTCAGGAGTCGAGAGGCCATCTAATGAAAAGTTATTGATTTTCAAATGCATGTTGCTGTTTTAAGTATTTTAATTTCAAAAATTAGCATGTTGTGAAATAAATTTTAGGAAAATTTGGTGATGTTCCTTATGACCAGAGAACCTTTAGGAAAAATAGGATTTGAGTTAATTCACTTAGATTAATCCTGATTGGCTTAAACACCCAAAATAGGTCTCTAATTAATTAGAGTTAACCATAAATCAAATTGACTTGAAATCAATTCTCCACTGACCTTTAGGATCAGAGGAACCCATCATAAAAATTTGAAGGTCAATTGGACTTGGTTAGCCCCACTAATTGGGTTGATTAAGCGGCTTAGTCATTTAAACTTTAAAAAATTCATAACTTTCAAATATCTTTCAAAAATTCACCAAAATTTGGTTTTGGAGTCTCTCTGATATCAGGGGAGTTTAAGAAAATTAAAATTTCAATTTTCTAAAAAAGTTGATTTTTAATATTATTTTAATATTTTTAATAATTAAATAATAAAAATCACAAAAATAATAAAATTCACCAAAATGTACGTATTTTGAATTTTAATCACTTAGGACCAAGTCCCATGTTTTTCCTAGGTCTATTTGATGAGATATTAATTTTTAAAGCTCTAGGGTAATTTTAAAATTAAAAAATGTATTTTCTAGCATTTTCACCAAAATAATTATAATAAATCAAAGAAAAATCAGAAAATTGTAAAGTTTGATTCTCTGGAATCCTTGATATCAGAGAATTTTAAAAATTATAAAATTTATTTTTCAACATTTATTTTATTTTTAAATTAATTAATACTCAGAAATTAAAATAATTCTAATAAATAAAATATAATTCAAGTACAAATTTGGTCAAGTGGTCCATAGTCATTAGGAATGTCCCTAATTTTCTTAAGGACAGAAACCATGGTCATATTATTGAATTTTCCTTGGAAATTTCTATTTCTACAAAAAATAATTATATAAATAAAGTCATCTGAGAGAAAAATCACATTTCTCCTCTCATGTCTTTATTGACACATAAGTGAAGTCACATAAAAATTTGAAGTTCATTTGAGTTCAATTTTAGTGAGTTATGAAATTATTAGGCTTAAAGGGCAAAATGGTAATTAAAATTTTAACCCTTAATTAAAACTTTAGGTTTAATAAAATTTTTAACAAGTAAAATATCTGATCTAATCTGATTTGGATGATTGAAATTTAAATAATTAAAGGGTAGAAACCTACTAAACAATTTAAAAATAATTAAAATAAACCTTAATAAAATAATTAATTGAATTTGGGAAGAATAATAAAATTGGAATTATTAAAATAGGGATATTATTAGGAAGAGATTTATTCTTTAATTTAAAAATCCCTAAATTAATCATCTCATTAATATTCAACTCTTAATTAAAATGATAACTCAAATTTAAAATATTAAAAGACTTAATCGTTAAAGCTAAAATTAAATCATTAAACTCTTTAAAATTTCAATTAAATTAAATTAAATTAAATTAAGATTAAAAGTTGAATTAAATTAAATTAAATTAAATTAAATTAAATAAACGAGTTAAATTAAATTAAATGAATTAAAAATTAAATTAAATAAATTAAATTAAATTAAATTAAATTAAATTAAATAAATAAATTAAATTAAATAAATAAATTAAATAAAAATTAAATAAATAAAATAAATTAAATTAAATAAATTAAATTAAATTAAATTAAATTAAATTAAATTAAATTAAATTAGAAAATTAAAATTAAATAAAATTAAATAAAGTAAAATAAAATAAAACTAAATTAAATTAAACAAATTAAATTAAATTAAATTAAATTAAATTAAATTAATTGAATTAAATAACATCACTTAAGACATAAATCTAAAATAACTTGAACATTCCAAACTTAAATTATTAATTTGAACTCGGAAATTTGGATCATAAATCATTAAATATCATTTTGCCTAGGAACTTTAGTTATCATAACTCTAAGCAAGGATATAAAATGAAATGCTACTTCATATAGGATATTCAAATGTCTAGTTCCTTTGAGCAGTTAACAAAAATTGAAAACCTCAGACGATGAGTTAATTTATATAACTAAATTCTCTTGGGCTTAAAGCAAATCCCACAGAAATATTGAAAAGATGTTTAAGATTCTTCTTAAGCACTTCCTCAATATGTTAGGATATTTATAAGAACAATTGAACTTAGTTATTCTCTGATGAAAAATCGTCCTCAAACTAAAAACATGAGAACCTAGACGTCATAGGAAATGACTAGATATAGGATTAGGAACTTGGTAGAAAACCATAAACCTTTCCCTTAGCTTTACCTAGGAACTTACTTAAATATTCTAATTGTGTTTTAAGTGCAGCTTGGAATGACGGGAAGACCCTCCGGGTACGCTTTATTTTATTGCGATTTATTTTATTGCAAATGCACTTTATTTTTCTTGCATGATAAACAACGGTTGCATGAAAACCGACACCTTTAGAATGACAAAGGCGAAACCACTTAACTAAATTAAAAGACACTACAAGATAAAATTCACCTCCACAACATTTCAAAATATAAGACAACTCAAAATTTAATCACAAACGAACACAAAACTACAGTACAACTAAATTAAAACGTCTTTGTTGGATGATCGGGAATACCTCGGATGATGTAACCTACGTGTTGCTAACGGTATTTCCCGCGGTCTAAATGAAAGTGTGGAACTCATTCAGTTGAGTTTAGCAAATTCATGGACCTAAGTGAATCGATAAAAATAATGATGCGGAAGGATGGAACCGTGGGATCTTAACCGGTGTCGTTATAATCAACTTTAAGATTTGTTTTAATTAAAACACAAAAAACACTTAAGAGTAAGACTTCTCTAAACCCCGGGGAACACTTCTCTCATCTCTTGATTTATGATTTCTAAAAAGCTAAACCTGCAACGACAACGGAGCTTTCGGAGCATGGTGGGCGGCACGGCCATCGTCGTCGGCAAAACTTGAACCTACATCAACAAAGTTTCCTAGAATTAAACAACGAAAGCCATAGGACTTCGAGGTAGTTTGCCTAGTGCAACATAAATCCTCAACTCTACGTTAGGCATTTGCATTGCAAATTAAACTGCGGGTCTTAGGATTCCGAGGTAGTCGTCCCGTCCCGGCATGACCTCATATCTTATAGGCAATTTGTATGATTCTATCATATAAATATAAGCCCTAATTAACTAAAATTGGCAAGATTAAAACATTAAATAAACATTAGGACTTTCCTAAATCCAAGCCAAACAATAGGATAGTCGGAGATTATCGAAGTTCACTTCGAATCCGTAATTTCTCCTACTTCTCTTCCTTTGAATTCCCAAAATAAAAGGTTCCAAACTTGATCCATTCTATTGAGATTCAAAATTCAATTCTTTGAAAACTTAAACTTTGAAATTAGAGAGCCGAAATTATTGATTATTATCGAGAGTTTTCTTAGGTGATTCCGTCACTTTAGATGTGATTAACTATAAAGGCTTGCCCTTATAGGGAACTTTAGAGGCAATTAATATAAACCCTGCTTAATTCATTTATATTAAGCGGGGGAACTGGCTCCGGCTTATAAAATTGGTTCGCGGACAAACGGATGGCACAAACCTTTCTAGTTTATTTAATCAGGCCCCATCATCGAGCGGTGTGTCTATTCTTCGGGATAGATACACGGTTTGTGATGCGGCTCGTTTATATAAACTATTCGGGATGTGTGAGATCAGTTTGATTTCATATCTTAAAATTTTCAAATTTAAAATTATTTTCAAAATCAAATACTACTTTTTCAAATTATTTATTTAAATTAAATTAAAAATTCGCCGACAATTTCCGTAGGCGACTCCCTTTTCAAAATAAAACACATAACCTAAAAATATGCCGACACGAGTGTTAACTTTAATGAAAAGGGGAGAAGACACTTTAATTAACTAAAATAATCTTAAGCTACTTGGGGTGAAGAAGGGTAGGATAGTGAAGAATGTTGGGAAGTTCTTCCAAAGTATGATTTTAGTCGAAGACGTCGACAATTTGTTACCACAGTTAATGCTTCTTGCTCTCCTCCTCATTTTTTACTTTGTTCTTGTGCATCCGAGATGAACCATGCAATCGGAAAGGAATGACCACTAAATTAGCTTTATTCCGTGCGCCGGCGAGTGGATATGTCCTTCCACGTCCAGTAGGAATAGTATTTATGTTTAACCGTCGATCACACCCCCTCCGGACACTACGAGAAAAGTGACGGTTAAAGAAAAAGATGTTGCGAGGCCAGCGTGATCCCACAGTAGCACTTTGAAGGTCCTCTAATTCCCTTGAGTTTGAGGATGTCATCGGTAGGGAAGTAGATGGTGAAAGAGCCTCCGAATGAAGAAAAGACATGGATGGATTTAGATAATTGTTCCGAGATATACTTCCCAAGTAATGTCAGGCCAATTGTAAATGGTGTGGTAGATATGTAAAAAATGAAGGCTGTGGGAAAACACCATTACGCAGAGATAGTGTCGAGTTGGGAAGTATCAAAATGAATAGCGAAACTTTGTTGAGCGAGAAAAATCGATCGGCAATTCACGAAGCTTAGTGAGGACCAATGGTTATTGTCCCGACGGTAGCCACGAGGAAAAGCTGTTGGTTTGTATGTGGGATAGCAATCTTCATTTCGGAGTGGGCACCAAGTATCTGCCCGAGAACATAATCTTCCCTTGACGAAGCTCCGTGTGAAAAGTAGTTCGACAGTCTCTATTGATAAGCATTTGTTTCCAAATTCTAGAGCAACACAGTTTAATTTAGGCCAAACGGTGGCTATCTTTGCAATATTTTCCTGTCAAGTAAAGTGCCCATAGAGAACACATTTATGCCGAATTCCACCCATAACTTGCGAGAAATTGACTTTACGCGAGATGATGCAACCCTTTGAAACCCAATCACTCCGGCCAGTAGGTTTGGCAAGTTTATACCAGCTTGCCCGGTCATTTGCTTCCTCGGCCAGACCAAAGAAACTGTGAAAAATTCTTTCAATTTGGATTCTGAGCTTTTCTTTAAACAAGCCATTTGGAGAACATAATTAGGGAAGGTGGTAAGGATGCGCGAAGTAGAGTGATTCTTCCCCCATCGAATAAATAAGAATTAGCCCAATTAGAGAGTTGGGTATTCGGCTTACCAATGATCTCATCAAGTGGGCTGCACTTAGATTTCCCCCTTGATCGAAGCACTCCAGGTATTTCATAGGAAGAGATGCGGTAGAAAATCCGGTATAAATAGCTAGTAATCCGGTGACGAGAGGTCAGGCTTGGTGTTACTAGAAAATCAATTCACATTTGGATTTGTTAAATTGGAGCCCGAAATATTTGGAATTAGGTAAGGCATTCATTAACTCTCTTGACGACGGTTGGAAGCTGCGGAAAATAACATCGGATCATCGACGCACAATAGATGGGAGATGATAACATTTGTTATGGTGGTATCTAGCATAGTGGTGAGGAGAAATTTGAGCTTGAGGAGTCACAGAGATAATCCATCACTAATATAAAAATGGAGGGGGAAAGAGGGTCTCCCTGTTTAAGACCTACGGTAGCTTGGAAACCTCCCCGCTGCCCACGACCATTTACCGAAATTGAGTGATGGTTGAACCGGCCATCTTTTGATCATTTGGCGAACTCGGAGTGGAAAGCCTCGGCACATGCGGCACTTGGAGAATAAGTTCAAAATCTACGGTATCATATGCTTTCTTAATGTCGAGTTTGTATATGATGTTACCTCACCTACATGTTTTGTCAAGATCAAGAAGTAATTCAAAATGAAACGGGTGTTGCGTGGAGTTATGGACCTTTTAGCACCACCAAGGCGGCTGGCCGAGGGCTAATAATTTTGTCCGGATGGTTGTAATCTCCCCACAATAACTTTGCTAATTAGTTTGCCTTATCCTTTGAAGTTAGACTTATAGATTACGTAATGGTTCCAATTTACGGGAGCATTTGTTTTAGGGATGAGCACGAGTGTTAGATAGAGTAGAAGTATTGATTAAGATCAATGCCATTAAAGAAACAACGAAGCTGCAGCCCAAACCACTTCAGTGTGACAAAAATTCAGGCCTTTTATAGAAATTCAGCATTAAATCCATCTGGTCGGCGGCTTTAGAATTGTCGTGGACGCGAAGCTAACACGAAATTTCTTCCATAGAGTGTCGGTAAGATGGAGAAGGCGGGTGTAGTTGTGGACATCATTAAACGGTGCTATCAATAGGAATACACGAGCCTGGCTTGAAGGTCGAAGCTTTTTGAAAAAGCTTGACACTATTAGCAATATCGGTTCATTAGTAAGAAGTGTCCTTGATCGATCTGATTGAAAAAATGGCATTGCACTTCCTTTTATACTTAATACAAGCATGATAATTATTTAGTATTCCTATCCTAGAAATTTAAATTTGTTAATAGAAGCTTTAAATTTGAGGATTTGATCTTGCCGGTTGATGTAAGTTAGCAATTTTTCTTAGGCGGCAACAAAATCCTTAGACTTGTTATGATCAGCTTGTGCAGCAACCTCCAGTATTATTTGACCTCCCATTCAGCTTGGATTACCTCCTTGAAGACATCACCAATGGACTCCCGGCTCCACTTCTGAGAGCTTTAGCAAGTTTACGATGGCGGTATTGCGGTTAGTAAAAGGGTTAGTAGAGGAAATCCTGTCCGATTGTCTTGCATAATTTTATTAAACTCGGGGATGGCCTGACCAAAAGCTTAAGTATCTAAATGGAGGGAGGAGGTTTGGGGCTGTGGAGTGGAAATGGTTAAAGAAGGGGTACGTGATCGGATCCGGCAAAATTAAGATGAGAAATAGTGGTATGCGAAGTGGTGGTGCCGGGAATCATTGGCCAAAAACCTATCAGTCTCTCCCAAATGGCCCCTCTTCTCCATGAACTGGTTCCCAATGAAGCAGATCAAAAGGCCTGCCAAAAGGATATTATCATGAAATCATACCTTGGTTGGGAAATTCTCCCACCCAATTTTTCACTTGGAGAAGCTATCTTATTAAAATCACCCCACAATCCAACTTTGATGTTCCTCCTTACTGATTTTTATAATCTCATTCCACGAGTTAGCCTCTCAGTTTTTAGTACAGCCGACGCAAAACGAAAATGTTGCCCTTGGTATGCCCATCAGCGAAAATGACGGTGTAAAAGCTGAATTGGTCGGCCATAGCCTTCCAAGAGAGTTCTTGTACGAGATCACCCAAATTTTGTTTGTGCAATTTGCATAAAGGTGCATCCGGGGAATTTATTTAGGATTCTAGAATGATTTTTATGGACCATTGGTTCCAAGAATCATACACAGGCGGGTGTTTTTGTACAAGTGTAATAATAATCTCTTTAAGGTGAGGGTGTGCCACCCCTCCTAATATTCCAACACGGGCGGTTGATCATGCAGGTTTAGGGTTGGGTGATGTAGGAGTAGATTGGAAGTCTGAGGACTGGATCTGTGTGGATTCTGCAGCACGGAAGGGAGGGCGGGGATCATTGTGAATTCTCATTAGTTCGGGTGTTCTGTGAAGGACACATTGAATTTCTACAGCTCGGTAGAGTGATGCTTTTCTTCTTTGACTTTTTGAATTTGCCAGGCTTCTTCCATTTTCTTTTGATTTTCCTCTAACATTCATGCAGAGGGACAATCCCGGCGGGGTATGTGGAGTTGACATTCAAAACACATCTGGAAGAGCAGCTCTTTAGGTTGGTTGTGTTTGAGCGAGAGGGATTACATCAATTAGTTGATTTTTGTTCATCGAGTGTCATTAACCACTTGGGCGGTGGGTTGTACCCTTACCTTTTTTGGTTTTGGAAGGAGGTACGAGCCTATAGCATTTTCCTTAGGATGACGGAAACATCTGCGGTGGTGGCAATAGATTAGGTTTATTTTCTAGTGTTACTTCCACCTTAAAACCCATCCTGTGCTCCCGAAGTAGTAATCCGAGATCTTATCAATGTACGCGGTGACACATCTCTTTCTATCAAAACCTTTGCAGCGATGGGGTTACCCATATCATGAGTTGGAGAGTCGGCTCTAGAGAATTGTGCCCGAGCCACACTAATGCGAAAATGGAATTGGTGTGGTATAGATGGATTGGTAGGTTTGGGAAAGTAAACCACAAAGGTTTTAGAGGGTTCTTTAGGGGTCAAATCTGTAAGGTACCATTTGATATGCTTCATAGATGAATTAAGCGGTACGCAACACACTTTTCAATGACCTTGCATAGTCCTCCTCCTTAGACCTTTAATAACGGAGGTGCCTTCCATCCATCTTTATTGCCAAATCGCTAGGCGAAAATTTTCAAAATGTCTCCTGACCATTTCCAATTTGGGATGTCCATATTGGAATTGACCCACAATGGTGAACTTAACGAATTGAGGTAAATTGCACCAAGGGTGAGCACCACTTTTGACCCGGCGGCAAACCTCCAACAACTGACGAGACACCACCCCGAATACTGCCGCCCCCAAACAGCTCCATCATGACCCAAACCCTAGCAGAGCTAAAGGAGACAGCCGCCACCACCATGACTTATATATATATATATATATATATATATATATATATATATATATATATATATATATATATATATATATATATATATATATATATATAAAGGAAAAGTTGCTAGTTACAAGTAAATCTATAAATTGCGAAAAACACCTCAAATTAAAATCATGAGAACCTTCAACCCTTGATAGTGTGCCCGGGGGGATAGCAATGAAGCATGAGACCTCATGGAGCAAATTCAGCCAATAGAAAAAGAGCCGTGAGAGGCAGTTCCATCAACCAATACCATCACTATATATATATATATATATATATACATATATATTAAATACTAGTTATAATAATTTCCATATATTTATAATAAAATAAAATTATACAAATATATAATTTAAATTAATTTAATAGTTCATAAAAATATTTAAAAAATTAATTTATATATAGTACTTAATCGTTATTTAAATTATAAAATTAATAATTAATCAAACATCAAATATTAATAAAAATTATTTATATAAATTTATTAATTGTATATTTTAATTTATTTAAATATATCTTAAATATTAATCTAAACATATTTATCTAAATATATTATAATTTATATTTATCTAAACATATTTAGTTAAAGAAATAATTATAAATTATATTTTACATTAAGTACTCCCGGAGATTATGATTTATGAGGTGCTCTCGGAGATTATTATTAATTAAGCCCCTGGCACTGACGGCTTTTCTTCTGATTTCTACATTAAGTCTTTGCCCGATATTTTGTGCATAAGGACGTGGTTAATGCTATTGAAAGTTTTTTTCGGGTAGACCTCTGGTAACTATTTCTCGGCGACTACAATTGTCCTTGTTCTAAATCAACTCATAAAACCCATTGAGAAAACTTTAGACCTATTTCTCTTACCTCTGTTATCACTAAGATTATCAGCAAATCTTGGATTAAAGGCTCTATTTTGCATCATCGATTTTCATAATAAATACGCACATCGAGCGGGGAATCATTGATAATATTTTGCTGGCTCAGGAATTAGTCTATGATCTTGACAAAAAGTGTCATGGTGGCAATATGGTACTAAACTTGACATAAGGAAAGCTTATGACTCACTTCTTTGAGATTTTATTGTTAAGATTCTTCATACTGAACTTTTCTATGCATTTTACGCAAGCTCATTCTCAGTTGGCTCTAGTGCAATAAATATAGAATTCTTATTAATGGAAGCTCGTTGGGTTTCTTCAGTGCTGGTAGGGGGATCAAGCAGGGGGACCCCATGTCACCTACTCTTTTTATTTTGGTCTTTGATTTTTTTTTCCATTTGCTTAATACACTTTTTAGCAATTGCTCTCACATGCACTTTGCCCATAAATCTACGGTTACTGTCTTTCATTTGGCATATGTTGATGATGTCGTTCTCTTCTCTAATGCTAGTAAAACTACTATTATGAAGATTTTTGCTTTTCTTAAGATATTCCAGAGTTTCTCAAGCCAAGCTTTCAATTCAAACAAATGCCATGTTTATTTGGGTAAAACTGTCAGTAGGGGCAATGCTTATTGGGTAGCTAACTTTACGGGTTTGCTATTTCCTGCCTTCCTCTAAAATATTTAGGGTTTAACCTTCTTAAAGCCAAACTAATCAGACTCAAATGGATGAAGTGATAGAGAAAGTTCGGAAGAGAATTGAGGATTGGAAAAACAATTCTCTATCATTTGGGGGCAGAATCACTATGCTTAAGAGTATCCTAGAAAGTTTTCCTTTGTACGCTTTGCAAGTTCTTAATTTAAAGAAGAGCACACAATCTTCATTGGAGAGGTGTTTTAATAAAATTCTTCAGGCGGGATCTCATTCTTCTAGGAGGTGGCTCCCCTGGAAGGAGGTATGTAAACCCCTTAGTGCGGTGTTGACCTCATTTTTGGTGAGGTTTTTTCTTTCCTCTTAGTGCTTAGGATCTAGCCATAGGTTTTCCCTTTGACTATCCTAGATGACTAGAAATGGTACCTACTTAGAAATTGAAAACACTTCTTGACTCCTTCAAACCCCACATGTTTGATTGTAAACCCCTAAACCACTTGGAGGTTAAAATCAATATATAGAGGACTAAGGATGAGTTTCTATATGACTCTTTGGCCTTAGAAGCTTCACACTTGGATGGTGCAGTGGTGAGGTTGGCTTGCACACACACTACATTTCACACACATTTAAACCTAAATCATTCTTACCCAATTTAATTCCCTGACTCATGCTTGTTAATTCATATGGATGAACCTTAACCCCTAAGCCCCTTGCTAAGCGGGTTAGGAACAACATAGTGGTCTTTAAATGAGTCCTCTCATGGCTCTTGTAGGCTTAATATGAAAGCATTACTCAACTAAAATGATTTCATTTCTGTCACACTTGATCAACCTTCATTTTTCCAAAACTTCAATTTTTGACCCCCGGGACCCTAAACCCACCAATCCTACCAAATGCCCTTGAAATTTCCTAAATTACCCAAAGGTCCTCAAAATCAGTCCTAAACATTTTCCATCACTCAAATTGATCATTCTTGGGCAAATACACAAAAATTATCAAAATACCCCCTCAATAACCTCCAAATACCCAAAATACCAATTTTGACCCAAAATTCCAAAAATTAAGAAAATTCCCAAAAAATTCCAGAAAATCCCAAATATTCCTATTTTCAGTTTGTTCAACTACACCATAAGTTAATTTTGTCAATTTAGTCCACTTTTACCAAAACCCCAATTTGACATATTTTTAACCTAAGAGAGCCCAATGCCCAACCAAGCCACTATAACTGACCTCAATTTTTATCCAATTCAATCCTAAACATCAATTTAATATCTCCAATACTAATTTAGACCAAATAAAAACCTAATTTCATCAACATGTGGATCCAATTTCAATTTGAAGCTTAGAGCCCAATTTTGGCCCATGACCTAAACTTAGCCCAAACCAACCCAACTCAACTCAATTAATCCCAAATCTTTTCCTAAACCTTCCTAACATCCCTACAAAGAAAAAAACTAACATGATTTACCCAATTTATTGAAACTCTGACAAAAATCCCAATTTGGCTAATCGATCATGAACCCAAATGAGCACAAATCCCAAAATCAAAGCCCAACCAAAGTTGAAAACTCATTGTCACACCCCATAAACATTTTTCAACATTAATTTTACATCAAAACCAACACTAGCCCATCCTTAGCCCAAGTTAGCCCAATTTGATCCACTTTGGCCTCATTACCAAAAAGACTAAATTAAATTCAATTCAACCCCAAATGACACCAAACTTGTTCCAAATTCTCATGACACATCCCTAAACTAAACCCAACATTTATTTGGCACAATATTTTACAAAAAATTCATCCACTAACTTGTTTTAAAACCTAAAAGCCCGCTCTCTTAAAATATTTAAAAGCATTAAAATGATTTCAAAAAGCCCCAAAATCCATTCCAAACCCACAAAATTTCCCTCATCATCCTTTGATTTAAATCAATCCTAATTTCAAAATCCATTCAGAAGTGTTGGGATTTTCTGGAATTTTGCAGGAATTTTGAATTTTTGGATTTTTTTAATTTAGAAGGGTATTTTGGGTATTTGGAGGTGATGGGAGTATTTTTGGAATTTTTGGTGTTTTTGGGTATGGATGATCAATTTGATTAGTGAGGCAATGTTCAGAATTGATTTTGGAGGAATTTTGGGTAATTTAGGTGATTTTGAATTTGGGGGTTTTGAGGTTTGGTAGGCTAAGCGGGTGTAGAGGTCAGAAGTCGAAAATTGAAAATTTGGAAAATTGAAAATTTGGAAAATTGAAGATTGGAGTGAATGTAAGTAGAATGAAATCATTTTAGTTTGAGCCATGTAGCCACCTTCAATCACATGAGCCATGAAGGGACTCATTTAGGCATCCATATTGTTCCTAACCCTCTTGAGGCTTGGGGTTAAGGACCATCCATGTGAATCACCTTCATGAGTCGGGAGGTCAAATTGGGTATGGGTGTGTTTTAAGAGGTGTGTGAAAGTGTAGTGTATGAGTGTAGTGTGTGTAGAGTCAGCCCTTCACCGAACAGTACCCGGGGCAATCCTAAGGCGGGGATCTTGTAAAGAACTCATCCTTTAAACTGCATTTGATTTCAACCTCTAGGTGATTGAGGATTCTGCAATCAAGTTTCATCAGGTTGCGGGGAGTTAGGAAGTGGTTTAATTCTCGTGGTGGGTCCAAATTCTAATCCTCTAGGATAGTCGAAGAAAAGCCTAAGGCTAGATCCAAAGTACAAGAAGAAGAAGACCTCACCGAAATGAGGTCAACAAATGGACCCAATAGGTGTGGTGTGCTAACCAAGCACACCGCGCGTATTAGCGTTGGCCAGAAAAGATCGAAGCCAAAACCAACATAAATGTCAGTGACAAACTTGGGACGAAGTAGAAGAGTTTCCGCTGGGGAGTGTCGAGTATATCTGAGGCTTGGAAATTCTGAACTCTCGGCAGGGAAGGGAAAAGGAGGTGAGTCCCAAATCACATGATCTTGAGGAATTTCGATTTAGATTTCATTTCATTTTGTTCCAAGTTTTTTTTATGTGTGAGTTTACATTTCGATTTGTTACGAGTTCAATTTCGATTGAGGTTTTAATTCTAAAAATCAATTTACGTAAAACTGGATTTGAGATGAGTGGAACCTAGGTTCCAACCTCGGGATTGCGAAGAGGCGGAATTTAGGTACCGGCCTCGAATTGAGAATTGGAGTTTAAGTATCGATTGAAAAGGATGAGAATCATAATTTAAGTCTTGATCTCGAAAGTTTAATGAGAATTGAAACGGAGTTCCAATCTCGAAAGTTTAATGAAAATTGGAAATGGATTCCAATCTCGAAGTTTAATGAGAATTGAAATGCCAATCTCGAAAGTTTAATGAGTGGAAATGGTTGTCTCGAAAGTTTAATGAGAATTGGAACGAGTTTCCAATCTCGAAGTTTAATGAGAATTGGAAATGGATTCAATCTCGGATTTAATGAGGAATTTGGAAATGGATTCCAATCTCGAAGTTTAATGAGTGGAATGAGGTTCCAATCTCGGAAGTTTAATGAGAATTGGAAATGGATTCCAATCTCGAAAGTTTAATGAGAATTGGAAATGGATTCAATCTCGGAAGTTTAATGAGGAGTGGAAATGGTTCCAATCTCAAGTTTAATGAGAATTGGAAATGGATTTCAATCTCGAAAGTTTAATGAGAATTGGAACGAGGTTCCAATCTCGGAAGTTTAATGAGAATTGGAAATGGGTGCAATCTCGAAAGTTTAATGAGAATTGGAAATGGATTCCGATCTCGGAAGTTTAATGAGAATTGGAAATGGATTCCAATCTCGGAAGTTTAATGAGAATTGGAATGAGTTCAATCTCAGAAAGTTTAATGAAATTGAAATGGATTCAATCTCGAAGTTTAATGAAATTGAAATGGATTCCAATCTCGGAAGTTTAATGAGAATTGGAAATGGATTCAATCTCGAAGTTTAATGAGAATTGGAAATGGATTCAATCTCGGAAGTTCTAATGAGAATTGGAATGAGGTTCAATCTCGGAAGTTTAATGAGAATTGGAAATGGATTCAATCTCGAAAGTTTAATGAAAATTGGAAATGGATTCCAATCTCGGAAGTTTAATGAGAATTGAAATGGATTCCAATCTCGAAAGTTTAATGAAAATTGGAAATGGATTTCAATCTCGAAAGTTTAATGAGAATTGGAACGGGTTCCAATCTCGGAAGTTTAATGAAATTGGAAATGGATTCACGATCTCGAAGTTTAATGAGGTGGAAATGGATTGATCTCGGAAGTTTAATGAGAATTGGAAATGGATTCAATCTCGAAAGTTTAATAAAAAATTGGAAATGGATTCCAATCTCGGAAGTTTAATGAGAATTGGAACGAGGTTCCAATCTCGAAAGTTTAATGAGAATTTGAAATGGATTCAATCTCGAAGTTTAATGAGAATTGGAAATGGATTCCAATCTCGGATTTAATGAAATTGAAATGGATTCCAATCTCGGAAGTTTAATGAGAATTGGAAATGGATTCCAATCTCAAAAGTTTATTTGTGTGAAGAGGACCCAGTCTCATGCCATCGAACCAAATCGGACAAAGCTCGTGGCTCAGGTAATCGATAGACACAGTACGATCTCCACTCTGGGAAGAAAGGTAGGCCACAAAGTCGAAATGATTTCGATGTGACGAAAAAGTTTAGGGTTCTGAAATTGAAGTGTGGGTCTCTTGTGCGGAAAGGATTATTGACGAAGGAATTTCAAAGCTTCTTGAGATGAATTTCAATTTGGAGTTGATTTGAAATGTTTGAAAAGATGAATTTAGAGTGGGATCCGATTTGAGATTCATTTTCATTTTGTTTGTCCTTTAACTTTCCAAATTTTTTTTAGCTGTGTATTTAATGTTCATGTGAATTTTTATTTGGCTTCACGTGGATTTTGAAGTTATTTTTATGTTTGGATTTTTAAGGAAAAATAATTCTCATTTATTATTTATATTTTTATTTTCTTTTATTTTATTTTTATTTTTTATTATTATTATTTTTTTTTGTTCTTTGTTCGATGTTCGTTTAACTTTAATAGTTTTCCCAGTCAATTTGCACAAAAGGAGTGAAGGCCAAAAATGAAACCGATAAATGTTTTTCTCTTAAGCGACACCTTTCAGCCCATCTTTTTCAAATCCCGGATGCGATTACGATTTGTTGTTGTTCGTATTCGAGAACACGTCATGTATAACTCGAGGCCTTCTAGTATATTGATCCTCTTGCCTACGATTCTCTCGAAGTATTCAAAAGTTTTCATACACCTTTGGACATTGTATTCTTTCTAGCTCGTATTCACAGGATAATTTGCAAATGGCGAGGCTGGTAGCGTCTTGTGGGATATATGGCTCAATCCCTGCGTTCTCGCATGCCCTCCGGCTCTCGGGGATGATGTCCGTCGGGGCATCCTCAGGGATATACCGCAGCAAGGTCATGCATTGCGGTGGCTTTGTACGGGTGGCGTTGTAGCCTTCTTTCTTGTTCTTCTCGAGATTTCTGGTCTCTTGTTATCTCGGAGGTCTCCTTTCTTCGAGGTTCTACAGTGAATTGGTGTCCTTGAAGTGTATGTATTTGGCGGTAGCAACTGCCTCGTCGCGCTGGTCATTTGCTAGTTTAGTTAACATCTTGCGGATACGGCGATTTTTATTTCTTCGTTGATTCTTTGTGAAGTAGCTCTTCGTATTTCTACAATTTACGTAGGCGCGGCGGCGGCAAACCCTGCCCTGTTGTAAGCGACTGCGTTGTTCCTTTGTCTTCTTTAGTGTTTGCTTTTCTTTCTTATTTCTTGGTTGGTGAACGCATTTCACCCTCGTCTTGTCGTGGGCGAGTTCCTCTCGGTCGATCGGGACGATCCACTTTCCTCGTCTTGCGGGCCTGCGGTGCGAAGTACGAGCCAATCTCTATTATCGCTCCATCTTTCACCTCTTTTCATCGAGTGCAAGGCTTACGCCATTTCTAAAGTTCGGGACCAACCGCCCGTTCGACATTTCCCTGCGAAAGACAAGGAAATGGATCAGGAATTTTATCTTTAGAACAAGAACATTAAGCGTATTTATTAAAGGCAAGTTTTTTATTACTTTTGTATTTTTCAATTTAACAAGAATGAAGTGGAAAAATATCAGGAAAGAGATTTTGATATGGAAGAGAAAACAAGGAAAACTTTATCATCATGATTTTATTTGTTTTAGCACATTTTTATTATTTTTGGGTTCGGACCAGTCATAAGTAATTACTTCACCCGTGCTTCTAGGGATGGAAAATTCATTCCTTCGAAACATCGGGTAGCGTAATACTTCTTCAAGTATCGTCCATTGATCGGAAGCATATGTCGTTCTCCTTGGGTTCAGCGGGGCGGTAGGAGCCTCAGTGGGCGCGGCTACGAACGGTCCCTCCCCAGTGGGTTCAAATTTTCCTCCTATCTTGCGGTGTGCAAGAATAGGTCTTTTGAGAACGAGAACTAAATCACCAACTTTGAAGGTTCTTGGGGCGGACCCGATCTTGTCATGGGCTTGAACCATCTTAGCGGTATAGTTCTAAGTGTTCTTTTGGCTATGATCTTTTCCCTTCCGGAGCTTTTCCAATTCTTCTAGTCGTAATTTGGCATTTTCTTCGTCGTGATTTTGGTCGCAAGCGCAATCACGAGTGAAGGAAGGCTGGACTTCCTAAAAGGTAACCTTGCTTCGGACCCATACACCGGAAGCGTAAGGTGTAGATTGAGTAGGAGTTCTGAAGGTTGTCCGGTAGGCTATAGGGCTTAACAATTCTCGTACGATTTCTCTTATTATCGTCCAAAGTCTTCTTTAAAATTTGAACGAGAGTTTTATTAAAAAGCCTCAGCCGGGCCGTTTGCTCTCGGGTAAATTGTTGAATAGCGCTGATCGATTCCGTGTCTCCTGACAAATTGTTGATTTGTGTGCTTGAATGCGACCCATTATCGAGATGATCTCGCGGCACTCCGAAACGGTAGACAACTTGGTTCTTGAAAAGCGTAGCACGTGGTGTGCTTTCACTTCTCTAAGTGGAGCGCCTCTTGCCCTTTGAAAAGAAATGTCTGTAGCCGCAAGGATGAAGCGATGTCCTTTTGAAGATGGTGGTTATTGGACCCAGCATATCCGTGCCCCAACATTCGAATGGCACGACGCAATTGTCGGATGTAGCACATTTAGAGGTTGGTGTAGAACCACTCCGTGCACTTGGCATTGAGTGACGGCTCTTGGCGATTTTCATGCGGTCGGTCATCATCGAGGGCCAGTAGTACCTAATCTTTTAATTTTAATTTTCATCTTCGGACTAGGCGGTGAGCGCCCGCGAGAGTCACGAATGCACCTCTTTAACGATTTCACGAGCCTCGGACCCGCTCGAGCATCTTAGCCACATTTGATCGAAAGACCTTAAATATAATGTGTTGTTTATTAATGCGTAGGACGAGTTCTTTTTCTTGATACGATGGAGCTAACGACCTATCATCTGGTAATTTTCTGTTTAGCGGGTAGTCGATAATGTTGGCCATGCAATCTTAAATGTTTTATTCTTGCGCAATTGATTCTTCTCTTTTTTACGATTTGTGTATTGTGTATGTCGAGTTTGTGATAGGACTTGTGTCCGTCGACGGCACTTCAGCAGTTCATCTTGCAAACGAGGAAAATTCTTTTTGCGAAGACGAGCAGCGCATCCTTTAAAAGCGTTTTCTTTTAAATTTTGTAGATTGTCACATTCGGAATCTGTTCCAACAGGCTGTATGGCATACTTTGAGCCTGTATTGCTCGAGTCTTGGTTTTAAATTCTTGTTAATCACGTCTGTTGAATGATGCTTGCGAATCCCCATAGATGTTGATGTATTGTACCCATTTGAATAGTTAATTCAATCCTGTTATGAGGGCTTCGTATTAGCCGTTATTTGTACACGGCTCTGTCAAGTGGCAGGGTATCTTAACATCCCCCCACTCCGGTGTTATAAATATTAGTCCGATCCCTGTATACCGGGCTTTTATCACTTGCGATTCTTCGTCTTTATGTCTTGGCGAAGATGCTCCGTCGAAATACAATTCCCAACGTCGATCATCGAGTCTTCTAGGTTCATTATTTGTTCATCGGCAAGTCATCATTGAGGAGATACGCCGACAAAGGGTGTCTTTGCGGAGTACGCTAGGTCTTGTCCTTTTACGGCACAAGAGGCACGAAAGTTATATCGAATTACTTGATAATATCATTGACCATCAGGAAGTACGAAGACGTTGGACGGGTCATCAAGTATTGCAATGGATTAAATTTCGAGATCAGGTTGACCTTATGAGAAAGCATGTAGTGCACGAGCTTTTGAGCGGCGAGATCGGGGCTAAACGGTGCTTTCAATTGCGGGATACCTTATTTCGTCTGCCGATAAACGACGGCTTGGGTAGTAAAGAGCATTTTCTTTACCCTCATCATTGACACAGGCTAACGGGGCTCCGAGAGAAGTCGTCTAAAACGCCGGTATAAAGTATCAGCGGTCCCCGAGGCCAGGGCTGCTAAGATAGGAGGTGTCATTAAATATTTTTAATGTCCTCAAATGCCCTACGGCATTTCTCTTCCCGAATAAATTTGGCGTCCTTTTTAACTAATGCGAGAAGGTAGAGCACCTGCACGACAAGTTCGAGATAAAGCGTCGAATGTCGGCTTCCTTGAAAAGATCGTAGTTTTTTAAGGTTTTGGGAGCGAGCATTTCTAAGATGGCTTTAATCTTTCAGTGGAATTTCAATTCCACGATGTCGGACAACGAGTCTAAGAATTTCCCGGAGGTGACGCCGAAAACATTTAAGGGATTCATCTTAAGGTTAAATTGTCTTAATCGTTCAAAAACAATTCTCCAAATCCTTTAGGTGGTTTTTCCTTTACTTTGCTTTTGATGACCACATCATCCACGTAGCATTCGACTTGATTGTGGATGAGATCATCAAAAATTCTTGTCATCGCTCTCACCGGTAGGTTGCTCCTGCGTTCTTCGGTCAAATGGCATCAGTGGCAGCAGTACCATCGATCGGCGTTCGAATGTTTGTAAGTTTTTCATCTTCTGGAGCCATCTTTATCTGGTTGTATCACCGAAGATCCATGAATAGTGTTCTGTGTTGAAGACGATGTCGATCTGTTAGTGCAGGATCGGTAGAGGAAATTCATCTTTTGGACATGCCTTGTTTAAATCTGCGAAATCCACACAAATTCTAATCGACCATTCTTCTTCCTGACTAGTACCACATTGGCTAGCCAAGTCGGTGTTGTTCTTCACGGACAAATTTAGCGTCTATTAGCTTTTTAACTTCAGCTATGACTTAACATTCGATTTCTGAAACGCATTCTTCTAGGACCTTATTAAATTTGGAACGAAGCGAGGATCCACTCCTAGCTTATGGGCTTGCGACCTACGGGCTTAAACTGGCATCTCATCATAACTCCGAAGCAAAGCAGTCTTTAAAATTCCATTAATAACTTGATTATTTCTTCGGAGTCTTCTTTATTGAGTAAGGAGCTAACAAAGGTAGGTCGGTTCTTTGCTAGTACCTAAGTTAACTTCGGATTAACTCATCTATTCTGAATTTGATCTCTTCTTCGAATTACAGTGGAGCGTCTCCAATTTGTAAATCTTCGAGTTCTTGTAGTTTCCATGCGGTTTTCATTAGACTCGCAAGTGACAACCATACAAAATTCGGTATCGTGTGATCCTACGTATTGCCGAATCCGAGACCATGCTTTGAATTGGGTGGACGACCAAAGTTATTCCATAAATTTTCAAAATGTTGTGATTGACCTTTTGTCCATTATCGAGGTAAGAAACCATCTTGAATTAATTTGAACAGGGAAATTTGTTCTACTCAAAGGCAATTCCATTAATTCTGATGAAGTAGCATCTTGAGTGCTTGCATTATTTTCGAGTTTGGAGGAAGGAGCACCACGGTAGAATTTGATGGGCTTTGCACCACCGCTACGTACCTCTTTGACCTCCATACCCTCGATCTTATTAGAATGGATCGGGGGTCGGGGTCATAGTATGTACATAGTGGTTAATCTTCTCGATACATCGATTTATATTCTTCGTTTCTTTCATCTTCGAGAGGGATCTACGAGATTGCGGCTTCTTCCGACTTATTGTGTCCATTGCTTCTTGTTTGATTTCTTCTTTCTTCCAGAACTATCTTGTCAAGCAGTGATAGGCTGGTTTCCTCAATCGATCGTCTTCAACGTCCTCGCAACGACCTCGTCCCCGGCCTCGACCTCGGATGCGAGTTGTGGAGAAACCTTCACCATCTTGCCGTAGGGAGTGGTGAGTGACGTTGGACTAGAATTTCAGGTTCTTCGTTGTCCCAATTTCCTTTGCTTCATTTGTTATGGTATCTCTGGAAGATTGTTTTCTTCGGAGGTGCATAATAAGCTGCATCTTCGTAAGTTCCAATTTCATGTGGGAGAACGGTTGTAAGTCACCTTTAATGCACCGTTCCCCTCCATCGTGGTATTTAATGCATTGATGTAGAGATGATGGTACCATCTTGTTTTCATGTATCCATGGTCGGCCCGGTGGGCGTTGAACGACGTTTGAATCGAATTCCATGTGGAGATTTTAGCGGTTGTCTTTGCTAAGTCACCGGGTCTTCATTAACGGTGTTATTAATCCGAGGGCTCTTTCTCCTTTACGGTTGAATCCTCTTAATAACATTTTGTCTAAAACTTCGACTCGCGAGAGCATCTATTTCAGTATGCTAGCGTTCGAAGATTCATTATATTGATTCGATGCTCCTGGATCCACCAATACTGGAGAGTGTAAACTTCCCAATTGTGGCGAAATGTGCAAGGGTCGGTTGTGGTCTGGCATCCCAAGTAGTAGGTCATTGTCGATGAAAGGTAACACCTATTTGTTCCTTTAACACGGTAAAACCTCATCTAAGGAATCTCCGGCCATTTGAGCTAAGAAAATTTCTGGATCAAGTAAGGCCTTGATCGAGCTTCTCTCATCTCCTTTGATAAGATGAGCGTCGGGGAATGCTCGATTTAATTTGGTAGTTTCCCTAAGATGGGCTAGCACATTGTAGTCCACTTTGTTTTTCATGTGCCTCGTTTTCTTCTCAAATGGGTATTTCTTGCGGGGTTGGTTCTTCCTGAATAACCACCTGCTTTCCTTTGTCCTTTTGGACCCATTCTCGGAGGTAAAACTCTTCCCTTCTTAAGTTGACCTGTGATTTCTTCGAATTTAGCATTGAGTTCTTTGGCAATCTCTTGAATTGGAATGACAGGATTCATCGGGATTGGCAGTGCGAAGGCTCTAACTCTATTGTTGAAGCTCCTAGAGCTTCCTTGAAATAGATTCATTGCTTGTTGAACTCTCGTAGCCTCCTTGGTGGATGTCTTCTTCATCATTATGATCGTCGAGATTGTGTATGATTTGAAATTTGTTATTTGTGTCGAATCGAACGTCCGGATTGGAGTTGATTGTCGCTGGATTACGTAATCGTTAGAAACGATCGAAAACGTATGCTTGGCCATGCTCCCTTATCATTATAAGATCCCATAGGGGTGGCGAGATAATCATACGAGTCGGAGGGTTGATTTCTCCCCGAATCGGAAACAACTATCCTAGGATGAAAGTAGCCCCTAGTCTGGCCTTAAGAGCCTCGGTCTTCTCTTCTTTGTCAATTTTCTTCTTTCTTCAAATTGTCTCTTGTTGAGGTGGTTCTTCTATCGCAAGTGATAGCGCCGACTTGACGGAGTTTTCGAACTGCGGGTGAGGCTCGCACGGCGGTTTGGATGTGATCCAAAACCTTCTTCGAAGACTTTGTCCAAGCGGTAGTCCATCCATCATCAGTCGCATAAGGATCTATCGGAACAATGAAATCCGTCGAGATAACATTGACGGAACCTCCTTTGGGGTTCCTTCATGTATTCTTTCGGGATCGTTATATTCCTTTCCGAAGATTGTCGTTGAGCCTTTTGAAGGTAATACAATCTTCTATCTTGTGCCCGAACATCCGGTGAGTAGACGAAAGTTGGGATCACCTTTCTTGTCGCTTCTTAAGTCTTTTGGGCTGCGGCGATTGGAAATGCCGGTCTTCATCGGAGAGGCTATGGCTGTTTTCGGCACTGCCTCATTCTCGAATGGATACTCCACCTTTCGAGCTCCCTCAACGTACGTTGTCAGACGCGAGGCGGTTGTTCACTCTTGTTGAGATAGTCGATAGGCGGGTCGGGTTGTAGTAATTCGTTGAGGTTGTTGCGGCCGTTCGACGATATTTGTATCGGTTGCTTGCCTTTGCTCCATTGCTGCGACGATCCCGGACTTCTTTTCAAAAGTTTTCACGGGGCTTACGTTTGTGTTTTATCGGTGAAACTTAGTTGCTTTGCCTCCTCTTGCGAAGCTTCCGTATACTGTCTCGAAGTCTTAATAGTAAATCCCTTGAGGAGGAAACCTTTATCGGACATGGATGCTCTTAAGTAAAATGCCGGCCCATATCTTTGTTCTTGTAGACGTGGCTCACACTTCATGTTGAGATTCCTCCATCAGTATGTAATCCACCAAAGTTTCGTTCGGCTTATGCTTCTCTGCCACTAAATCCTATGGTGATGTGGTGCGGAAAGCTCCGACAAATCGCTTGATGAAGGTTCTCTGATACGAAAATGTCTTCACCGAACCGTTCGACAATTACGCACAAATCAAGCCGATCACGACGAGTACAGCAGGCAAATTGTCGGAAGAGTAAAGCATCACTTACGTAAAATAGTACAACAACTGGCACGAAAATGTGCAACATCTGCTGTAGAGGGTTTTCCGGTTCCGTAAAGGTCTTAGTGAGGAGGTGGTACAAAGCCTTTCGGATATTGGACAGCGTCGAATTCATCAGGGTAAGGTCTACCCGTCCGAATGGATGTCCAGCTCTTTGATTGTGCAAGGCTTCTCGCACCTCTTGTTCCACCATGTTCTTGATATCCTTTTCGGAATCATACTTTGTGTTGCATCCTTCTTTAATTGATCATCTGGATTGACGGATGTAATCTCTTTCCTCGCGTCTACAATGTCAATGACTTAAAGGGGGTGTTTCCCTTTGGGTTTTGAACTTGACTTTGGGAGGTGGCTAAGACTACGGCCATCTCTTCCATCCTTTTGCCATTTGGGCGATCGTATCATCTTTCTCTTGAAGGCGCACTCCTCATCACTTAGGTTCTTCTCTTTACGAAATTTCGCAGGAGGCACCTTGTGAAGGCGTGAGCTCGTGTTTCAGCCATGTTAATTTCTGCATATTCATCATCCATGAACTGCGACAAATTGACTTCATCTCCGAACTTCTCTTCTCTTTCTCTTGCTAGTCGCCGAATATCGGTTCTTAGCTTTTCCCGCGCATCTTCTAGTGGTCTTTTCATGCATCCTTGTAGTTGTCATGTGATAATTGTCGGGTTTTCTTTCTAGAAACTGAGTCCCCTTCTTGTGGTAGCCGCACCTCGGACTCGAAGTCCTCTGGCGGACTTTCCTTTTACGGTCGTTGTTTTCGGTCTTAGTGGCGTGCAGTGGGATGCCATGCCATCCTTCTAGCGAGTAGAAGGCCTAGGACGGATGCTCTATCAGGCGAATCTTTGGAAGGTGAGTATCCTCACTGATACGTAATCTTGAAACAACAACGAGTGAAATAGCCTTCATCTTCTTATTAGGCTCTTACGCGGCGATAACGAGTTCTACTCGTGGCCCCGGAGACGGGATTTGGCCAGGCACACGCCCTATCCTTCTTAAAATCTCCGAAATCCAGTAGCATTTTCTTTCTTTGCCCCAACTTCTCGATCACGGTACGTAGTCGGGCAAATGGTGTAATCCTTGCCCTTTTCTTTCTTTTGTCGCTATAGTATGCGGGCCGAGGTAATGTAGAAGCAATCCTGCGGACATTTTCCTCGTCGAGCTGCGGCGGAAAGGGGATGGAATCTACTTCCTTCCAAAGGGGTGTATGCTCGGACAATGGTATGTATTCAGGTAGCAGTGTTGTCAACACTCGATTTCTTAAGAAAGCGACTGACGGCTACGGCAGCTACAGCGATCTTCACGCCTCTGTTTCTCCTCGTCCGTGTTAGGTGGAACCCTTGAAATTTGGACAATTTCAAAAACGGAAGGTCTTGCGCGAGAATCTGTCATCCTGTAGGCCCATAAGGCTTCTAACAACTTCTCATGCCAATTTCTCTTGTTTTCGTCCAAAGTTTTCTTTAAAATTTGAACAAGAGTTTTATTAAAAGCCTCGAACAAGCCGTTTGCTCTTGGGTAGTAGACCGTTGAGTATCGCCAATCGATCCCGTGTCTTCTGACAAAATTGTTGATCTTTGTACTTTTGAATGCAGACCCATTATCTGAAATGATCCTGCGCGGTACCCCGAAACGGTAGACAACTTGGTTCTTGAAAAACTGTAGCATGTGGTGTGCCTTCACTTCTCTGAGTGGTATAGCTTCTGCCCATTTAGAAAAGTAGTCTGTAGCTGCAAGAATGAAGCGATGACCTCTTGAAGAAGGCGGTTCTATCGGACCCACTATATCTGTGCCTTAACACTCAAACGGCCACGACGCGATTGTCGGATGTAGCACATTTGGAGGTTGTTGTAGAACCACTCCGTGCACTTGGCACTGGTGACAACTTTTGGCAACTTTCATACAGTCGGTCATCATTGAGGGCCAGTAGTACCCTAGTCTTTTAATCTTCATTTTCATTTTCGGACCCGACTGATGAGCGCCACAAAGTCCTGAATGTACTTCTTTAACGATTTCATGAGCCTCGGACCCGCTCAGACATCTTAGCCACATCTGATCAAAAGACCTTCTGTATAATGTATTGTTTATTAATGCGTAAGACATAGTTCTTTTCTTGATTTGATGGGCTAATGACTTATCGTCAGGTACGTTTCCTGTCTGCAAGTAGTCTATTAATGGCTGCCACCAATCTTCCGTATTTTTACATCACTGTCTTGCAGATTGTTTCTTCGCTTTTCTCTGCTGATTTATGTATTGTATCCATGTCGAGCTGTGATAGGACCCGTCGTCCTTGAGCCCGACACTTCAAGCGACTCATCCTGCAAGCAGGCAAATTTTTTTGCAAGGCGGGCTAACGCATCGGCGAGAGCGTTTTCTTTTCTGGGAATCTCGTAGATCATTACATTTGGAATTTGTTCCAGCAACGGCATGGCATACTGAAAGTACTGCTTGAGTCTTGGCTTTAAAATTCTGTACTGTCCGGCGACCTGTTGAATGATCAACTGAGAATCTCCGTAGATGTTGATGTCCGTTATTCCCATCTGAATGGTTAATTCCAGTCCTGTTATAAGGGCTTCGTATTCTGCCTCGTTGTTCGTACACGGTTCTGTTAAGTGGTAGGAGTATCTTAACATTCCCCGCTCCGGTGTTATAAAGATTAGTCCGATTCCTACCTTACCGGGCGCTATCGTTTGCAATTCTTTGTTCTTCTGTGCTGAGGACGTACCGTCAAAGTACAGTTCCCAATGTCGATCATCGGGGTCTTCTAGGCTCATTATCTGCTCGTCAGGCAAATCATCGTCGAGAGGCGAATCTGCCGGTAAAGGGTGTGCTGCAAGGAAGTCTGCTAGGACTTGTCCCTTTATGGCGCGAAGAGGAACGAAAGTTATGTCAAATTGCAATAGTATCATCGACCACCTGACAAGTCTGCCAGAAGCGTCGGTCGGGTCATCAAGTATTGTAACGGATTAACTCTCGAAATAAGGTTGACCTTATGAGAAAGCATGTAATGCCTGAGCTTTTGAGCGGCGAAGATCGGGGCCAAACAATGCTTCTCAATCGGAGGATACTTTACTTCCGTCGAGATTAGATGACAGCTTAGGTAGTAGAGAGCGTTTTCTTTTCCCTCGTCATTGACACAGGCTAGCGAGGGCTCCGAGGGAGTCGTCTAAAGCCGCGGTATAAAGTATCAACGGTCTGCACGAGGTCGGGGCTGCTAAGACGAGCGAGGTGTCATTAAGTATTGTTTGATGTCATCGAAGGCATGTTGACATTTGGAGTCCCGAGTAAACTTGGCATCCTTCTTAACCAAAGCAGAAAAAGGCAGACACCTTCCTGACAAATTCGATATAAAGCGTCGAAGATATGCCAACTTTCCTTGAAAGGATCGTAGCTATTTCAAGGTTTTGGGAGGACGCATTTCTAAGATAGCTTTAATCTTTTTCGGATCGATTTCAATCCCGCGATGTCAAACAACAAATCCTAAGAATTTCCCGGAGGTGACGCCGAAGGCGCATTTCAAGGGATTCATCTTAAGGTTGTATTGTCTTAGTCGCTCGAAAACAATTCTCAAATCATACAAGTGATCTTCCTTCAGTTTGCTTTTGATGACGACATCATCCACGTAGCACTCGACTTGGTTGTGAATGAGATCATCAAAAATCTTCGTCATCTCTCTCTGGTATGTTGCTTCTGCGTTCTTTAGTCCGAATGGCATTCTTGTGTAAAGCAATACACTCCGATCGGCGTTTTGAATGTCGTGAGCTTTTCGTCTTCTGGTGCCATCTTTATCTGGTTGTATCCTGATGATCCATCCATGAATGAAAATATTTCATGTGTTGAAGCAATGTCGATCATCAGTTCTGGGATTGGCAGTGGAAGTTCGTCCTTTGGACATGCTTTATTTAAATCTCTGAAGTCTTCGCAGATTCTGATCTGACCATTCTTCTTTCTGACTGGTACCACGCTGGCTAACCAAGTAGGGTATTGTTCTTCACGGACAAATTTAGCGTCTATTAGCTTCTTAACTTCGGCTATTACTTGTTGCTCAATTTCTAGACGCATTCTTCTGGGAGCTTGTCTAACTCGAATGGAAGTAGTATCCATTCCTAGCCTGTGAACTGCGATTTTTGGGGCTAATCCTAGCATTTCATCGTAACTCCAAGTAAAACAGTCCTTGAATTCCATTAATAGATTGATTATTTCCTCGGAGTCTTCTTTATTGAGTAAGGAGCTAACAAAGGTTGGCCTAGGTTCTTCGCTAGTACCTAAGTTAACTTCCATTAACTCATCTATTGTAGATTTGATTTCTTCCTCGAATTCTGGTGGAGCATCTCCGATTGGTAGATCTTCGAGATCTTCTGAAGCTTCCAAGCAGTCTTTATTAGGTTCGCAAGTGACAACCAAACAAAATTCCGTATCATCAACTGATCCTACTGTGCCGAATCCGAGACCATGTTTTGAATTGGGGATCCGACCGGCATTATTCCATAATTTTTCAAAATGTTGTGATAGGCTTTTTGTCCATTGTCGAGGTAAGACACCACGTTGAATTAAATTTTGAACACAGGGAGAGTACCACTCAAAAGGTAGTTCCATTAATTCGGAAGAAGTAACATCTTCAAATTGTACATCTTTTTTAGTATTGGAAGAAGAAGCACCACGGTAAAACTTGATTGGTTTAGTACCACCACCATGTACCTCCTTGACCACCATACCCTCGATCTTATTAGAATGGATCGGGGTCAGGGTCATAGTATGTACATGATGGTTAATCTTCTCGTACATTGCTTTATATTCTTCATTCTTTTCATCTTCGAGAGAGATCTTGAACTGGGGTTTCTTTTGACTTATTGTCGCTGCTTCTTTCTCAATTTCTTCTTCTTCTTCGGAAGTGTTCTCCCAATCAACATCGATGACCGGTTTCTTCTGTCCAACTGTTCCAACATTTCTTCCACGTCCTCGTCCCCGGCCTCGACCTCGGGTGCGAGTTCTGGAGAAATCTTCACCATCTCGCCGTAAGGGAGTGGTGAGTAACTGTTGGACTAGAACTTCAGGTTCTTCATCGTCTCGAATTTCTTTTGCTTCATTTAGTATGGCATTTTTGGAAATGATTGTTTTCTTCGAAGGCGCGTAGTAGGCCGCATCTTCATGAATTCCAATTTCATGCACAGAGAACGGTTGCAAATCACCTTTGATACACTGTTCCCCTCCTTCGTAATACTTTATGCACTGGTGCAGAGATGACGGTACCATCCAGTTTTCATGGATCCATGGCCAACCCAGTAGAGCGTTGAACGATGTTTCAGAATCGATTATGTGGAATTTTTCAGTTGTCTTTGCTAAATCACCGGTCTTTATTAGTAGTGTTATCGATCCAAGAGCTCTTTCTCCTTTTTGATTGAAGCCTCTTAATAGCATCTTATCTGCTTCAAGCTCGCAAGCATCAATTTCCAAATATGCTAGCGTCCGAAGATTCATTATGTTGATTGATGTTCATGGATCAACCAACACTCTGGAGAGCGTAAACTTTCCAATAGTAACTGAAATGTATAACGGTTGGTTGTGATCTGTTGTTCCCAGTAATAGATCATTGTCCGTGAAGGTAACACCTCGCTGTTCTCTTAACGAGCAAACTTCGTCGAAGGAATCACCGGCCATTTGGGCTAAACAAATCTTTAGATCAAGTAGGGCCTTGATCAGAGCCTCCCTCATCTCCTTTGACAGGATCAGAGCGTCTTATATGCCTAGTTTGGCTGGTAGCTTCCTAAGATGGGCTAGCACGTTGCAGTCCACTTTATTACCATGTTCTTCGGTTTCTTCTCGAATGGCCAGTTCTTCTGCTGGGGTTGGCTCTTCCTGAGCAACCACCTACTTTCCTTTATCCTTTGGACCCATTCTCGGAGGTAGAACTTTTCCGCTTCTTAAATTTACTTCATTTATTTCTTCTGAATCTAGTGTTGAATACGCCGGTGTATCCTCTTGAATTGGAACCACTGGCTCTTCTGAATTTGCTTCGGTGTCTGATGGTTCTAATTCTATTGTGATCGAAGCCCCTCGGAATTCATAAATGGACTCGTTGCTTGTCGAGCTTTCGTAGCCTCCTTTGTGAACATTTTCTTCGTCATGGTCGTCGAGGTTGTGTATGATTTGAGAATCTTTATTTATATTAGAATCGAGATCCGGATTAAGCCGGTTGTAGTTAGTTACGCAATCGTTAGAAACAGTCAAAACGTAGCCAACGCCATAACCCTTATCATTATAAGATCCCGCCGGAGTGAGCAGATAATCATACAGAGTCAGGAGTTCGAGGGATTTCTCCCCCGAATCGGAAACAACCATCCTAGGATAAGCAGCCCCTAGTCTACTCTTCAGAGCCTCGGTCTTCTTTTCTTCCATGATCTTCTCCTCCTTCTGGGGCGGTTCTTCAATCGCAAGTGATAGTGCTGGCTCGACAGGTTGCAAACTCTGAGTTGAAGCACGTACTGAAGCGGCCTGGATGTGATCCAAAATTTTCTTCGATGATCTTGTCCATACAGTACTCCATCCATCATCAGTAGTGTACGGGTTTATCGGAACAATGGGATCCGTTGAAATAACATTGACGGAACCTCCTTTCTGGGGTTCCTTCATGTATTCCTTTGGGATCGTTATGTTCCCTTTCCGGAGATTGTCATCATGCCAACTCTTGAAAGTGATGCAATCCTCTATCTTGTGTCCGAGCATCTGGTTGTAAGGGCAATAGTTCGGATGATCTTTCTTATTGACTTCCTCCGGTTTCTTGGGCTCTGGCAGCTGAAAATCCGGTGTCTTCATTAAGCTGCGGAACATCTTTGCTACTGCTTCAGTTTTGAATGGATATTCTCTATTTAGAAGTTCTCTTAAAGTACGTGACGAACGAGGCGGTTTCTCATAATGCTGAGGTGACTAATAGCTCGGACGAGGTTGTTGATAACCCTGCTGAGGCTACTGATAGCCTTGCTGAGGTTGTTGGTATGTTTGTTGCGGTGGTTGGTAACTAGGCTGCGGTCGCTCTGGCGGTATCTACATTGGCTGCTTGCCCTTATCTACTGCCGCGACGATTCCAGATTTCTTTTCGAATGTTTTCATAGGCTTCTGCTTATCGTTCTTATCCGCGAAACTTAACTGTTTTGCCTCTCCTTGCAAGCTCCTGGCCTTGCTAAGCAACTTCTCGAAAGTCTTGATTGTAAATCCTTTAAGGAGGAGTGTTATCGGGCCATGGATACTTTTAAGTAGGATGCCGACTGCATGTTGTTCTTGAAGCTGTAGTTCACACTTCATGGTTAAATTCCTCCATCGAAGTATGTAATCCACTAAAGTCTCGTTCGGCTTTTGTTGCTCCACCACTATATCCCCGATAGTGATGTGGTGCTGAGCCCCGGCAAATCGTTTAATGAAGAGATTCTCCAGTTCTGAAAAGGTCTTTACTGAACCGTTCGGCAATTCTGCGTACCATTCGAAGGCAATCCCTGACAAACTGCTGACGAACTGGCGGAAGAGTAAAGCGTCGCTCCCACTGGCATTGCAGCAACTAGCACGAAAATGTGCGACATGCTGCCGAGGGTTTAATGTTCCATCAAAAGTCTTAAACAGAGGTGGTACGAAGCCTTTCGAGTATTGGACTGCATCGAACTCTTCAGGGTAATGTCTACCCGTCTGAATAGATGCTCCACTCTTGGATTGTGCTAAAGCTTCTCGCACCTGCTGTTCTACCATGTTTTTAATGTCCTTTTCTGGAATCATGCTTTGTGTAGAATCCTTCTTTGGTGATTTGTCTCCATTGACATATGTGATCTCTTTTCCTCCATCTGCAATATGGATAATTTCTGGGGGTGTCTCTTTCTGAGGCTGAGCCTGACTCTGGAGAGTGGCTAAGGCAGCAGCCATCTCTTCCATCCTCTTTGCCATCTAGGAAATTGTATCATCTCTTTCCCGAAGTTGTGCTCTCAACACTTCCGATTCATCTCTTTCTACAGTTGCTGGAGCACCTTGTGAAGCGGATGATGCTCGCGTTTCAACCATGTTGATCTCGGCATGCTCCTCATCCATGAACTCAGATGAGTCAACTTCATCTCCTAGTTCTTCTTCTCTTTCTTTTGCTAACCGTCGGATATCGGTCCTTAATTTGTCCATGGCATCCTCTAGTGGTCTTTTCCGCACGGTCTCGTAGTTGTCTCGTGACGGTTGTTGAACTTCCTTCCCGGGAGTCCCCTTTATTGCAGTAGCACTTTCTTCTAATTCAAGTCTCCTGACGAGACTTTTCTTCTCAGGACATTATTTTGGTCTTAGCTCACCGGTAGTAGGTCGCCATACCATCCTTCTTGCAGCCGGAAGCCTAGAATCGGATGATCTGTCGGCTATATGCTGGAAGGTGGTATCCTCCCTAATTTGTAGACCCGATACAACAACGGGTGAACTGGCTTTTATCTTCTTCTTTGGTTTCTCTGTGGAAGCAACAGGCTTTATTCGCGGTCCGAGGCGGGATTTAGCTGGCACTCGTCCTATCCTTCTTAAGATTTCTGACACAGGGCATCTTTCTTTCTTTGCCAATCTTTTTATCACAGCTTGCAGTCGGGCAAATGGCGTAGCCTTATCCCTTTTTCTTTTGTAATTGTTGTAGTACGCAGGTCGGGGTAACGTAGCGGTAATCCTACTGACATCCTCTTCATCTGATGCAGCAGAGAGGGGGTGAAACCTGCTCCCTTCCAATAGAGGTATATACTCAGACAGTTCTTCTCTTTCTTCAGGAATTTCTTCTAGAAAAGCCACTTTAGTAGCTCTGGCTTTCTTGGTGATCTTCCTGTCTCTATTTCTCTTTTGAGTACGAGTTAGGGGTGCAACTCTTGAATTGGATCCAATCTCAAAAACAGATGGTATTGTAGTGAAATCTGTACCCTCCACGGTGACAGGCTCATCACAGACTTGGATTTCCTTCCCCTTCAGTTTGGCAGAAGTCGGGGTAGGTGCAGAGATGACTAGACCGGTGGGGTTAGAGACAACGATCTTCCTACGAACGGTAGTACTCCTCTCGAGTGGAACCCTTTGCAGGGGAGGGAATTCTTGATTCGATTTCAAGTTGAACTTAATCACGGGCTCTTCAGTTTCTGACGCTTTGTCCATTAGTGTGAAGAGAGCGACATCAGTGAACTTGATATCTGTGTTGCCGAATCCTTGTCCGAAACGGATGATCCCATTGTCGGGCAGCTCATCCTTGTAAACGGTGAAGTCCATTCCGTTGGTGAAGGAGATGATTAATTTTGGGGCAGTCATTTTCTGCAGGGCAGATTCCGAATGTCAGTCCCGAATTATGCTTCTTTTCATCGTAAAGTTTAAGATGAAAAAGAAAGAGTCCGAACACATTTTCGTTTATCTTAGTGCATTTGTGATTTTTTAAAAGAGATTGTTTGTTAGAAGGTTGTTTATTAGCAGGTTTGTTCGTTAGAAACAAAACGATTAAAGGAAAAAGGTTATATAAAAGGTAAAGTGCCCGATTTAGAATTGGAAAGGAAAAGAAAGTCTTATGCAAGACTTCTCGACTCGAAGGACCGCTCCTAAACTAACACCTATTGGGGGTCCACCCCACCTCAGAAAAGAGGTAAAAGGATCTCAGAACCTCTCTATTTAAGGGTGTCTAAACAGTGGCTCCTAAATCCGAGAGGAGTTGGCTATACTCGTTCAAGACAGAAATGAACGGGGTATTCCAACGGAAGAATGGTAGTTTTGGTCCACTAGGGATATGGACTCACCACCGATTTAAGAAAGCAAAACAGTCTAATTAAAAATGGAGAGAGGAACGAATCCCCAGCGGAGTCGCCAGAAATTGTACGGCTTATTTTTAGGTTAAGTGTGTTGTATTTTGAAAAGGAGGTCGCCTACAGAAGTTGTCGGCGAATTTTAGGTTTTATATTTAATTTAAATATATATAATTTAGAAAGTAGCATTTGATTTTGAAAATGATTTTAAGTTTAAAAATTTTAAGATATGAAATCAAACCGATCTCACATCCCGAATAGTTTATATAAACGAGCACCGCACCACAACCCGTGTATCTATCCCGAAGAATAGACATACTGCTTGATAATGGGGCTCAATTAAATAAACTAGAAGATTTGTGACATCCGTTTGGTTTGTGAACCAATTTTATAAGCCGACAAGTTCCCCTGCTTAATATAAAGAAATTAAGCAGGTTTATATTACCCAGGTTTTTAAAGTTCCCTATAAGGGCAAGCCCTTACGATTAATTACATCCTAAGTGACGGGAATCACTTAAGAAAACTCTCGATAATGATCAGTGGTTTTGCTCTCAAGAATTTCAAAGTTTAAGGTTTCAAAGGATTGAATTTTGGAATTTCAATTGGGAATGGATCAAATTTGGAACAGTTAATTTCAGGAGTCCAAAGGAAGAGAAGTATGAGAAGCTGAGGATCCAAGAAGAATCTTGACAACTTCCCAAACTATCCTATTGTTTGGTTTGAATTTGAGAATATCATTTAATGTTGTAATCCTGCCAATTTTAATTAATTAGGACTTATATTAGTATGACATAATCATACAAATACCCTCGAAGATGTGAGGGTTTATGTCGTACCAAACGACTACCTCGGAGTCCTAAGGCCGGTTAGGGCTTAATTTGCATAACATGATTATACAAATGTCTAGCGAAAAGTTGAGGATTTATGTTGCACTAGGCAAACTACCTCGAAGTCCTATGGCTTTGTTATTTAATTCTAAGAAATGTTTTGCTGAAGTAGACACAAGTTTTGCTGACGAAGATGCCATGCTGCCCACTATGCTCCAAGCTCCTTGTTGTTGCAGAGGTTTGGTTTTGGAAAGTGAAAATCAAGGGGATGAGAAAAGTATCTTGGTTTAGAGAAATCTTAAAGTCCAAATGTCTTTAGTGTTTTAATTAAAACAAATCTTAAAGTTGTTTAAACAGAACCGATTAAGATCCCACGGTTCCGTCATCCCGGCACCGTTACTTTCATTGAATTCACTTAGTCCAGATGAATTTGCTAAACTCAACTGAATGAGTTCCAGACTTTCATTTAGACTGTGGGAAATCCCGTTAGCAACACGTGGGTTACATCATCCGAGGTATTCCCGATCATTCAATGAGACGTTTTAATTTAGTTGTGATTGTAGTTTCGTTGTTCTGTTTGTGATTAAAATTTGAGTTGTTTTATATTTTGTAATGTTGTGGCGGTGAATTTTATCTTGCAATGACTTTTAATTTAGTTTTGGTTTCAGTTTAGGGACTATCCTAAAGGTTTTGGTTTAGATGCAACAGTTTTTATTGAACATGCAAGAAAAGTAAAGTACAGTGCATGTAAGTAAATTGCAATAAAGCAAATTGCCATAAAATAAAAGCGTACCTGGAGGGTCTTCCCGTCGTCCCAAGCTGCACTTAAAACACATGTTAGGGCATTTGAATATTTTGCAAGAAATACCTAGGTAAAGCTAAGGGAAAGGGTCTTGGTTGTCTACCAAATTCCTAATCCTATAGTTAGTCATTTCCTATGACGTCTAGATTCTTGGTTTGGTTTAAGGATGATTTTCTTCATCAAAGAACAATTAAATTCAGTTTTTCATCTAAAACATTCCATCGTATTGTGGAAGTGTTTAGGACGAGTCCTAAACATCTTTTCAATACTTCTGGGATTATTTTAAGTCCAAGTGAATTTAATTGCACAGATAAATTAATCATCCTGGAGTTTAGTTAGACTTTGTCTCTTGCTCAGTGAACTTAGGTACTTGATTACCTAATGAATGAAGTGACATCTCACTTAATACTCTATTTAAAAGTTATAATAAATAAAGCCTTTAAGGGCAAGTTGGTTTATCGAGAATTTTAATCATTTTTAATTTAAAGTTTGAGTTAATGATTTAAAGTGTTTTAATTCAATTATGAGGTTTTAATTAATAATCTTAAGTTTGGAATAGTGTTCAAATTATTTTAGATTTAATTCTTAATGATTTCATTTAGGTTTGTTGTTAAATGATTTTAATTCAGTTTGATTTTAATTTAATTTAATTTTATTTTATTTAATTTAATTTTAATTTAATTTTAAATTTAATTTAATTTTAAATTAAATTTAATTTAATTTTAAATTTAATTTAACTTTAATTTAATTTAATTTAATTTAATTTAATTTTTGATTTAATTTAATTTTAATTTTAATTTAATTTAATTTGAATTTGAATTTAATTTAGTTTTAATTGAATTTAATTTTAATTTAATTGGATTTAATTTAATTTAAATTTTGATTTTAATTTTAATTTTAATTGTTAGTTTTAGTTTAACTTTAATTTTAATTTGTTTTAATTTTAGTTTTAATTATTAATTTAAGTTATTATTTTAATTTTTTAGTTAAGAATTAAATATTGTTAAAGTGCCTCATTTAGGGATTTTTAAATTAAAGAATAAATGTCCTCTTAATAATATACTTATTTTAATGATCCAAATTTAAATTATTTAATTAATTAAAGTTTCATTTTTGATATTTTCAAAGTGTTTAATGGGTTCCTACCCCTTAATTTCCCTAAGTTTCAATCATTCAAGAGAAAATTAAAATCAAATATTTTACCCCCCTCATTTTGATTAAACCTAAAGTTTTAATTAAGGGTTAAAATTTTTAATTACCTTTATGCCCTTTTAAGCTTATTTATTTCATAACTCACTAAATTGAGCTCAAATGAATTTGAAATTTTTATTTCACCTCATTCACATGTCAATTAAGACATTAGAGGAGAAAATGTGATTTTTCTGAATTTAATTTATTTATATAATTATTTTTAGTAGAAAAAAAGGGTTTTCAAAGAAAATTCAATAACATGACCAAGGAAAGGTTGATGTCCTTAAGAAAATTATGGGATGTTCCTAATGACCAGAGAACCACTTGGACCAATTTTGTTGATTTTTTGAATTATATTTTATTTATTATAATTATTTTGAATTTTAGAGTATTAATTAATTTTAAAATAAAATAAAAGTTGAAAATTAGATTTTATATTTTTCTTAAATCCCTCTCACCTCAAGAAGTCCAGAAAAAGAAATTTTATATTTTTTAATTTTTCTTTGATTTATTAGGATTATTTTAGTGAAGAGGGTTGAAAATTCATTTCTAATATTAAAAATTACATTAAGCCTTTAAAATTCAATATCTTATCCTAGAGACTTGGGAAAAATATTTGGTTTATTCCTAAATGATTAGGAGTCAAAATGTGACATTTTCATGATTTTTAATATTTTTGTGATTTTTATTATTTTTTAATTATTAAAATATTAAAATATGGTGGAAAATCAACTTTTTTAGAAAATTCCAATTTTAATTTTCCTAAACTCCCCTGATATCATAGAAGCTCCAATACCATTTTTGTGAATTTTTCAAATGTATTTTTGGAGTTATGAATTTTTAAAGTTTCATTTTGCTTGTGAGGCTTAATCAACCCATTTGGTAAGGTTAATCAAGTCCAATTGATTTCAAATTTTTATGTGAGATCTTTCTGATCCTAAAGATCAGTGGAGAATTGTTTTCAAGTTAATTTGATGTGTGGTTAACCCTAATTAATTAAAATTCCATTTTAGGGTTTTTAGGCCAATTAAGGTTATTATGAATGAATTAATTCAAAATATATTTTTCATAGGGTCCTCTTGTCCTAAGGAACATCACCAAATTTTTCTAGAATTTATTTCACAACATGCTAATTATTGGAATTAAAATACCTAAACCAGTGACATGAACTTGAAAATTCAATAACTTTTCACAGAGATGGCCTCTGACCTTGAAAAATTCAGGGAATATTCCCAAGATCAGAGGCTTCAAAAACCCTATGGTCTCATGCAATGGTGAATTTTCTATGCAAATGAAGAATCAAAATACTAAAAATAGTAAATAAATTATTAAAAATAAAATACTCATCCAATAAACTTGATTTTTTTTCCACATTATTCTCCTCTGTTCACTGAGCAAGAGGGTATTTTTATTTTATTTTTGTGATTTTTCTATGCAAAGATATGAATTTTTGAAATTCTAGGCATTTAAATAATTCAAAAATACCCTATTTATCTACTTATCCACGCGGCGCCAACGCAACATCGGCAGCTCCGAAAGCCCACGCAGCGCATTCCCATTCGACGCCGCCATCCAACTCAGCGCTCCGGGGGCCCGCGGTTCACGTAACATTCCCTGGTCCGGCGTAATCTGAACCGTCCGCTTGATACACGCGCGATCCAACAGCTCCCGGTCATCGTCTACAATTGGTGTGAACCCGTGACCGTCCACACAAAAACCCTAAGATCTCACTCGATTCTCAAAGGATTTTTGTGTTCTTATGCCTTATGGATTCGTCTTGAAGAGACGAACACATCTATATGGTTTATAGGCTATGAAATTAACTTAAAAAAATGGAGAATCACTGGAAGCTCAGGAGGAAGAGCGAGTTCATACCTTTGCTCAGAGAAGTGAAGCTTCGATCTGAGAGTTGTGTCACCTTCGATTGGGTCCAGGCAAGCTCCAGATGAAGTCTCTGGCTCTGGGGAATTTGCTAGGTATGAAAGTGACCAAGCCCGATCACAAAGCTTGGAGGCTAGAAGCAATGGCTGGCCTGGTGAGGGGGCTTTTGCTGGGGAACTTCTCCTCTTGGTCTGGTGAAGGTGTAGGACCAATCAATTTGGAGATCGACTCACCGTGGTGAAGTGTCCTGTTTTTGGGTGGATTTTCAGCTCGAAATCGAGCTGCGGTAATGGGGATTAGGGCAAAGGAACACTGGGGATCAACTGCTCTGGGTCAGGAGAGGGTCCTGGAGCAATTTTGGCAGAGTTTCCTTAAGGTCTGGTTCAACTCCTTTGTTTGGCCCAGAGGTGGTGGTGTTTAAATAGGCATGGCAGGAGGGCTTCCCAAGGGCAATTGGAGGCTGGGATCAGCTGCTCAGGGGAGGAGAAGAAGAGCTCTGGTGTCCACTAGGGTTGGGACAGCTCAGCAAGGGAGAATTTGAAAATTTGGCTCACATGAAGCTCTCAGCCATGGTGTTTTCCGGTGGCTGTGGTGGCTGGCCGGCCAGGCATGGGTCACCATCTGACTCAGTGGGGTCAGGGGTTGAATTTGGTGAAGTCAATTGGAGTTTGACATGTGTAAAAGGCTTGATTAAAATGGGATGGGGGAGAGTGTATTTTGGCTTGGTTTGGGTCAATCCATGGAAATGGGTTGGGTTCACCACCCAAGGCTGGCTTGGGCTGAAGAGAAAGTTATTTGGCTCAGCTTAATTAGTGGGGTCAAGTCACAATCCAAGTACAATTAAGTTTAAGCAAGATTTGGAGGAGTCATGGAAAGGCCTAATCACCCTTAAGAGAATCATTAAAGGGCTCCCTCTTCTTGCCACTTTGGGTATGGTGAGGTGTAAAGTAGCTCTCAAGGCTTGCATATGGCTTGTGCATGGCTTCATGGCTCCATGTGGATTAGAGAAAAGTTTGGTCAATTTCATAAAAGGGGATTTTATGAATTTTGGTATTTTTGGTGGAAATTTGGATGAAGCTTTATTTAGAATTATTTGATCATTGGTTTAGGACTTAGGGATGATTTTGATTAAATGGATGATGTAGAGGAATGTCATGTGGGCTTTGGATTGAAAACTTGGGCTTTTGAAATGGTCTTGAGTGGGCTTTTAAAGTGATTTAGGGAAGTGGGCTCTTGGATTTTAGGATGGGCTTTTGGATGAAAATTTTGTGAAGGACCATGTCAAATAAATGTTGCAATTGGTTTAGGGATGTTTCATGAATGGTTTGGAATCAATTTGGTGTGATTTGGAGTAGAATTGGGTTGAATTTGGGCTTCTTAGTTAAAGGGGCCAAAGTGGGTCAAATTGGGCTAGCTTGGGTTAAGGTTGGGCTAAAGTTGGATTTGATGTAAAATTAATGTTGAGAAATGTTTATGGGAGTGTTACAAAGAGTTTTCAACTTTGGTTGAGCTTTGATTTTGGGATTTGGGCCCGTTTGGGTTAGGTTTGGGCTTAGGTCAATTTAAGAGGTTTTGGTTTTGGGTTAGGTTTGGGTGGAGTTTAGGTTCAAATTTTGGGCAAATCAAGTTAGTTTTTTGTTCATGGGGGTGTTAGGAAGGCTTTAGAAATGATTTGGGGCCAATTGGGGTTGAGTTGGGTTGGTTTGGGTTAGATTTAGGTCATGGGCCAAAATTGGGCCTTAGGCTTCAAATTGAAATTGGGCTCAAATGTCAATCAAATTGGACTTGGATTTGGTCTAAATTGATGTTGGGGATGTTTATTTGAAGTTTAGAATTGAATTGGACCAAAATTGAGGTCAATTGGGGTGGTTTGGTTTGACATTGGGTTCTCTTGGGTTCAAAATGGGTCAAATTGGGGGTTTTGATAAAAGTGGGGTAAATTGACAAAATTGGCCCATGGTGTAGTTGAACAAAATGACATTGGGAATATTTGGGATGTTTTGAAATTTTTTGGAAATTTAGTGAATTTTTGGATTTTTGGGCTAAGAAGGGCATTTTGGGTATTTGGAGGGTATTGGAGGGTACTTTTGGAATTTTTGGTATTTTTGGCTATGGATGATCAATTTGAGTGGGGGGAATGTTTAGGATTGATTTTGAGGAATTTTTGGTAATTTAGGTGATTTTGTAAATTTTGGGTAGTTTCAAGGGCTTTTGGTAGGTTTGGTAGGTCTGGGGCCCCGGGAGTCAAAAATTGAAATTTTGGAAAAATAAAAATTGATCAAATTTGAGTAAAATGGAATCACTTTGGTTGAGCCATGAAGCCATGTTAAGCTCATATAAGCCATGAGAGGACTCATTTGAGGCATTCACTATGTTGTTCCTAACCCTCTTAGCCAGGGGCTTAGGAGTTAAGGACCATCCATATGAATTACCTACATGAGTCAGGAGGTCAAGTTGGGTGAGAGTGTGGTTTTAGGACTTGGAATGTGTGTGATAGTGTAGTGTATGTACAAGTCAACCCTCACCAGACCAGGCCACCCGAGTATTCCTAAGGCCAAAAAGTCCTACAGGGAACTCATCCTTTAAACCTCCACATTTGATTTCAACCCTCTAGGTGATTAGGGGTCTACAATCAAGCTTGTGGGGTTTGCAGGGAGTCAAGAGGCGTTTGAGTTTCTAAAGGGTGGGTTCCACTTCTAGTCCTCTAAGATTAGTCAAAGGAAAAGCCTATGGCTAGATCCTAAGTACTAAAGAGAGAAGCAAAGGACCTCATCAAAAATCAGGTCAACATTTGTATGACTTTTCTTTTATATATAAAATCTTTGTTTTTTCTATCTTTCTTATGAATTTTGAGTAGATTTCTTAGTCTTTCTTCTTGCAATGTTATATGGTGAAGTGATGGTTTAGATTGGATGTGTCATATAAATGTTAAGAAATTATAATGATTCTTTATTTCGTACTTCATTTAATTTTCGATTTGGCGAATTTTATTTTTAAAATATGTTGTGAAACATATGATCCGAAAGGACTATGCTTTCTACAACAAAAGTGAATATTACATTCATTTTTCATGAATGAGTGATGTAGTTCATGAGGGTTGGGTGCAAATAAATAGGAAAATATGTTTATTGGGCGTAGAATTGAAGATTTTAGGGTGACAGACTAAAGTCCCCAATTTGGTCCTAGTTTTTGGAAACTAAAGTGAGAGTAAGCCTTCAGGTGAAGGGAAGTGGGAATTCTGGAGTGAGAGCCAGTATCCTCCCAGCCTAACCACAGATTTAGGGACTGAACCTAGGATTAGACAATGTTCTTATAGCACTCGGAAGAGGGTAAAGAATATGTATGCTCCTATTTGGCACAATACAATAATCTTAATAATATTTATCATTCACTCACAATAAAAATCATTGTAAGGGGGAGGACACTTTCTCTAAATTTGAACCTTGCATTACAAAATTTATAGTAGTAGTAGTAGTAGTTAACTTTAATTTGAAGCATAGAAAGTACTTTAGCGATCTTAAAATCTCTAGCATCGTTAAACTTTAGCAACATTAGTATTTACTGTAAGTGCATTACAAATTTGAATATTGGAATTATGTGCTACACTTGAAGGTTTGCTTCCTTCCTGTGGGATCGATAACCAGGACTCCGCTAGAGCTCTATATTACTTCAATAATACATATACTTACATATATATTTGTTGCTTTCTTATTAAACTGATTATACTTTGTGACTGAACAGAAAATACTTTTTAAATATTTATTCCATGGTTACATCCATCACAGCATAAATCCTCGCTTTATCTCTTTAGGCCTTTGCACCTCGTGCAATATAAGCTTTAACTCATCTTAGGATTCCGAGGTTGTCATCTAATATGACATAAATCTTCCTATCTTCCAGGCTATTCACATGATCGGTATCAAGTGAATGTAAGCCCTAAATAATAAAATTGGTTGGATGAAACATTAAATAAATATCTCAAATTAAAGCCAAATAATAGGATAGTTTGGGAAATCACCAAGATTCATCTTGGAGCTCTGTTTTCCCCTCCTCTTCTCTTCCTTTGGATTCCTATAATAACTAATCCAAACTTGAGCCACTCACTTATTGGATTTCCTATTACCACATTTTCTTGAAGATCATACTTTTTGGAAGTCATGAAAATAATATTTCCTAATCTAAGTCCAGAGTTTTCTTAGGTGACTTCAGTCATCTAAGATGTAATTAACTATAAGAGCTTTCCCTTATATAAAACTTAAAGACTTAGATTAATATAAACTCTATCTAGTTGCTTCATATTAGATAAGGGAAGTTGTCGGCCAGCATAAATGGTTCGCAAACCAAACGGATATCACAAACCATTAGTTTATTTAATCGAGTCTCATTAATAAGAAATGTGTTTATTCTTCGGGGTAGATGCATGGCTTGCAATGCAGTGCTTGCTTATTTAAACTATTGTTTATATGAGATCAGTTTGATTTCATATTTTTCAAACTAAAAAATGATATTTTTCAAATTATATATATTAAATTAAATCTATTTTAAACTAGCATCGAGATACTGATCACTGAAAAATTTATTAAGAAATTCATACATATTTTTGATGAAATTGCACTTTAAAGAAAGATATTTTCTTTATTTCGTTGCAGGAATGGAGAATTGAGATGATAAAAGCAAAAATTATAAAAAGGAGCGGATTTGGAGCAAAAAGGAAGAAAATAATGCAATTTGTGCTGAGCCGCCGACGGCGAGATCGAGCCCGCCAACGGTGAGGGTACGAGGAAGAAGTTCTGAAGGATTTATAACTGTCTCGCTGACAGCGAGCCCGAGCCCGCCGACAGCGAGATAGCGCGGTTCAAAGACTTTCTAGAAGCCTCGCCGACAGCGAGGTAGTTCGTCGCCGACGGCGAGCTAGTTCAAATGGCACAGATACATTGAACCTGGACACCTTTTGAAGAGATGCTTACACACCTCTTGGACCTTTGCTTACCTCTATATATAGAGGCCAAAAATCAGTCTTTAGTGTGCAGTCTTTTGTGTCTTTTGTGTGTTCTAAGTGTGTTATAAGTGTGTGAGCAGTCTTTAGAATCTTAATTAGTGTAATTAGTGAGTCTTTAGTGAGTTTAGTGAGTAATTAGTGAGTCGTGTTGTATTGGAAGGAAGAGTCAAAGGAACTACGAGGAGTCTGCTTGGGGATAAATCAAGATAAGTATTTGTATTTATTGTTTTTAACTTTAAATGAAATCCATGCTTAGTTTAGTTCCCATGCATTCTGAGTAGTTTATTTAGTCTTTCTCCTCGTTTATGAAATTAAGTGACTTGATGAAATTAAAATAGAGATACTTTTATATATTAATAAATTGTGATAATTTTTACTTAAAACTTAATTTACTTTTCAAATCGGCCATTTGATTTGTTAAAATGTGTTGATTTACAACTATAGTAAAAATTACATCTGATATTCGGGGAATTCAAAAGCCTTGGAAGGAAGGTGCAAATAAATAGGGAAATAATATCACTGGGCGTAGAATTGAGCATTTTAGTGTGACAGACTAAAATTTTCAATTCGGTCCTATTGTTCGAGAGTCGAAGTGTAGATGTTAGCCCTCGGGCGAGGGGAACGTGGGAGCTGCGAAGTGGCGATCGGTATCCTCCCGACCTAGCCGCAGATTCGATAATCAAACATAGGATTAGTCAATATTCTTTACACTCGGACCAAAGGGTAAAGAATAGGAATGCTCCTATTTGTCATAATACCTTAAAATTATCTATTTAAATTCATCAATCACTTAAATTTCTAAACAAGTGGAAAGATACTTTTTCTGAATAGTTAAGACTTATTTAGCAATTAGTTAATTTCCTGCACTTTCAATACGTATTAATTTTCTACTTAGTTAAGTTACCTAATTAAAATACTTAGTTTACTTTATTGCGCTTAAATTTAGAATTCCAAATTTTCATATACTATTTTAAAATTATTATTATTATTATTTTAAAATTAGTTGTTATTTAATTTTCTCTTTCCTCGTGGGATCGATAACCGAGGACTCCACTTAGAGCCTCGTATTACTTGATACGATACGTATACTTGCGTAGCATCCACAACATAAATAATTACAATTCTATACATATAATATAGCGGGGTCAAGTTTTTGGCGTCGTTGCAATTAAATTAAAAATATCATAATATAAAATTGTGGGTCAGATACTCATTCCAGCGACCGACAAACACCTTCTTCAATAATGCTCCAAATTTGATCCTTTTTCACTCATTTTGACATATCCATTTAATTATAGCTGGAAGAAAAAGACACAAATAAATTCCATTAAAGTATAACATCATCAAAATAGTTATAAAATGTGTATAAAAATATTATATATTTTAGGTATATCAGTCCCCTGTGTTGAATCAGAGGATTAGAAGAAACATTAATCACCACCGACAAAGCAGTGCAACTTTTCATGCTCTAATCAATGGATGATGCCATAGATCAATGGTCAGTGACTAGGATTAATCATACGTAGTGGTCACTCCATATATACCTAGGCATGTTCATGCCCAGGGCTGGCATGACCTGGCCAAGAATCTTTCCAGTGTGGTCATGCCCAGACTGGGTGTGACCACGTCGAGGTACTTTTGGATGTGGTTACGCTCAGTCATGGCATGATCACACTAGGCCAAAAAAGGTTAAGTGCAGTTTTTGGCCAATGTGGCTGTAGCAAACAAAAATGTTATGTTCATGCAAGTCCTATGTGTCCAAAAATGAGGTCAACATTAACATGTTTCTTTCCAATCATTTATTTTATTAATACATAGTATATATACATTTCCCTTAGCTCCAATCAAGTATGCTTTGAGTTTGTTAAATGCAATAATTTTTTTTTACATGACATAATTTAGTTTAGCGTCCATAAGAGTATGCCTTGTGTAATAAATGGTTTAGAAAACCATTGAAATTTGTTGTCCCAATATAGCTCCAACAATATTAACATGGACAACACACATGAACTGAAATGATATGCTCCATCTGGGTGAAATAATGATAGTACTAGATATGAGAGACTCTATGAATTTTGAGAGATATATTGTGCACACACTGTGTGTGTGTGTGTGTGTCTATATATGTATATATGTGTATATGTATATATGTATCTATGTGTACATTTTTATTAAAAAAAAGGGATCTATTAATGATCATTCAACATTTTACAACAATTAGGGGTGAAATTAACTAAGAATATAACAAACAAAAGTTCTAAAAGATCCTCATGAATCAAAACTTAAAGCTCATCAATGAGAGATCCACCACGTATGGTAAATGATGATGTGGCACAATATTTGGTTAGGAGATCATCAAGCTAGTTTGCTTCCCAAAGAGTATGTGACCTCTTAATATTAAAGAGAGGTAGTAGTTGAGGAATTATATTCAAGTTATGTTGTCATAACATTAGCAAGAGATTGAGCCCACACTTAGAAAGCATAAAGGGAGTCTGCTTCAATAATGAGAAATCATAGCTTCAAGTTTTTAGGCGATAAAAAGGAAGTAAAGAACTGCTCTAAGTTTGGCATAATATGCTGAAAAAAAAAAGTAAGAATCATAGAAGTAGATAAAAATTTCCCCGTATGATCTCGAAATGCTACCAACACTTGCAATTTTATTTTTTAAGTTATCATACACATTGGCTTTCATATATAGGTAAGTGGGTCTGTGTCAGTAAATTAGCCAATCTTGCTTACATCTTCTATTTGGAGGTTCGAAGATAAAATATACCAAAAATATTTCCATGCCTTAGAAATGCTTTGAGGAGAATCTAATTTTCAAGCATTTAGAGATGAAGGACTTGATATGTATTAAGTGTGCTCAGTTTGGTGAAGCTTCTGAAGGTGCTTTCAATTGTATAATTCCATACAAATGAACTAGTAGCCAATATAGGAAATTAAGTTGTAAAGATGAATATTAGAACTCCACCAGTTCCAACTATCTAGACATTGCTCCACTTTTATGTAGAAGTATTTGAAATGATTGAGATAGAACCTTCCAAATGGATAGATAAAATCACAAGAAAAAAATTGTATGAGAAAATTTCCTCAATCTTTCTACAAAGTAGAAAGATTGAGCGGAATGTAAGACCATTCAATTTTAATATGTCATAAAAGGGTAATAATTTAAAGTGTAATCTCCACACAAAGAATGACTGAGAAGGCTTCAAAAAGAAGTTCACCCCTTGTAGAATACACATGAGCTGGGGTGGGTTTCATGGACATGATGAGCAGTGGATATAGTTAAAGAAGTGTGTTAGTTTAGTTTGATTATTGGGCCATCAGGTTTGAATATATTAAAAAGGTAAATGGTGATTTAATCAACTAAATTTTCCTGAAATAACTCCAAAAGGAAAGGCTTTTTCCAACCAATGTCATTCCAGACATCAGCAAACTTTAGATTCTTATTAACAATAAAATAGGAAGGTTCTATAAAGGGACAAGTAATGAACAATCACCCAACAAAAAGTTTAGGAGGCCAAAACTAATTTTTCATGTAATAAATTCTTCATCTTTCTGTTTGATCTTCAGCAGTTACTTTCCCTTAAGATACCCAATTCAGTTTAATATAAGTGAGGATATGAATGCAAGAAGTACTTCTTCATGGTAGTTTCCCAAATTCTATTACTAGATCTAAGCTTTATCCATAACTTACAGTAATTAATTTCCATGGAATGTTTGAATGATCTGGAACCAAGACCAAAGTTTTTTTTTTTGGCTTACATAAGTTATTTCAAGAGGTTCGGAGAATATGTTGCCCATGACTCCCCACAAAAAACTTGTGAAACTTTATTCTAATTTGGACTGTATACTGGTGACCATTTATTAGCTTGTAAAACATTGAGTGCGAGAAAGGTGAACACAGCTTGAAGAAGGGTTAATCTTCCACATAAAGACAAGGAGTTCTCCCAACTTTGGATTCTTCTACTGATGTTTCTTAAAACTTCTACAAAGAGCATGTTTTGGTTTCTAACAGTATTTAATTGAATACCAAGGTACTTTAAAGGTAAATTTCTGATTTTGAAATCAATGTAGTTAATGAGCCAATTTCTCTTATTTAAAGGCACCCCTTTAGTTAAGGAAAATTGACATTCTTCATTTTGAATATCATCCAAAAAACCTTTTCAAAGTTTAGGAGGATTTAAAAGATTTTCCTAATGATATTTCTACTCGTTTTATATAAGATAATGACATCATTAGCATATGCAAGGTTGGAGGCTAGCTCACTAGTTTTAGCTTTGTAAATACTCTTAGAGTTCAAAAAAGGGTGATGATTTAACATCCTAGACAAGTAATCCATTAAAATTATGAAAAGAGTAGGGGATATGGGATATCATAGTTTGAGCCCTAAGTCAGATTTAAAATGTCCATGGCTTTGATCATTCATGATAATGGAGTAAAAATTGTTGTCAAGAACCATCATGACCAACATGAAAAATTCTGAAGTAAAGCCTTTTGTCTTCAACACAGTGATGATAAAATATCAATTGATACACTCATATGTCTTCTTTTGGTTTTATAATACCATTACCCCCATACAAATTCTTTAAATTTAGTAGTAATTCTTGGGCAATCAACAAATTCTCAGTTATACTTCTTCATAAGATAATTGCATATCGTTGTGGATTGATTAGATCATTTAAGTAAGGTTGTAGTACTGCAACAATAATTTTGTTAATAATTTTTCAAACAACTATGGTGAGACTAATTGGTCTAAAGTTCTCTCATTTGAATCTAAAATTCTTCTTTGGGATTAATATAATGAAGGAACATCTAAAAAAGTGTGAGGAAGAACTTCCAAGAAAAAAAATTTGAATAGCATCCATCATTTTTTGCTTTATAATGTCCCAAGAATACTCATAAAAGAAAGTCGTAAAGCCATCTGGTCTAGACACTATATCGACATCATTTGATTGTAAGGCCGACCAAGTTTCAGGTTCTTATGGCAGCTCGCAGAAGTTGGGGTTGGAAGCGAGTTCAATGACCTCAGGTATGATGTGAGAATTTAACTGTAGCAGAACCACTCCTGAATTTTGAAATAGCTTTTGGAAGTATTTCAAAGCACTTTCAGTAATCATTTGTTTTGAGTAAATCCAATGTCCATCTTTCTCCTTAATTTTGAGTTTACTATTTTATTGTATCCATTATTTAATGCAAGCAGGCAAGAACTTTGTGTTTTGATGCCCTTCCACAAAATTCGGTTGAGAAGCTTTCTTCTTAAGAAATCCACTTTCATTTTGAATAGCCTCATTTAGTGAATTTTGTGCTTTAAACCAACCTCTCAGCATTGAAAAACTCCTCTTCTAATTTGGAAACCAACCTCTCAGCATGTGCAACTTTTTTATGTATGTCTCTGATGACTTCCCAACTCAATACTTTCAGGTGGGTCGCGATCAACTTGTTTAAAGACCACAAAGAATGCTAAGAGGAAGAAGTAGAGTCTGGTTGCCATTGCTCTTTAACCAAATCCAAGAATGTTTCCTGAGAAACCCAATTATTAAGGATTATGAAATTATATGTTATTGTTTTTTGGGATAAACTCCACTTTGAGAAGTAAAGGTGCATGGTTAGATTCAAATTTATTTAGGTGAGAAACTTTAGAAAGTGGAAAATATCTAATCAATGTTTATTGAGAAGAACTCTATCCAATCTCTCAAAATTTTCCTCTGCTTTGTGTGAACTTGTTGCCTGTAAATGGTGCTTCATAAGACACAATTTTGTTCATGTTTTTACTAAAAGATTCAAGGTTACGACAACTTTTTTCTCAAAAATGAGAGAAAATGAAATTAAAGTCACCTCCCACAAGCCAAGGGGTGTGCACTCGACTTCTGACCAGGTTCACTTCATTCCAAAAAAGTTCCCTTTTAATAGTACAGTAACTAGCATAATTGAGGATGCATGAATAAAGTTATTTAGCAAGCTAAGTTATAAGTGGAGGAATTGTGGGTTGTCACTAAGAAGTTTAACATTGATTGCCTCCTTCCAAAGGAATTAAATCTTAAATTTTCAGTTTAAAAAGTAATTGTATATACCCATTTTACTAATCGCCATATGTATGTTCTTAATTTAAGTATGGGCTCTAAATATATATGTATCAGTTATATATATATACATATATACATATGTATAAATATAAATATATACAAATACACATATACATATAAACATATATACATTTTTTAAAAAGTTAAAGATTCATTCAAAAAAATTACATGATGTGGGGAATTCTTAAGAAGGGGAGAAGAAGAAATTCTCCTTTAAGAAATAAAAGAAAGAGAAGGGGGTGGGGGTGTGGGGGAGTAGGTTGGGGTGGGGATGTGGGGGAGTAGGTTGGGGTGGGGGAGCAAAATAAAAAAATAAAAAATAATAAAAATAAAAATAATTGCGAGAAAGCAACAAGCTTAGGCAACCAGTCAGCAGGTTAACTACCTTTCTTGAGTATAAAAAATCATTGAATATTTATTCCTTGAGTAAGTTGAGGCAACCGCTTGAGCTGGATATGTATTTGCCAATAGGCTGCAAAAAAGTAGTGCAACATTTTTAATGAGTAACTGAATTCATTTCAACAATGATACTATCGAACTGAAGAGAAGAGGCCAATCTAAGAGTTGTAAATAAAGCTTCAGTTTTAGCAAGTTGAGGGGAAGCAACACAATAAGGAGAAGCAAACATCAAAAGAGCCTTAACAACATGATCTCTAAACACACCCCCTAGCCCGGCACTATCAGGGTTATAGTTACCATCTATGTTAACCTTAATCCAACCTCTAGGAGGGCTTTTCCTATAAATTAAATGATGTTTATTTTTGACATGGGAAGAAGGTTTGATAGGAACTAGACCAAGGGGAGCAAATTCATTAATGAATATATCCTTGATACCACCAAATCACCTATAAATAACTATAATAAGAAATGTTAAAGAAGATTCTTAAACATACTTGTTAGAATTCTCATGTTTAATATTATTCCTTGTCATCTAAACAAATTAGGAAACAACAATGGGAAGGAATCTAATAAGGGGTTGGGATTACAAGCCCAATCCATTCACCGATATTGAATACTATAGAACCTCCTTCTTGGTAAAACATCCCCCAATAGATTAAATAGATGCTATTACAACCTTCTATTAACCTTGCAAGCTAGAAATAGGTGAGTGATCCCAGATATTTATGCTTACATTTTATATATGAGTTTATACTTTATACTTCCTTTTAATTATATCTTTTTTTTTTACAACGACGCCAAAAACTTGATGCCAATGCAAATAAGAGTTTAATTATTATTATTATAAAATGAGATTTTATGCAAGTATACGTATCATTATCAAGTAATATCGAGCTTTCTGATTAAGCCCTGAATATTAATCCCACGAAGATCGCAGTTAATCAAAACGGCTTTCAAGAGAAGTTCTAGTCTACAATAACACGCCTTAGCTTGGAAGGTCGATAAAAGTTTGGTTTTGATTATATACTACAATTATCACTACAATACTACTTCTAATGCTAAACTACTTAATGAAAATTAGAAAAGTGGAGTTTAATATATTAAAAGTACTCTTCCTCATACAATTGAATTAGTGACGTGTAAAAGTAAATCAAGTAAGGAGAGAGATTGTGACAAATAGAAGCAATTATATTCTTTACCCTTACTTGGTTCTATAAAAAACATAGGTTAATTTGATGATTTAAAATCTGGTAGATGGGTTAGGTAGGGAAGATACTAGCTCTCACTCTAGAGTTCCCTCTTCTCCCTCCACCTGGGGGCTAATATCTCATAACAAAACTTTTCACATCAAACCAAATTAGGGGCTTTAGTATGTCACCATAAAGTCCTCTAATTCTACACCACTTAAACATGCATATCTCCCTATTTATTTGCACTCAATTATATTGACTACATTCTCACCCATATAATCTCATGTGATGCTTACCAATAGTTGACTGAGACAATACTGCATTGGTTCTTACATGTTCTCACAACAGAATTTAACATGCAAGTTGATCAAGTTTACATTTAAATGAAGAATAAAGTAAAATCTTCACAACATATTCTCACTCTACTCAATTCTATATCCTACACATGCATACTAACTCATTGTAAGAGGAAAGAGTAAATAAAACTACTCAATACACAACAAGAACTCTTCAGTGATCAAGTCTTTGAAACCATATAAACAAACTACTAAATTCAAGTCAAAATACAATGAAAATACTTATCTTTGATGAAAATCAAACTCTCATTGTATAGAAAAAGAAATCTGCTTGCAATTCTCTCCAAGAACAAAGTGAAAAGAAAAGAAGAAATTCTCACACTCTCTCTTTCTCTCTCACCTTGTCGCCCCACTTGGGGCTCACGCCCAAGTGATCTTCTTTTCCTCCAAGTCTTCTTCTCCTCTTATAATCCTTCTAAATCTTCTTCCTCTCAAGAGTCAAGAGATTTCAAGAGTGTTCTTAAAATATCTCAAATCCATATTTATAATATCCCAAGAGATGCTTAAGTGCCTCTTCAAAATAGTCCAGGTTCATTGAATCTTCCAAAAGGTGGCTCAAGTGCCTCTTCAATCCAAAGGACACATATCTTCAATAATAACTCTTCAAAACCACAACCAACTCTTCTAAAAAGTCCTTTTTATCATTTCCAATGAATGCCCCTCGAAATAAGCTTCACAATGCATCGAAAATCGTCAAAATTCGAGTTATATTGAAGAAATTACGCCCAAAACCGTCACTGGCGCCTATGTGCCATCGAGTTGGCGCTTAAGGGCCAGTGTCTGGCGGCTAAGCGCCAAATTTGGTGCTTAAGCTATAGACACAGGTACATAAGTGTCCAATTAGACTCGTTTTAGCCCGATATGCTCCGGTTTGACCCGTTTTGCTCTGGTATGCTCCATTTTGGTCCATTTTTGTTCCTTTTGCTCAAATTACTCCAAATTCTTCAATTTTATGCACCTGCAACCAAAAACACAAGAAAAAATACCTTTAAAGTGCAATATCATTATAAAATATGGCATAAAAAGTAGTACATTTTTAGGTGTATCAGTGAGACAAAGACTCCTCTTGTTCTCTACAAAGAAAATAGATAGAGGAGCATCTAAGACCTCTGAGTTTCAATATGTCATCTGTGGGGATGAAAGAATGCATCATTCTCTAAGAAAAAGAAAAAGAATTTGAGGGTTTCAAAAGAGAATTCTATATTAATTTCAAGATTTTGATCTGTATAGTTGCCTGATGCATAGTTCTAGCAATAAACTTGGACTTTGAGACACCATGACCCCCTTTAAAGATCAGTTTATCCTTGTCATCCCTGACCATAGGGATTCTACTAGTTGCAGAGGCATCCAAAGAAGAGATAAGATACCTGAGCTTGGAAATATATCACCCATCTTAGTTTTAACAGATCTTCCCACCCATCCCAGTTCCAACAGTTCTTAACTGACAGGTTCAGATCCATAGCAATCCCCCATCAAAACATACCCCTAAAAGACCCCAACCTATGCAACGATCAAGCCAAAAGTTGAGGTTACCTTCCACCAACTCCCAATAAATAAGATGTTCAGTAGCCTTCTTATGAGATAACATTTGTTTCCCTATAGATATGTATGTATAAAATACATACATATTCATATGTACATATACGTGTGTGTGTGCATGTTCGCGCGCATGTGACTGTTTGTATGTATGCATAATATGTATATTGGGACATAAAATGATTAGTTAATACTTCTCCTAGACAAGCTTAATAAGCACAATATGGTTGGACTGGCTCTAGTGATTGATAAAGGGTTAACGATTGAATAAGCAAGAGTTATTTACAAACCATCCATATCAATATACCTTAAGCTAAGGTTATGCTATACGAGAAATAGAAGGTTGAATGGCCTTCTGTCAAGTTAGACAACACAACATTAATAGATGTCGCAAATAGTAGTGCCCAAGGCAACATCTGTGAGGAGTAAGGCCCCTTAGATTAGTTTAGCATCAACATATTTTAAAAAAGATACTTAGGGTTGTTAAAATTATACAAATAGACCATTTTTTCTATGTAAATTTATAAGCTTGTTTATTTAGTTATTCAATTGATTCATCTTTTATGTACTTTGCGATTTATAATTGAGGTTAACAAAAGTATCTGAGCAACTACTTTCATAAATATTAATATATCCAATACAATCATCATGAAATTAATCAAAATTTTGTTAGCTAAAATTTCCATTTTGTTAAGATAACTTAAAGATGAATTATATGAGCATTTTGATGAAATCTTGTCTAATAAATAAAAATAAAAATAAAATACTATTTCAGAACTTTCGTGCTTCGCTTCTTCCATATTAAACCCATTCTTTAAGCGTTTAAATTTCTCAATAAAAAAAATGAGTACTTATAATTTTCTCGTCAGATGATATTTCACAGATGTATTCCAGAAGGCTTACCTTACCAACAGCCTTTTTGGTTGGTTTCTCATCATATGTTAGGTGATGAGCAAGTGGATGGTTGAGAATGAGGTTTTTTTTTCCCCTTCGGATATGAAAACATTTTTAAAAGGAATAATTTGGTGGCGGGTCACTTTTAAAAGTCCCAACTGAAACGGGGGCAAATGTTCATCTCTCTCTCTCTCTAACTCTCTCATTAAAAATACCACTTAAAGTGCACAAATTATGGAATTTTCTGTCTAATTAGAATATTTAAACTTGAATTTCATCCTAATTATTAGCTTCTAATTTAAATTTTATTAAAATTTGACTTTTCAAACAAAAAAAAAATTATATAGAATTTTAAAAGATATCCCTACCTTCTTAAACGCATAAACGAGCCTTCTTAGTTCTTCAATAATTTTTTTAAATAGGTTAATTTGATTGATAAAAAAATTTAAATTATCGGCAATGTTTAAAATTCGAATTGTTGAAACTCATTATTCTCATAAATTTAAATAATCAAAATAAATAAAATTTACATCTGCTTGCCATTGAATGCCTATTTCATAGATATTACTTATAATAATTGTTTAAATTGTTTATTTTAATTCTGATTCCAACTCAAGTATTAAAATCTCAATTTTCATTTTCGAACAAAATTTTTATTTTTATTTTGACTGATATTTAAGATTTAATACACAAAGTAAAACATATTAATAAAGAAGCTTAGTAATTCAAGATTAAATTACAACTATACATTAGATACGCATATGCGCAAATCCCGAGGAAATCTAACAGAAAAAAATTAAAAATGAGTATAGCTACGGAGGGGCCACAGGTGGAGGACCAAAGGTCCATCAGTACAAAACTAAGGGACTTGCATCAGAAGGCTAGGTGTTTACCATTGTAAGAAAGACTTGTTTGACCAAGTGCAACCCCCCTAAACCGGGGTTGAAGGCTGGTCGAGCAAAGGTCATCCGAACAAAAGACTAAAGCCTCTTGAGTCTTGTGAGGCATTGATTTTCATAACCTGACTCAAGAGAAGAATGCAAAATCCATAACTGCCTCACAGATGCCCATGAGATTCATCATCCAAGGCTGAAAACTAGCCATCACAACCACATGAAGCATCCCCAAAGGATTGTCTCCTCGATGAGTGAGCTATCAATCAAATCATTGTGATTCATCCTCTATCCCATAGCTTAGCCTTGCTCTACCAACATGAGGTTCTTATCCATGATCAATTTTCGGTACCAGACAAGAATCACCGACCGACTAAACAAAGTTGATTGCGTCAAGTCTCGTCGACCCAAAGACCATTAATGGTTAATTAGCAATATTGATTCAAAACAGTCAGACGAATAAGTCATGCTAAACTAAGACATACTAGCCAGTTAAGTCAACAAGTAGTAGAATAAAAGGCTTCAATATATATAAAATACTTAAAATATCAGGAATACCCCCATTACAGTAGAGACAGACATGTAATTTCATATATTGTACCCCCTCCTTTATAAATAGCGGATCATGTCATCAAAAGAGGCGAAATTATTCAACTTATTATTCATTATTGTACACTTCCCATTCTCTCTCTATCTATCTCTCTCTCTCTCTCTCTCTCTCTCTCTCTCTCTCTCTCTCTCTTCTGTCTAACACGCTATTCCTTAAATGTGATTCATGGACAAATCAATATTCAACATCCTAAAATGTCTAGTGAGCGAGGATCATGCCTAAAACAAGAAGAGATATTACACCAAGAGAAGAAAACCACAATAATGACTACATCAATATAGAGTTGACTAGGGAGTTTGTGAAGCAACAAATTAAAGAGTTAAAGGACAATAAGTTGACAAAAGATAATCTTACATGATTTTACCTGCATGTTATCATTCTTTTTACAATATATTTCACTTTATTTATCAAGATTTCATTCTTGTGGAAGGTTTGTTGTGTTATTTTATAGGTTATAGGTGTATAACAAGCAAAATAGAGTCAAAATGTGTGAAATAGCGATTTTTGGGGTGACCACACCAGTTTCAGGCATGAACTGGCTAGTTTTAGGCGTGTTTACGCCGATGGGCTACTTAAGACAATTTTGGAAGGTGTTTGGATCTTTAAAAGGGGAAGTTATGATACGAATAAAAGCTCAATCTTTAAAGGAGGAGAGGCTTGATAACGGCTCAAGAGCAAAAGAGTGGGTTTTTTAGAGTTTATTCCTTAGGTTTCTCTTCCTTTCTTAAGGCTTAGTTCCTAAGAGCTTTTCCTACCTTTTACTTTGTATTTAGTTACATATTCTGAGAGAATTCTTATATGAGAAAGGAGTTTGCTACTATGAAAGAGGGAATAAATTCTTTTGTAATTTTTTACTTTTCGGTTTAACTTATAAGAATAGTTTCAATGGAATGCTTTTTTGGTGTTCTTTCTAACATGTGTGGCAAAATTTCCTTTCACACCATTGTGATTCATGGTATGTCAATTTCTTGGTTTTCTAGGATGATTTCTTTTTTTATATCACTTTTTTGAGGAAACAGAGTTTTTGGTTGTTGTATTAACCATAGCATTTCATTTGCTCATGATCTGACTAACTAGGGTGTTAACATATTTTGTGATCTATGACTCCTATCTATTGTACCGAGGAATGGAATGGTTAAACACAAAATTTGGATAAAAATATGCATATTTTATCTGGTTTTTGCAACATAGAAAGGTGATCGGAACAAATCTACAAGATACAATGGGGATTGAGGAAGCCTCAAATTCATGGATTTTAAGTTTCTTTTGACATAAGCAGAGGCATAAGGAAGACTTCCTATCCTTGTTAACAACTATCAAGCAAGAGATAGTCTAAAAAAATTATGAACCACTACATCACCTAAGTTATAGAGGCACAAGCCACACATACCTCGAAAAACTGTAAGAGTTATTTTTTTCTATCTTTTCCAACCTTGCTATGTTCTATTTTCGCTTTTGAGTAGGATTTTAGAAACCACCTCCTTCTTGAGATCACCTTAAACTAAGTTTAGAAGTATAGTGAACCAGATATTTATCCTTCAGAATAATTCTTAACACTTTCTTCATGGGATAAATATGCAATACCCATTAACCAAATTATTACTTTTTACGTATACTTGTGTGCTTCAGACAATTTGCATCACCACAACATTTTGGGCTATCAGAATTTTGTCATCATTGCCAGAGAAAGGAGTTAAGAAAAATTTTGCATTTAGGAGAACTGTAGTTGAACTACTGAGAATCTTGGTTTAAAATTATCTTTTTCTATTTTTTTTTTATTTTTTGTTATTATTTCTCTTGTTGCAAATCTAGGTTTAAAACTATCATTTTACTATTTTTGTTATTTTTTGTTATTATTTCTCTTGTTACACTTATTCTGCTGCTTATGTTTCTTTTTGGTGTTGGAAAAATTAAAAGTCTAAAAAAATGTTTAAAAAATTGTTTCAATACTTTTATTGACAAATCATCAAAAGAACCAATTTATATATTTTTAGGAGTATGTCGACCCATTGATGGCTGCAGTCACCTGAATTTTAAACACCATATCATAGCAACTAGGCTTGATGTGCCACATTCTAACACCTACAACCCAAGTTAGTCAACTTATCACAACTTCAATTTGACTAGTAGTGACCCTAATGAAGGAAAAAAGTAATGGTGGAGCACCCAAACTAATCCTGTAGAATAATTGAATGACCAGTATAGTCACTACCTTGAAGAAAAGGAGAATTTTGCTGAATTGACAATAGATCTACTGAATTAATTACAAAGCAAAAATAACACATTAAGAAATTTAAAAATTTGAATGGAACACTTAGTTAGCCTAGAAACCCAAAGGACGTTAGTTGTAGTGGAGAGCCATAACTTCAAAAATGAATAGTGGCCTCTAGAGCAAGCTGAGTTAGAAGATTTTGGTGGGACAATGACTATGGAAGAATTTGCACATTTTTTCCAAGCAGCTCCTTGCATTGTAAGAGAGATAGTTGGCCTATAGGGCTTCCCTTAGGAGTGCTCCAAGAGGAAGAGTTGGAAGATAGCTCCAGGAAAGAGAGTAACTTAGTAAAGCTAGATTCCGAAGCTGATGAACTTCTGGAGAATCCAATCAAAGATTTAAGAGATCTAGAATTATCTTATGGGACCCATTTCTTGCAACTTCTAAGGAAACACTAATCTGAAAAAATAGGGGAATTGATTGGGAGAATTATGGAAGTAGAAAAGACTCATAGAAATGATAATCTAAATACACCCCTAACTATTCTCTAGAAGATTGCTATTAAATTGAGAGGGAAAAGCTGAAAGAAAGACTGAAATTTGAAGATTTAATAAAAATTTCAAGACTAAAAAAAATTTGTGTGATTGATCTGGTTTACTAAATTGAAATTTGATCGTGGAGGAACCTATTTTCTTAAGGCTGAGGGCATCTGAACAAGGGCTATCTTGGGAGGCAACTCATGTGTTATCTGATGTGTTGAGCATAATTTTTACTTTCTACATTTGTTTCAAAATTTGTTTTGCAATTTGTTTTTAAATTTTCTTTGAAATTTACTTTAAAATTAGCATTAAATTTTTATTTGGATTAGTTTCGATTCTTGTCACTCTACAGAGTAGTTAGTCCCAGATGGTGGGATAAATGTCAAGAACCCTGATTTTTTCTTTTGCTATACTTATTTACCTCTTCAGATTTATGCATTGTTACATATTATACGTACTTCTATTTTGTGATTATAGTGACTACCCATGTATTTAGTCTTTCCTGCACTAACTTGTTATACTCATGTTTAATTTTATATGCATGTTACAGTTATTATGGAAATAAGTAAGTTTGTGGGGAAAATTTTACTTTTTTATGATCCTAAGAGTTGTTCACATAATCAGAAAAATTCTAAAAATGATAATATGGTAACTCCTGCTTGGAATTCTATTTAATTCAACGTGCTTATCAATTTTTTTTAAAAGTGGATAAATATAGTTTAACCTTAATGTTTAAATAATGGGATTTCAGAACATAAAAACTTCTAATGGTACCTAACAAAATCTCAGGATTATTTAAAAGATATTATTTAAATATTGAGTAGCAAACTAAGAATGTTTTAGTCTTTTTCTGTTATGAGTTAGCTAGTTTATTGTTGTCTTAACTTTTTAACTCAAAGATAGCATAAAGGAGTGACATTAAGCAATTATTTTTTGAGATTAATTTCTTAAAAAAAATAGTCCTTCAAATAACTTAAAAGAAAAGAAAAAAATTATATAACTAGATATAGTAATTTTAAGGGGAAAATAAGAAGAAAGAGTAAGAGTAAAAAGTGAATAAATCTGAGAGGAAGTTTGAGGTTGGCATGAAAAACTAAAAGAAAGAAAACTATGAAGGTGGTTAGTAGAACTTAAGTGATAAGATTTAATATTATCTTTAAGAAAAAAGGTTAAGTATGATTAGGTTGGCTAGTTCCACTAGAATTGCTTTAAACCATTAAAGGTTAGCGAAAATACTTTTAACGTCGCCAATTTCAAATTCTTTAGGATTTTTTAGTGGTAGAACGAAGGAAATTAAGAAAAATATCAAGTTATTAAACACTAAGAATATTTGACCCAGAAATGATACTTAAACTCTTTTATTTGACTTTGATAAACAAGTTGAATAGGCTTAGAGACTTGCAGGAGTAGCTATATATTCTTATGGGGCCTTCACTGAGCTATGAGATTACTTGAGGGCAAGTAATGAAGTATCTTTGAGGGTATTATGTGAGTCTATTGCACATGATTTTACCTGCATTTTAAAATTCTTTTTTAATTGCTATTTCACCTTATTTGTCATGATTTTATTATTGTAGAAGATTCTATATACTAATTTGATGGTTATAGATGTCAAAGACACAAAATAAGTCAGAACACGCTAAATATTGTTATTTGGCGTGACCATGCCGATTTTGGGCTTGACCACATTGGTTTTAGCTACGGCCATGTCACTAGACTGCCAAAGCCCATTTAGAAAGTAATTTTCATTCCAATTTTTGCTAGATCTTTAAAAAGTGAAGCTAGGGATCTTCTTTGGAGGACAAGAGACTTGAAGATGGTTAGAGAGTAGAGAGGGTTTCGGTGATTTTCTTACTTTGGTTTCTCTTCCTCTACAGGGGACGAGTTCCCAAGGGCTTTTGCTACCTTTTATTTTGTATTCTCTTGCATATACTGAGAGGATTAATTTACGATAAGGGAGTTTTCTGTTGTTGAAGAGAGAATAAGTTATTTTTTAAGATTTTAATTTTTAGTTTTACATGCAAGAATGATTTCAAAGGAATGTTTTTCTAGTATTTTTTCTAACATGTGTAGTTAATTTTCCTTTCCCTCCTCTGGGTGGACATAAGGATAATTTTCTATCCTTGTTAACAACTATCACATAGGGGAAAGTCTAAAAAAACCACAAACCACTATATTACCTAAATCACAAGAAAGCAACTTCACATACCCTTAAGAATGTGAGAGTTATCTGCTGCTATATTTTCTATCTTTTCCAACCTTTTAATCTTTTATTTCTTCTTTTGAGTAGAATTTTAGAAAACTACCTCTTGTTCCAGACCTTATTAAACTAGGTTTAGAACTATAGCAATCTAGAGATTTACCCTCCAAAATAATTCTTAACACTTTTCTAATTTGATCAATATGTTGTACTTTATAAATGCATTTATTCGAAAAGTATACTTGTGTGATTTGGCCAAATTTCTTCATCACAAATTTTTAGGTTGTCAAATGATGAACTCACTTATGGAGGTATTGGCTCAAATAAGGGAGTAATTCCTTTGACAGGAAACGTCAGTGCCTAACTGTAGAAGGGTACCCTTGCTTTAAGGAAGGGTCTGAGATTCTAATTACCTTGATAGTGATGGATTGATATCAATATATAGATAATGGTTTCAGTAAATTGAGGTACCACACCAGCACAAAAAATTACTCTCTCAATAAATTTAAAGTTGAGCGGCCAGAGAGATTTGATGTGCCCTCTTCAAAGTCCTACAAAGGTTGAACTGAGCTAGCCGACAACATAGCCTCATTCACATTTATTGTCTATTTGAAGAAAATAAAAAACATACTGAAGTGTCACCTGCTTTTAATCACTCGGAGTTAGTTTTCAAGTATTTCATTGGATTACTACTAAGGGTGATCATTTCATTCATTCATTTCAAGAGGATATTTTTGGCATAATTTGTCAATGCCCAGAAGCTGTAAATGAGCTCACAAAACTTTCTTTAGGCAAGGCGGGCAGAATGAGAGCCTCTGCTTGGTTATCACTCAATTTTAGAAGGGGATGTCGAAGGTGTGGGTTTTGGAACCCATAGTAACACATGTTGCCCTTGCTCAAAGGAATAAGCCCTTCAAACTGTATGCATCAAATTTTAATGGAAGGAGATTATAAACTAAAAGTTTAACCTCAAGGAAGACTAAATTCAATAATGAAATAGGTAGTAAAGAAAGAAATATTAAAATGGTTAAATGCTAAAATTATTTATTCTAAATCTGATAGTTCTTGGATTAGTCTGATTCACTGTGTTCCGAAGAAAGAAGGAGTGACTGTAGTTGTTAAAATAAATACTGAATTGATTCAAACAAGACAAGTCACTGGATGACGGATTTGTATTGATTATAGAAAAATGAATGCTGCTACCAGGAAGGATCATTTTCCTTTACATTTCTTGGATCAAATGTTGGATAGATCAGCTGGACATTCATATTTTTTTCTTTTTGGATGGATATTTTGGTTACCACCAAATTTCTATAACTCAAGAAGATCAAGAAAATACTACATTTACTAGTCCTTATGGAACCTTTGCTTTTAGAAGAATGCATTTTGGGTTATGTAATGCACCTGCAACTTTTCAAAGATATATGATATCTATTTTTTGTGATTTAATTGAGAAAGGAATTGAATTTTTTATGGATGATTTTTCCGTGTTTGAAACCACTTTTGATTCTTGTTTAGATCATTCAGCTAAAGTATTAAAATGTTGTGAAGAAACTAATTTGGTTCTGAACTAGGAAAACATCAATTTATGGTTACAGAAGGAATTGTTTTGGGACATAAAATTGCTAAAAATGGCATGGAAGTTGACCAAGAAAAAATTTAAGTTATTGCTATATTACAATCTCATACTTTAGTTACATCTGTGAGAAGTTTTCTCGGACATGCTGGATCTTATAAGAGATATACTAAAGATTTCTCTAAAATTGCAAAACCAATATGTCATCTTTTGGAAAAAGAAATTTAATTTAATTTTAATAAAACTTATTTAAAAAATTTAAATTATTAAAAGAAAAATTAATTACTGCACATGTTATTGTTCCACCTAATTAGGAAAAGCTATGTGTGATGCTAATGACAATGCTAATGGAGCAGTTTTAGGACAAAACTATGATAAGATTTTTAAATTTATATACTATGCCAGAAGAACTCTTAATGAAGCTCAAATTAATTATACTACTACTAAAAAAGAGCTATTGACAATAGTATATGCTTTTGATAAATTTAGACCATATTTACTTGGAATAAAATGTATAGTCCATACTGATCATTCTGCTATTAAGTATTTAATGTCAAAAAAGGATGTTAAACCGAGGTTAATTAGATGGGTTCTTCTCTTACAAGAATTTGATTTTAAAATAATGGATAGAAAAGGTATTGATAATTAAATTACTGACCATTTGTCTAAAATTGAAAATGATAATAAAAGGAATTTTGAAGAAAACATAAATGATTACTTTCCTGATGAAGAACTTTATACTATTTCTGGGTGGTAAGTTCCATGGTATGCTGATATGGTTAATTATTTAGCTCGTAATATTTTACCATATGGATTAACTAGCCATCAGAAAAAGAAATTCATTTATGATTCAAAATTTTATTTTTGGGATGACCCCTATTTATTCAAACAATGTAAAAATTTTGTTATTCAAAGATGTGTACCCAATAATAAAACTCATGAAATTATTCACAAATGTTACAACTCTGAATTTGGAGGATAATTTGGTATTGATAATACTGCACTTAAAATTTTACAATCTGGATTTTATTGGCCTAAATTATTTAAACATGTTAACAAATATGTAAAAGCTTGTGATCGATGTCAGAGAGTAGGCAATATTTCTAGAAGAGATGAGATGCCTTTGAATTTCACCTTAGAAGTTGAGATTTTTTATTTATGGGGTTTGGACTTTATGGGACCATTTGTACCATCTTCTGAAAATTTTATATATTATTAGTTGTTGATTATGTTTCTAAATGGATTGAAGTTTCAACCTTACCTCATTGTGATGCTAAAGGTGTTTCAAAATTTTTAATTAAAAAGATTTTCACTAGACTTGGAATACCTAGAATAATTATTACCGATGAAGGAAGTCACTTTAAGAATTTTAAGATTCAAAAATTACTTAGCAAATATAGAATTAAGCATAAAATTGCTACAGCTTATCACCCTCAAACTAGTGGAATGGCAAAAGTCTCAAATCAAAAAATCAAATGAATTTTAGAGAAAACTGTAAATCCTAAAAGAACTGATTAGGTTGACAAACTTGAGTTTACAATATGGGCTTATAAGACTGTTTATAAAACTGCTTTAGGAATATCACCATATAGGCTTATATATGAAAAACCTTGTAATTTACATGTTAAATTAGAATAGAAAGCTTATTGGGTGATAAAAGAATTTAAGTATAACTTAAAGGATGCTAGAGAAAAGAGATTGTTACAATTAAATGGGCTTGATGAAACTGGAAATGAGTCTTATAAGAAATTTAGAATTTACAAAGAAAAGATGAAGAATTTACATGATAAGAAGATTTTAAAAAAGATATTTAAGCCTGGACAATAAGTTTTTTTTTTATAATAGCTGAAATTATTTCCTGAAAAACTGAAGTCTATGTTAATGGGACCATATATTGTGGAAAACTTTTATGCTTACTGAGCTGTGGATATAAAAGATCCAAAGACTAAAAATTTATTTAAAGTAAATGGACAAGGATTTAAACCTTATATTGGAGAAAAAATGCCCTATTATAAAGAATCAATAGATCTAAGTCAGTCTGAATAAAACATATGGATAAGTCAGGCTGAAGATGTTAAACCAAGAGCTTTGTAGGAGACAACCCATATTATTGTTGATTTGATTTAATTTTATATTATTGTGATCGAAAATTTTATCATCCTTTGTTTTATACCAGTTATTTAACACCTAATGAAAATTTAAATATGATTGGAACATTTACAAATTTGACGTGAGGTGATTGGTACCTAAGCACCAGACACCTGTGATACTGGCGCCTAGGTGTCAGAATTGGCGCCTAGGTGCCATAATTTGCCTGTAAGCGCCACAGTTACTGGATGTGGAAAAAAATGCCATATTGTATTTTTAACCATTTCTTTCCGTATAAAATGGCCTATCTTTGTCCCCAATGAGTATCCCCTCCATTAATTAGCCAGAAGAGTCCAAATTTAGTGAGAGTTTAAGATTTGCTAGATTCCATGGAGAATAGAAACATAAGTTTGGAGAGTAAAGATAAGTTTGTGCACAAGGATTCACAAACTTATTTCAATGGATATTTGGCAATGAGTTTGGAGAGGATGATCAACCGATTTGAGAAGATTGAAGAGGAGTTGCTACTTATTAACAATAGGATGCATGAGATGTTCCATCAATATGAGCATATGGAATGGCAAATGAAGCATCAATCGGATCATGACTGTTTTTGAAGATTATCAGGTAACAATGTATGCCAAGAACAATTGGATTGATGAGAAAACGACCATGGAATTTCCTCGTGTTCCTTTCTTTCACTCCTTTGTTCGTAGCAATCTACCATGCGATGGGGAGAATGAAGGTTCTGATCACAATTAGTGAAGTCTTGAAATGATGATGTGTGTTATCTAATTTTTTTATTATGTGTGTTGTGTATGTGGAGTTTGACCAATATGTTGAATGTGTGCTCGTTGAATCAAGTTTGTGAATTAATCTTGTGATGATGTGTATGTTTGTACTTTCTGTGTTTGTTAAACCCAATATTGAATATCTAGAATGAAATTGAAGTGATTTGTGTCTTGTGTTAGAATGTTGGAATCAGATGTAGATTTAAACTTTGTTTTTTGTTGATAATTTGGAAGAATTGAATGAGTTTGATGAGATATTTTCGACCTACAGGAGTTAGACTTTCTTAGGGTGATTTATAAATAAAAATTTGGAAGATTTAAAAATTTTGGAAAACCTGACGCCTAGGCGTCAAACCTGGCTTCTAGGTGTCGGTTCACCTGAATCGACCGAACTTGGGATTTAAACCGCACGATGCCTTTTTTGAGGCTGAAGTTCCTTCTTCTTCCTCTATTTTGTGAAAACCAGACCTAGGGCTTCATCTAGAGCTAGATGTTTTGAGTTTTGTGGCTGGAAACACCTGATTTGATCATCTTACGGTTAGATCTATGCTTTAGATTTGTTATGTTGCAAATCTACCATGGATTTTTCAAACTTTGGAAGAGAACTAAAATGTTCATAAATATTTAATTTTTAAAAGAAAATCCATGGATTTAAGTTACATTTAGCTTAAAAAAGCTTGGAAGAAGTCTATAATCTTAATTTTAGAATTTAATTAGAATTTTTCTTCATTTTTAGGATGGCTCCTAAATCTAAGAAGGGAAAGGAGAGAGAAGATTTTGATTGATCTAAATTTGTTAGTATTAACGCACAAATGCATTACAATGAGTTTGCCTCCACCAGAAAATTTATTGCTAAAAGAAGTTTTTGTCATCCCGGTGGAGCGATTGAGAATGTTGTTATGGTGCGAAATTGGGAGAAGTTTTGTTATTTTATTATTGTTGCTATTATCCATGTTGTTCTTAAATTTTATGCAAATGTTACTACAGCAATTGATGATGAAGTATTTGTTCGAACTAAAGGAGTTGAGTTTACTCCTAAGCGGATTAAAATGCTTTATGGTCTGGCTCCTATTATTGATTTTTTTTATTCAGAATTTACTCCATCTGAGGCTGAGCTTGATAGTATTATCCATTATTTGACTGATGGATTTGGAGATTGGAAGGTCAGAAATGCTAAGAAGGTAAATTTTTCCTCTGCCTCTCTTAATGCTACTTCTGAAGCTTAGCACTATTTCATTTATGCTCATCTCCTTTAGTCAAACCATTTAAGTGAAGTTACAAAAAAACGACCCATCCTAAATTATTGCATTAAAGAGATGAAGCTGATTAATGTTGGGATGATAATTTGTGATGCTATTAGTTTATCTACAAGAGATAGTAGTATTTCTGGGCTAGGCTTTCCATCTCTTATTTTCTCTTTATACATGCAATCTAGTTTGAAGTATGATCAATTGGAAGAGTAGTTGAAGCCTTTGAAACCAATTGGAAAGGCTAATGTTGATGTTTATGGACGACCTAGAGGTATAGTTTCTAGTGCACCTTCTACTTTAGTACCTTCGACTTATAGACCGTCAACATCCACTGCTACTGAGCCTCCACCTGGATTTTGGGATGTTTTGAGTGAGAGATATCTAGAGCATCAAAGTGAAATGTTTATGATGCAGTGTCGTATGGAGGATTTGGATAAGAAACTTGATCATATAATAGATATGTTTATAGTAAAAGTGATTACGATTTAGAATATGATGAAGCATTGGTAAAGTTTTTTAAGGGATATCAGACTATGAATTTCTCTACATGCCCTAAATTTTCACCATATGCAGACCAAAAAGCAATGGATGAAGATATTCAATTTGGTCACGATGATGATGATGAGGAGACTGAATAGATGACTAGACTTATTGCTTTTATGGAGTATTTATCCTTTATGTTTTTATTTCCTGTGTCTTTTATTTTCTATGTTTAGACTCTGATGACTATTTAGGTTTGTTTGAGGACTTATGTTATTTATCACTGTGACTGTTTGCTCTTGTGTTTATTTAGTATTGTATCAGTGCTAGAAAAGAGTGTTAGCTTTGAATTGTTGTTCATATTGTTACTCTTCTGTACTTCTTTTCATACCTGCATTTATTTTCCTGCTATAAAGTACCTTTTAAATTTTTTGTTCTTCAAGCTAATTATAAACTTGATAATCTAAATTAATTTAAAATTAATTTGGGGGGGGGGCATGAAAACCAATTTTCAAAAATTTAAGTTTTAATTGGTCTCAAATGTGCTAAAAATGAATTTGATTTTTTATTTGAAAAATAATTATGTGAATGAAGTTATATTAATGAGGTAAAATTTTGAATATAGAAATGAGAAAGAAAATTTAGTTGAAATTTTAGTAAGGATGAAAAATTTAAAGTTAAAAATTTCTTAGTATCTTTATGAAGAAAAGTTGTAATTTTGAAAAAAAATAGAAGGATTAGACTTTTATTTTTAATACTTAAAATTCTTTTATTAATAAAATAATAAAACTTTTATTATATTTCTAAGTTAAAGATATATATCTACTTTATGCTTGTAGAAGGGAACGGTGGAATTCAAAATTATTAAAGGTCTAACCAGATATAGTAATTTTTCCCTTATATATATTAAAAAAAGTGAAATGAAAAAAAGAAAGGAAAAGAAAGGAAAAGAATAGAAAAGTATATATATATATATATATATATATATATATATATATATATATATATATATATATATATATATATATATATATATATATAAGTCTGAAGGAAGGAGAACCTTGAGCATTTAAGGGCCTTAATCAAAAATTAGTTCCACACCTGATCTTTCTAGAGTATAAAACTTAAGAAAATCTTGAATCTTATAAATATAATATAGTTAGAATTATTATTTTTAGTAAGGATTTTTAAGTAAAGAAAATAAAATATCTAAACCATATATTTTGAAAAATCTGTAAGTATTTCTGAATAAGATATGAATTCATATTTTTCATTTACCATTCCTTAAAAGATTTCTAAACTTTAAATTGGTCTCAGTTACTAAAACTTTTTTCTAAATTGGACTACTACATTTCTAGAGCAAAATTTTGGAAACTCCAAATGAAACGCATTCAAATAATTTGTTTTTTTAATTTTAATGATCAGTGTCACTTGAGACAAGTATTGTTTAAGTTTGGGGGAATTGATCTACTTTAAAATTAATCATTTATGAAGATAAATTATTCTTATATTTTTAAGGATACCATGCTTTAATGAAAGATATTTTTATGTTTTTTGTTGTAGATATAAGAAAAAGAGTTTAAAGATGAAAAGAAGCTAAACAAGAACAAAAAGGAACAAAATTGGAGCTTTATGAAGAAAATTTAACAAACTAAGTATGGTGCCTAGGCACCAGAAAAGGTTGAGGTAGTTAATTTTTGAATTTTTTGTGGTTCCAAGGTGTTCTAGAAGGCCTCAGATTATAATGCACGCCTCAAATAAGTTATACAATGAATATAGACACATTTAAATGAAGAGATGTGTCCATTGAAGCAAAAATCACTTAATGAAAAAATTGAATGTTCTAGAAAATTCAACGAATTTGGATGAATTTTATGGAGATGTCTAAAGCAACCTCTGGTCATTTTTGAAACTTTATAAATAGGAATTAATTCTATAATAGAAGAGAGTCATTTTAGAGTCATTCTAAATTATTCTTTAGTTTCTTTCACTTAAAGTTCAAGTATGTAAGTATTAAGTGAGAGTTTGTGATTTCCTAAAGTTTAGAGTTTTGTAAGAGTGAGAAAAGTCAGAGAACTTCAAAGTATTGCTTTGGTGAACATTCTAGATAAGTAGTTGTAACTTAACTCTTAAGTTGTGTTCTTTGGATTTAATGATTGTGAATATGTTTTATTGTGTTAATCTAATTCTTTCTGAGTAATTTTGTTCTCTTTCTCCTTACAGATATAATGTAATTAAGTCGATAGGATTGGATTTTTGTTTAAGAGCTTTTTCTTTTTCTTACCTAAAATTGTGATGATATTTTACCTAAACTTCTTTTACTTTACAATTTGGCCAAATTGTATTATTAAAATATATGGAGAAATCTTATAGACCTGACCGTGGGCTAATATTTTCTTAACTTGTAAGTATCACATTTGACTTTGGAAGATCAGAAGTAATCATTTGAGGGGGAGTGCAAATAGATATGGAGATAAAATTTGATGGATGTATAATTAATATTTTGAGAGTGATAGGCTAAATTATATCAATTTGGTTTAAATTGATGAAAAGGGGTCACTGGTAGGTCTTATAGAGAGGACACAATGGGAAATCTAGAAGTGAGAGACTAGAACCTACCCAGCACTATTAATAACACTCCTGCACCAACCCTTAGACTAGCCAATGTTCTTTATGCCTGGACCAAAGGGTAAAGAATATATATACTCATATTTGTCACAGTAAAACATTTTGAAATTCTAAAAAATTTAAATTCCTCTACTTATTACTAAACATTTGTAAGGATAACGTATCTTTAATTAAGTATTTTAATCATTAGCTTAAACAATTTCTTGCATAATTTAGAAAAAATTAGCAAGTTTAATTTTACTCTTGTTTAGTTATAAAGAAAAATTAAGAAATAACACTTCCTTTTATTTTAAGTATTTTAAATTTCTTTTAATTCACACTTATTTCCTTATGGATCGATATATGAGGTTTTTAAAAGAAAATATTATATTACTTGAAACAATACGTATACTTGCGTAGTACCCCTAGTGTGTTTATTATTTTCTAAAAATTATATTTAAATCTTGCTGCAAACAAGCTGCTTAATTTAGGGTCAAGTTTACCTATCTTAAAAGAATAATTATCTACGTAATTACGGGTCGATTCAGGCCTAAAGAGTGACTCATTTATAGTAGTTTCTAGACAACTTTTATGGCTTCTTAAGTGAGAGAAAGAAAGCTCTATGAATATTAGCCTTACCAGTAACCTAAATATAAAATGTAAAGTATTACACCAACATGGAACTGTCACCTGAAGATAATATGTAAAGTAGTACACCAACATGGAGGACTTCTTGGTGGTTGATTTGCTACCATCCTACAATGTAATCTTTGGTTGGTCTCTATTTAATGACTTCAAAATCATCACTTTAACATACCATATAACGGTGAATTTTTTGGGAAACATGGAGCTCATCACCACTTGAAGTAATTAGAAGCAGTCTTCGACTTACTATCTCCATGCAGCCAAAAGCATGGAGTAAGAGCTGCACAATCTTCAAAGCCTCGATGAAGAGGGTATTGAGAGCACTCTTAAAATCCAAGCAACTAAGAATAATTCTGGTAACCTATTCTATTTAATGAGAATTTTGATGTAAAGTTTAAGGATTTGTTGATTTAGACGCTCTGAAAGCATAGAGACATATTTGCACAGTTGGCTGCTTAAATTCTAGAGAAACCAATCAAAGTGGCATGCTACCACCTCAATTTCAATCCTCATGTCTAGTAGAAAAAAAAATAGAGGATGATGACTTTTTTCATTAGCTTGGATGAACCAAACTACGAGGAGGTACAGAAGCTGCTGGAGGCCATATACATCTAAAAAGTGTAGAATCTAACTTGAGTATCAAACGTAGTGATGGTGCAACAATTAAATAGAAAATGGAAGATGTGTGTTGAGTTCACTAACGTAAACTCTGATTTCTTGAAAGATAGCTCTAGTTGTAGAGGATTGATGCCATACTGGACTCGGTAGCGAGCCATTTAGTGAAAGCTTTCTAGATGCCATCGTTGGATACCTTCAGATGAAGATGCACCAAGTCGACATAGACAGAAATGCTTTCATAAATAATGTGGGTGTATTCTGCCATAAGATAATGCTCTTGGGCCTTAAGATTATTGGGACTACTTATTAACGACTCGTGGATGTAATATTTTTAAACAAAAGAGAAAAAATATTGAAGTGTATGTGAATGATGTGCTAGTTGAGAGTAAAATAGCCAAACAACACATAAACCTAAATGAAACCTTAGAAATGCTTAAAAAATATAATTTAAGTTTAAATCTAATATAACGTACCTTTGAGGCTTGTGGAATATTTGTTTCTTGATCAATGTGTGACCATCATATATCTTGAAGGATTTTTATCTAAATGATTGGATACAACATTTAATGAATATTATACTATCCTGAGAGGAAAAGTATTACCTTAGAATAGATCTAATCATTTTGATGATGCAAATCTTTAAGATTTATGGGTCTACATGAACCCAGGATATTCCCTTACCTTATGGGTGTAAGATAGAGTTTATGTTATTTTGGCGTCTGCTATTCCTACAGAAGTAAGCCCTTTAATTAATTACAATTTTAAAGCTCTCAATTAAAATATTGTTCAAGGTTGAAATTTTAAAATTGAAATTTTAAATGTGACAAATTGATTCAAGTTTATAATTTTTGAAGAATTAAGTCAAAGAGTGGGAAATATAATCCAATGACAATGAATCATGGAAAGGCCCAGGAAGAGGGATTTGACCATCCTAAGGAGAAAGATTTACTTAGAGAACTTAGAATTGATCATAACTAAAAATCTTTAAGTTAAAGTCATTCAAAAAATCAAAGAGTCTAAGATGATTTGAACGAGTTTGACTGTTTTGGAAAGTTAAATTTTTAGGTCTGTAAAAAGGAAATATGTTTGGGAGATTGATATTAGTTTTTTTGAGTTAAAAGAATATCAAAACTAAAGTTTAGAGTCAGGTATGAAAGATTTCTAGATAATGGTAAGAATCTTAATTAATCTCAATTTCTAGATAAAAGCCTAAACTCTACAAGAAACCTAAATGGGTAGGCTAACCTAAAATTTAGAAATCACACCCTAGTCAAGATGCTCATGATTTTCCATTATCATGGAGGCATTGGTATCATTCAACTATAAATCAAACTTATAACCAAAAATATTTAATTAACGTTATAACAATGAAAAATTTAGGGTTTATATGTTAAAGATGGTTAATGTTGCCTTCATCTGTAACCTTAAATTACTTCATCCTAAGGCACCAACATATATCAAGAGATAAGAATATTTATTTTGTATTTCATAGTTCTTAGTACTAATTATGGGTGTATAGTAAACTAACTTAGGCTTCTAGACTAAACTAATTTAGGTTTTGTATGACCCTCAGTTTTATTTTTACATTGGCTAATTTAGTGTTGGTGAATTTTAGGTTCTTTTTTTATTTTTTATTTTTTTTTTGCTTTATAACTAATTAATGATTTGTTTTGATTCCTAGTTTATTGATCATGTTTAATATTGAATTTATTATAAATTTAATGTTTTTAATTTTGGTTTCTTAGGTTATCATCCTTCATTTTGTTTTCTCTTTAAGCTTGCCTCTTTATATTAAAAGCTTTATGTCACTTGCAAGCTTACATGATTCAATTTCTTTTAAAGTTTTACATAGTTTAAAGTATTATAAGTCATAGTTACTAAAGTTTTGAAAACTTTATTTTGGAAGTTTAAATCTTTTAAGTAGTTTTGGCTTAAATGCCTTACTATACTATTTAATTTAAGAGTTTTAAGTTATTATATGTTCTTGTACTGCATACCGTGGCCTGTTGGTTGGCGGTGTTCTCTGTAAGTCCCCTCAGGTCAAGGGTTCGATCCCACCGTGGTGATCCACTATTCGATATTTATACTTACAATTGTGATATAAAAAGTTAGCAACGGCACCAAAAACTTGATCCGCACTGAATATATATTGATGATTATGTTATGGATTTTATGATTTATATTATGGATACTACGCAAGTATACATATCGTTATCAAGTAATATAGGGCTCTAATGGAGTCCTAGATCTCGATCCCACAGGGAAGTTAGAAAATTTTAAAGACAAATTAAAGTAAAGTTACTTACTAATCTAGTATACGGAAATTAAGAATACTTAAACTAAAATAAACTAATGCTTAAGGTTGAATATAAGATTTCAGAAAAGTATCTTTCTCCTTGTTTTAGAGAATTAAATGAATGAAGAATTAAATAATTTTTTAATTGTATTGTGCCAAATAAGAGCATTCCTATTCTTTACCCTTTGGTCCAGGTGCAAAGAACATTGACTAGTCTTATGTTTGGTTACTGAATCTGCGGCTAGGCTGGGAGGATACCGACTGCCACTTCAGAGCTCCCACGTTCCCCTCGCCTGAGGGCTAACATCTACACTTCAGCTCTCAAACAATAAGACCGAATTGAATATTTTAGTCTGTCACACTAAAATGTCCAATTCTACGCCCGATAGTTAATATTTCCCTATTTATTGCACCCTCCTTCCAAAGCTTTTGACTTCCCTGAATCTTGGATGTAATCTTTACTATAGTTGATACTTCAACATATGTTAACAAATCAATTGGCCAAATTGAAAGTAAATTAAGATTTAAGTTAAAGATTAGCACAATTTCTATTTTTATATTTTTAGGCATAATTACAATAATTCATCATTTCACGAAATCTCGATAACAAGGAGAAAGACTAAGGAAACTACTCATAATGCATGGGAAAAATAACACAAAGCATGGATTTCATTAAAGTTAACAAACAAATAACAAATATACTTATCTCAATTCTTCTCCCCAAGCAGATTCTTGAAGTTCCTTTGACTCTTCCTTCCAAGATACAGCACACCAAAACGCTAAACACTTTATCTACTCACTCAAAAGACTCTTAAATTACACTTAACTTCCACACAAATGACACAAAACTGACACACAAATGACTAAAATTCATCTCTATTTATAGAAGGGGTCAATTCTCTAAAGGTTGCTTAAGCACCTCTTCAAAAAGCATCCAGGTTCAATGTATTTTGGTTCTTTTCAACAGTCTCGCCATCGGCGGCTTGATCTCGCCGTCGGTGGGCTTCTAGAAAATAGGCTAACCGCGCCAATCTCGCTGTCGGCGGGCTCGATCTCGCCGTCAGCAGGCTTCTTATAACATATTAAAAATCTTTCGGGAAAAACTCGCCGTCGGCGGCCTAAATCTCGCCGTCGACGGCCTAAATCTTGCCGTCAGCGAGACAGTTTAATTTTCATCAAATTGAGTCCTTTTTGCTCCAAATCCGCTTCTTTTGTGCTTTTTGCTTTCAGTACTTTATAAATCTTCATTTCTGCAATAAAACAAAGAAAATACATTTCTTTAAAGTGCAATTTCATATAAAATTGGTATGAAATTCTTAATATATTTTCTAGTGATCAAATTCCCCCAAACTTAACTATTACTTGTCCTCAAGTAATTTAGATACTACATAAAAGTAAATGATTATTTTGTAGTAAAGTTTTAATTCAGAAATACTTTGAATTTGATTAAAATAAGTATTATAGTAAAGTTTTCTAGAAATATTTTAAAATAATTAAACTAATTCTATAAATGTAAGGCTATTTAGTTTTCAAATTTAAGATTTCTAGTCTTCTATTTATTTCAAGAATGACTATATTTTTCAACACTAAATTACTTAAGATATTCAGATGATTGGAATTTCATGAAAACACAACTTAGTAAAATACTAATCCATATATATAAGTTCAGAAATGTAATTGAAGTTTTACCCCTTTAGGTTGATTCAAATGAAGTTAATTTTTGATAATGCATCTCCTCAAGCTTCTCCCCACTTATATTTCTCATTTTCATTTGGATTGATTTTCAATCCATATATATATATATATATATATATATATATATATATATATATATATATTTATATTTATATATATATATATTTACCAAAAAAACAAAAATATTATTTAAGAAACTGTCTTACATCTAACATGTGGGATTGCAATTAAATCCCCATGCAAAAGAGAACCAAATAAAGGAAAGGAAGAGTAATTGGCACTATAAATAACATCATGAGAAGAAGAAGCCTTGGTTGCTAGCCAATTAGCAGGTTGATTTCCCTCCCTATAAGTATGGCTCCATAGAATTGTGATAGATGAAGAGAGAAGGTTAATTTTGTTCAGCCAAATCTGAAGAAACCAAGGCACATCAACTTGAGACAATATGATTTGCAATAAATACAGAGAATCCATTTCCAAGTGAACAAAATGATGATGTTTCATAATAGCAATTTTTAAACCCCAAAAGGCAAGCAATTGCTTGACTTCCAAAGCATTAAATGCGATAATAGGTGCCGAGAAAAACCATATACAATGTCCTTTATAATTTCCGCATAGACCTCCAATACCAAATCTGAAGAAGTTCGAAGCTCCCATCAATATTAATTTTAAGCCATGGATTCTTAGGTGGTCTCCATATAACAAGCATAACTTTGTTTTTGATGCCTTGAGTCGAAGAAAGAACAGAATTCCGAATCTTACTAAGAAAAGTAATACAATTTCGATGACAAGATCAAAAGAGAACACCTTATTATTGAAAATTAAATCATTCCCGGCTAGCCATAAAAACCAAAAAAATCACAAAAGGGATGAAATAATAAGGAGAAGTTTTCCAATTTGCCCAAGAAGCCTTAATAGAACTCCAAGGAGATAACCGAGTTTGCAATCCCATAACAGCCTAACACACCTTTCCATACCTCTTGTGCCCAACCGCAATGTAAAAAGATATGCCCAATGGTCTCTTCATCACAATGACACAAATGACACTCGGATGGATCGTTGACCTCATTTTCGATGAGGTCTCTTCTTCTCTTTAGTACTTAGGATCTAGCCTCAGGCTTTTCCTTCGACTATCCTAGAGGATTAGAATTGGGACCCACCACTTAGAAATTCAAACCACTTCTTAACTCCCCGCAAACTCCACAAACTTGATTGTAGACCCCTAATCACCTGTGAGGGTCGAGATCAAATGTGGAAGTTTAAAAGATGAGTTCCTATAGGACTCTTTCGGCCTTAGGACCGCCCACAGGTGGCTCGGTCCGGTGAAGGGGCCGACTTACACACACACTACACCTATACACTACACTTTCACACACCTCCTAAAAAACACACCCATACCCAATTTGACCTCCTGACTCATGAAGGTGATTCACATGGATGGTCCTTAACCCCTAAGCCCTTGGCTAAGAGGGTTAGGAACAAAGTGGGTGCCTCAAATGAGTCCCTTCATGGCTCATGTGGGGTCGATATGGCTTCATGGCTCAACAAAAATGATTTCATTCCACTTACATTCACCCAATCTTCAATTTTTCAATTTTTCAATTTTTGACCCCCGGGACCCTACACCCGCCTGGCCTACCCAAAACCCTTGAAACCCTCCAAAATTTGCAAAATCACCTAAATTACCCAAAATTCTCCAAAATCATTCCTAAACATGTCTTCACCAATCAAATTGATCATCCATAGCCAAAAATACCAAAAATTCCAAAAATACCCTCCAAATAACCTCCAAATACCCAAAAATACCCCTCTTAGCCAAAAAATCAAAAAATTCAGAAAATTCCCAGAAAATTCCAGAAAATCCCAAATATTCCCAATTTCATTTTGTCCAACTACACCATTGGCCAATTTTGTCAATTTACCCCACTTTTATCAAAACCCCCACTTGACTCCATTTTAACCCAAAGTAGACCCAATGTCAAACTAAACCTACCCAATTGACCCAAATTCTGGTCCAATTCAATTCTAAACTTCAATTCAACATCCCCAACACCAATCTAGACCAAATCCAAGCCCAACTTGATTGGCATTGGGATCCAATTTCACTTTTGGCCTTAAAGCCCAATTTGGACCCATGACCCAAACTTAGCCCAAACTCACCCAATTCAACTCCAATTAACCCCAAATCTTTTCTAAACCTTCCTTAACATCCCCATAAACAAAACACTAACATGATTTGCCCAAGATTTTGACCCAAACCCCACTCAAATTCAACCCAAAATCAAAAAGCCCAATTTCGACCTAAACCCAAACCTAGCCCAAATAGACCCAAACCCCAAAATCAAAACCCAACCAAAGCCAAAACCTCTTTGAAACACTCCCAAAAACATTTCCCAACATTTATTTTACATCAATTTCAACTCTAGCCCAACATTGGCCCAAGTTAGCCCAATTTGACCCAACATTGGCCCACTTACCAAATAAATCCAAATTCAAACCAATTCAAGTCCAAATCACACCAAATTGACTCCAAACCACTCATGACACATCCCTAAACCAAACTCAACAATTATTTGGCCCAAACTCTTTACAAAATTTCCATCCATAAATTCATTTTTAAACCTAAAAGCCCACTTCCCTTAAACCTTCCTAAAAGCCCACTTCCTTCAAATTCAAAAGCCCAAGCCTATCCTAAAGCCCACATGAAATTTCTCCTTATCATCCCTTGATTGAAATCATCCCTAAATCCTAAATTCATCATTGGATTATTCCAAAATTAAACCTCATGACAACTCTCACCAAAATGCCAAAAGTCACAAAATCCATTTCCATGAAATTGAACCAACTTTTCCCTAAGCCACATGGAGCCATGCATGAGCCATTCACAAGCCATATGAAGCCATGAAAGTTTGGCATGCGACCATGCCATTAATGGTAAAAGGAGGGGCTCCTTTCCTAATCTTTCATTAGGCCTTTTTAACCTTATTCATGACACACACTAAACCATGTTTAGCCACCTCATCATGGATGGAGACCACACCATTCTCTCTTGGTCGACCCAACTGATCCTCTCAGCCCAAAATCAGAGCCATGGGAAGGTGCACCCAACCCAAACCAATGGGTTGACCAAATTGAAGCCAAAATGACCCCTTCCCCATTCCATTTTAATTCAGCCACTTTACACATGGCAATTGCCACCGCTTGCACCAAGTCCCGCCCCGACCCACCCGACCTCGAGGGTGACCCATGCCCGGCCGGCCGGCCACCCGTCGCCGGAAAACGCCATGCCCGAGACCTCGGGAGAGGCCAAGCTTTGGAATTCTACCTCGCCGAGCCGCCCCATGCCCAATGGCCACCATGGCCGTTCTTCTCCTCACCTAGCAACCGATCCCAGCCCTCAACTCCCCCAGGAGGCCCTCCAGCCTCTCCTATTTAAACCCCTCACCCTCTCGGCCAAAGGAGGTGCTGAACCGTACCATACCAAAACTCGCCAAAATCACTCCTCACTCCCCTCTAGCACTTAGAGCAATTGATCCCCACCGTTCTCCTCGCTCTAATACCCATCGATCGAGCTCAATTTTGGAGCTCAATTCTCGAGCCAAAACAGACATTCCCGAATCCTTCACCAAAATCAAATTAAACTCACCTACACCTTCACCGGGCCAAGAGAAGAAGTTTTCCAGCGAAAGCCCCTCTCCGAGCCACCCAGCTTGTTCCGGACTCCAAAGGTTGTGATCGGCTGCGGTGGAAATCATACCTGGACAATTCACCAAGCCAAGGTACTTCATCCGGAGCTTGCTTGGACCCAATCGAACGTGACACAACCCTCGCATCGAAGCTTCACTTCTCCGAGCAAAGGTATGAACTCCCTCTTCTCGCCCGAGCTTCACCGATTCTCCATTTCGATTGGCTCGATTTCATAGCATGTTCACCAGTATGGATGTGTTCGTCTCTTCAAGACGAATCCATAGAGCATAAGAACACGAAAATCCGTCGAGAATCGAGTGAGTTCTTAGTGGTTAGAGTGTGGACGGTCACGGATCGCACCCGCCGTAGACGATGACCGAGAACCGCTCGGATCGCGCGTGTATCGGATGGACGGCTTGGATTGCGTCGGACCGGCAGATGGTATGTGAACCGCGGGGCCCCGGACAGCCGAGTCAGATGGCGGCGCCGAATCAGGGAGCGACGCGTGTCGATTCGGAGCTGCCGAGGTTGACGCGGCGCCGCGTGGATAAGTAGGAAAATAGGGATTTTTCTTATTTATTAAATACCAGAACTTCAAAAATGCATATCTTTGTGTAGAAAAATCACAAAAATAAAATAAAAATACCCACTCGCTCGATGAACGGAGGAGAATAATGTGGAAAGGAAATTAATTAATTTTGCCTAAGTACTTTATTTTTAATTAATTACTTACTCCCTGCATTTTTTAATTCTCCATGCATTCATACAATTCACCATGGCATGAGACCATAGGGCTTTTGAAGCCTCCGAGCTTGGGAACATTCCCCGAATTTTCCAAGGTCGGAGGCCATCTCGTGAAAAGTTATCGATTTTTCAAATGCATGTGGCTATTTTGAGTACTTTAATTCCAAAAATTAGCATGTTGTGAAATAAATTCTAGGAAAATTTGGTGATGTTCCTTATGACCAGAGAACCCTAGGAAAAATAGGACTCGAGTTAATTCACTCAAAACAACCCTAATCGGCTTAAACACCCAAAATAGACCCCTAATTAATTAAAGCTAACTATACATCAAATTGACTTGAAATCAATTCTCCACTGACCTTTAGGATCAGAGGAAATCACCACAAAAGTTTGAAGTCAATTGGACTTGGTTAGCCTTACTAAATGGGTTGATTAAGCCATTTAGTCATTTTAAACTTTAAAAATTCATAACTTTCAAAATACCTTTCAAAAATTTACCAAATTGGTTTTGGATCCTCTCTGATATTAGAGGAATTTAAGAAAATTAAAATTTTAATTTTCTAAAAAAGTTAATTTTTTAGTATTATTTTAATATTTTAATAATTAAAAAATAATAAAAATCACAAAAATAATAAAATTCACCAAAATGTCATATTTTAAAATTTAATCACTTAGGAACAAACCCCATATTTTTCTCAGGTCTATTTAATGAGATATTAAATTTTAAAGCCCTAGGGTAATTTTAAATTTAAAAAAAATGTATTTTCTAGCATTTTCACTAAAATAATTATAATAAATCAAAGAAAAATCAGAAAATTATAAAATTTGGTTCTCTAGAATCCTTGATATCAGAGAGATTTTTAAAAAATATAAAATTCATTTTTCAACTTATATTCTATTTTTAAATTAATTAATACTCCAGAACTTAAAATAATTTTAATAAATAAAATATAATTCAAAAAATCACAAAAATTGGTCCAAGTGGTCCTCTAGTCATTAGGAATGTCCCATAATTTTCTTAAGGACAGAAACTTTCCCTTGGTCATATTATTAAATTTTCCTTGGAAATCCTTATTTTCCACCAAAAATAATTATATAAATAAATTAAATACAGAAAAATCACATTTTCTCCTCTAATGTCTTCATTGATATATGAGTGAAGTCACATAAAAATTTCAAGTTCATTTAAGCTCAATTTAATGAGTTATGAAATTATTAAGCTTGAAGGGCAAAATGGTAATTAAAATTTTAACCCTTAATTAAAATTTTAGGCTTAATAAAATGAAAATGTAAAATATTTGATCTTAATCTGATTTGGATGATTGAAATTTAAATAATTGAAGGGTAGAAACCTATTAAACAATTCAACAATAATTAAAATAAACCTTAATCAAATAATTAATTAAATTTGAAAGAATAATAAAATTGGAATTTTTAAAATAGTGGATGTTATTAGGAAGAATTTTGCTCTTTAATTTAAGAACCCCTAAATTAATCATCCCAATAATATTTAATTCCTAATTAAAATCCAAGTTTAAGATTTGAAATGCTAAAAGACTTAATCATTAAATTAAGTTAAGGTTAAATTATTTAAAGCAAATCCCTTTAAAATAAAATATTAAATTAAATTAAATTAAATTAAAATTAAATTAAAAATTAAATTAAATTAAAACACATTAAATTAAATCAAATTAAATTAAATTAAATTAAATTAAAATTAAATTAAATTACATTAAATTAAATTAAATTAAATTAAATTAAATTAAATTAAATTAAATTAAATCAAACTAAATTAAATTAAATTAAAACTAAATCAAATTAAATTAAATTAAATTGAATTAAATTAAGCTAAAGCATATTATATAAAATTAACTTAAATTAAATTAAATTAAATTAAACCACATTAAATTAAATTAAATTAAGTTAAATTAAATTAAATTAAATTGAATATAACATCACCTAAGACATTTAAGAATTCAAAATAAATCTAAAACAACTCGAACACTATTCCAAACTTAAATCATCAATTTGAACTTAAATTTGAATCACAAATCATTAAATATCATTTTGCCTTTAGGAGCTTTTACTATTATAACTCCTAAATGGAGTATCAAATGAAATGTCGTTTCACTCATAAGGATATTCAAATGTCCTAAGTTCACCGAGCAAGACAACAAAACTTAAACTCTCTGACGATTAATTCATTTGTGTAATTAAATTCATTCGGACTTAAAACAATCCTAGAAATATCGAAAAGATGTTTAAGATTCGCCTTAAGCACTTCCTCAATATGATAGGATATTTATAAGAACAATCGAACTTAGCTGTTCTTCGATGAAGAAAATCGTCCTCAAACTAAAATACAAGAACCTAGACGTCGTAGGAAATGACTAGCCATAGGATTAGGATTTTGGTAGAAAACCATAACCCTTCCCTTAGCTTTACTCTAGGAAATTGCTTATAAATGCTTAAATGCTCTAAATTGTATTTTAAGTGTAAATTGGGATGACGGGAAGACCCTCCGTGTACGCTTTTATTTTATTGCAATTTATCTTACCGCAATTCATTTACTCGTGTCGCACTTTACTTTTTTTGCATGATAAACAACTAGCTTGCATGAAAACCTACACCTTTAGGATAGAAACCAAAACTCGAAACCCATAACTAAATTAAAAGACACTACAAGATAAAATTCACCGCCACAACATTCAAAATATAAAACAACTCAAAATTTAATCACAAACGTAACAACAAAACTACAACTACAACTAAATTAAAACGTCTCTATCGAATGATCGGAATACCTCTGATGATGTAACCCACGTGTTGCTAACGGATTTCCCACGGTCTAAATGAAAGTGCGGAACTCATTTAGCCGAGTTTAGCAAATTCATCTCAGACTAAGTGAATTCGATGAAAATAACTGTGCCGGGATGACGGAACCGTGGATCTTAATCGGCTTCGTTTAATCAACTCTAAGACCTCGTTTTAATTAAAATATTAAAGACACATGGAAATTAAGACTTGCTCTAAAACCAAACACTTCTCTCATCTCCCGATTTATGACTTCTAAAACTAAACCTCTCGCAACAACAAGGAGCTCGTAGCATGGTGGGCAAAGACGACCATCGTCATCGCAAAACCTCGAGTCTACTTCAAGAAACTTTCTTAGAATTAAATAACCAAGCCGTAGGACTTCGAGGTAGTTTGCCTAGTGCAACATAAATCCTCAACTCTTCGTTAGGCATTCGCATGATCATATCATGTAAATTAAGCCCTAACCGGTCTTAGGATTTCCGAGGTAGTCGTCCGATACGACATAAACCCTCACATCTTCGAGGCTATTTGTATGATTTTATCATACAAATATAAGTCCTAACTAATTAAAATTGGCAAGATCAAAATACTAAATAAACATTAGGGTTTTTTTCTAAATCCAAGCCAAACAATAGGATAGTCGGGAAATTACCGAAGTTCGCTTCGAATCTGTGATTTCTCCTACCTTTCTTCCTTTGAATTCCCAAAACAAAATGTTCCAAATTTGATCCATTCCCTATTGAAATTCTAAAATTCAATCCATCGAAAACTTAAACTTCGAAATTCCCGAAAGCGAACTATTAATTATTATCGAGAGTTTTCTTAGGTGATTCCCGTCACTTAAGATGTAATTAACTATAGGGGCTTGCCCTTATAGGAACTTTAAGAACCTCAGTAATATAAACCCCGCTTAATTCATTTATATTAAGCAGTGGAACTTGTCGGCTTATAAAATTGGTTCGCGTACCAAACGGATGTCACAAATCTCCTAGTTTATCTAATCGAGCCCCATCATCAAGCAAGTGTGTCTATTCTTCGGGATAGATACACGGCTTGTGGTGCGGCGCTCGTTTATATAAACTATTTGGGACGTGAGATCGGTTTGATTTCATATCTTAAAACTTTTAAACTTAAAATTACTTTCAAAATCAAATGTTATCTTTTAAACTATATATATATTTAAATTAAATTTAAAATATAAAAAAATTCGCCGACAATTTCTGGCGACTCCGCTGGGGAATAGTTCCTCTCTCCATTTTAATCAAATAGTTCTACTTTCAAAAATCGGTAGTGTATCCATGACCCTAATGGATCAAACTACCCTTCTTTTCGTTGGAATATTATGTTAATTTCTACCTTGAACGAGTATGACCAACATTCTCTCGGATTTAGGAGCCACCGTTTAGACACTCCTAAACAGAGAGGTTCCGAGATCCTTTTACCTCATTTCGAGGTGGGGCGGACCCCAATAGGTGTTAGTTTAGGAGTGATCCTTCGAGTCGAGAAGTCTTGCATAAGGCTTTCTTTTCCCTTCTAATTTCGAATCGATTCATTATCTTCTCTACACCTTTCGAACATTCCGTTCTAAATAAACAAACCCTCTAATGAATGACTCTTTTAACAAATATACATGAACAAGATTGTGTTCGGACTCTTTCGATTCCTTTCTTTTCGTCCCGATGAGAAGAAGTATAACTCGGGACTCGACAATCGAATCTACCTTGCGAAATGGAAGCCCCAAAACCGATTTTCTCCTTCACCAACGGACCGGACTTCGCCGTTTACAAGGATGAGCCGCCCGACAATGGGATCATCCGGCTTGGACAAGGATTCGAAAACACAAATGTCAAGATCGCTGACGTTACCCTTTTCGCACTAATGGACAAAGTGTCAGAAACTGAGAAACCCATGATTGAGTTCAACCTTAAATCGACTCAAGAATTTCCTCCTCTGCAAAGGGTTCCAGCTGAAAGGAATACCGTTGTCCATAGAAGGACCGTTATCTCTACCCCCACTGGTCTAGTCGTCTCTGCACCGACCCCGGCTCCCGCCAAACTGAAGGGGAAGGAAGTTCAAATTTGTAACGAGCATGTTACCGTGGAGGGTACAGATTTCCGTGCAAAACCTTCTGTTTTTGAAATTGGGTCCAGCTCAAGGGTTCCACCCTAACACGGACTCGCAGGAGAAACGAGGCAGTGAAGATCTGCCGAAAGGCCGTAGCCGCCGAAGTCGCTTTCCTAGAAGAAATTCCCGAGTACACACCACTACCCGAATACATACCATTGTCTGAGTATACACCCCTTTTGGAAGGGAGTAGATTCCATCCCCTTTCCGCCGCAGCTGACGAGGAAAATGTCCGCAGGATTGCCTCTACATTACCTCGGCCCACATACTACAACGACAACAGACGAAAAAGGGCTAGGGTTACACCACTTGCCCGACTACAGACTGTGATTGAAAAGTTAGCGAAGAAAGAAAAATGCCCTGTATCGGAAATTTTAAGAAGGATAGGGCGAGTGCCGGCCAAATCTCGTCTCGGGCCGCGAGTAGAATCCGCTATCGTCGCAGAAGAACCAAATAAGAAAATGAAGGCTAGCCCACCCGTTGTTGTTTCGTGTTTACGCATCGTGGAGGATACCACCTTCCAAAGATTCGACCTGACGCACCATCCGGTCCCAGGCCTTCGTTGTTAGAAGGATGGTATGGCGTCCCACTATCGGCCAATTAAGACCGAAACAACGACTCGTAAAAGGAAAGTCTCGTCAGGAGACTCGAGTCCGAAGAAAGTGCTACCGCAAATAAAGGGAACTCATGAGAAAGAAACTCGACAGTTATCACATGACACCTGCAAGGATATACAGAAAAGGCCATTAGAAGACGCTATGGAAAAGTTAAGAACTGACATTCGTCGACTAGCAAGGGAAAGAGAAGAGAAGTTCGGAGATGAAGTCGACTCGTCGAGTTCATGGATGATGAGTATGCGTAAATTAACATGGTAGAAACACGAGCTTCATCGCCTTCACAAGGTGCTCCCTGCAGCTCGCGTAAAGAGAGGAGCCGGAAGTAATGAGAAGGCAGCCTTCAAGAGAAAGATGATACGATCGTCCAAATGGCGAAAAGGATGGAAGAGATGGTCGTAGCCCTAGCCACTCTCCGTAGTCGTGTTCAACCCCAAAGGGAAACACCCCCGAAGTCATTCACATCAGTAGACGGAGGAAAGGAGATTACATCCGTCAACTGGGATGATCAACTAAAAAGGATGCGACACAAAGCATGATTCCGTAAAAGGATATCAAGAGCTTAGTGGAACAGCAGTGCGAGAAGCCTTGGCACAATCAAAGAGCGGGACATCCATTCGGACGGTAGACCTTACCCCGAAGAATTCGACGCCGTCCAATATCCGAAAGGCTTCGTACCACCTCTCGTTCAAGACCTTTGATGGAACCGGAAACCCTCGGCAAGCATGTTGCACATTTTCGTACCGCGTTGTTGCAATGCCGGCGGAAGTGATGCTTTACTCTTCCGACAATTTGTCGCAGCACTCGTCGTGATCGCCTTTGATTGGTATGCGGAATTACCAAACTGGTTCGGTGAAGACATTTTCGCAGTTAGAGAACCTCTTCATCAAGCGATTTGTCGGAGCTCAGCACCACATCACTATAGGTGATTTAGTGGTAGAGAAGCAGAAGCCGAATGAAACCTTGGTGGACTACATACTTCGATGGAGGAATCTAAGTATGAAGTGTGAGCCACAGCTACAAGAACAGCATGCAGTCAGCATTTTACTAAAAAGCATCCATGGCCCGATAGCACTTCTCCTCAAGGGATTTACTATTAAGACTTTCGAGAAGTTGTTAAGTAAGGCCGGAAGCTTGCAAGAGGAAGCGAAGCAATTAAGCTTCACCGATAAAACAGACAAACAGAAGCCCGTGAAAACTTTTGAAAAGAAGTCCGGATCGTCGCAAGCAATCGATAAAGGCAAGCAACCGATACAAATATCGTCGAACGGCCGCAAGAAACTCAACAGAATTACCAAGCAACCCCGACCCAGCTATCGGTCATCTCAACAATATGAACAACCGCCTCGTCCACAACGTACGTTTAGGGAGTTCCCGAGCAGGAGTATCCGTTCAAGAATGAGGCAATGGCCGAAAATGTTCCGTAGCTGATGAAGACTCCGCATTTCCAACCGCCGAGCCTAAAAGACCGAAGAAGTCGACAAGAAAGGTGACCCCAACTTTCGCCCTTACCACCGGATGCTTGGGCACAAGATAGAAGATTGTATTACCTTCAAAAGTTGGCTCAACGACAATCTTCGAAAGGGAATATAACGATCCCGAAAGAATACATGAAGGAACCCCAGAAAGGAGGTTCCGTCAATGTTATCTCGACGGATTTCATTGTTCCGATAGATCCTTATGCGACTGATGACGGATGGACTACCGCTTGGACAAAGTCTTCGAAGAAGGTTTTGGATCACATCCAAACCGCTTCGGTGCGAGCCTCAATTCAAAGTTTGAAAACTCGTCAGTCGGCGCTATCACTTGCGATAGAAGAATCGCCTCAACAAGAGACAACCGGAGAAAAGAAGAAAATTGACGAAGAAGAGAAAACCGAGGCACCTAAGGCTAGACTAGGGGTCGCTTATCCTAGGATAGTTGTTTCCGATTCGGGGGAGAAATCCTCGAACCTCTCGACTCCGTATGATTATCCGCCCACTCCGGTGGGATCTTATAATGATGAGGGTTATGGCGTTGGCTACGTTTTCGACCGTCTCTAACAATTACGTAACTAGCGACAATCAACCTAATCCGGACGTCGATTCCGATACAAATAACAATTCTCAAATCATACACAATCTCGACGATCACAATGACGAAGAAGACATCCACCGTGAAGGCTACGAGAGTTCAACAAGCAACGAATCTATTTGCGAGTTTCGAGGAGCTCCAATCACAATAGAGTTAGAGCCTTCAGACTCCGAAGCTAATCCTGAAGAATCTGTCATTCCAATTCAGAAGGAGACACCAGCAAACTCAATGCTAAACTTAGAAGAAATCACAGAAGTCAACTTAAGAAGTGGAAGAGTACTACCTCCGAGAATGGGTCCAAAAGACAAAGGAAAGCAGGTGGTTGTTCGCAGAAGAACCAACCCCGGCGGAAGAAATACCCATTCGAGAATAAAACGAGGCACATGAAAACAAAGTGGACTACAACGTGCTAGCCCATCTTAGGAAACTACCGACCAAACCGAGCATCTACGACGCTCTCATCTTATCAAAAGAGATGAGAGAAGCTCGATCAAGGCCTTACTCGATCCAGAAATTTCGCTTAGCTCAAATGGCCGGAGAGTCCTTAGATGAGGTTTGCTCGTTAAAGGAACAACGAGGTGTTACCTTCACGGACAACGACCTACTACTTGGGACGACAGACCACAACCGACCCTCGTACATTTCGCTTACAATCGGGAAGTTTACACTCTCCGCAGTATTGGTGGATCCAGGAGCATCAATCAATATAATGAATCTTCGAACGCTAGCATACTTGGAAATTGATGCCCGCAAGCTCGAGCGTACAAGATGTTATTAAGAGGATTCAACCGTAAAGGAGAAAGAGCCCTCGGATCAATAACACCGCTAATGAAGACCGGTGACTTAGCAAAGACAACCGCGAAATTTCACATAATCGATTCGAAACGTCATTCAACGCTCTACTCGAGCCGACCATGGATACATGAAAACGAGGATGGTACCATCATCTCTACATCAATGCATTAAATACTATGATGGAGGGGAACAGATGTATCAAAGGTGACTTACAACCGTTCTCCGTACATGAAATCGGAATCCATGAAGATGCAACTTATTATGCACCTCCGAAGAAAACAATCTTCTCCAGAGATACCATAACAAATGAAGCAAAAGAAATTTGGGACAACGAAGAACCTGAAGTTCTAGTCCAACAGTCACTCGCCACTCCCTTACGGCGAGATGGTGAAGGTTTCTCCACAATTCGCATCCCAGGACGAGGCTGGGGACGAGGTCGTGGCAGAGACATTAGGACGATTGGACAGAGGAAACCAGCCATCAATGTTGATTGGGAAAATAGTTCTAAAGAAGAAAAAGAAATCAAACAAGAAGCAGCGACGACAAGCTCGAAGAAGCCGCAATTCGGAATCCCTCTCGAAGATGAAAGAAACGAAGAATATAAATCGATGTACGAGAAGATTAACCATTATGTACATACTATGACCCTGACCCCGATCCATTCTAGTAAGATCGAGGGTATGGAGGTCAAAGAGGTACGTAGCGGTGGTGCAAAGCCCATCAAATTCTACCGTGGTGCTCCTTCCTCCAAAATTGAAAATAATGTACAATTTGAAGATGCTACTTCATCGGAATTAATGGAATTGCCTTTTGAGTGGTACTCTCCGTGTGTTCAAAATTTAATTCAGCGAGATTTCTTACCTCGACAATGGACAAAAGGTCAATCACAACACTTTGAAAATTTATGGAATAACTCCAGTCGTCCACCCAATTCAAAACATGGTCTCGGATTCGGCACGATTGGGATCGGCTGACGATACCGAATTTTGCATGGTTGTCACTTGCGAGTCTAATGAAAACCGCATGGAAACTATAGAAGAACTCGAAGATTTACAAATTGGAGACGCTCCACCGTAGTTCGAAGAAGAGATCAAATCTATAATAGATGAGTTAACTGAAGTTAACTTAGGTACTAGCGAAGAACCTAGACCTACCTTTGTTAGCTCCTTACTCAATAAAGAAGACTCCGAAGAAATAATCAAGTTATTAATGGAATTTAAAGATCTGTTTTGCTTGGAGTTACGATGAGATGCCGTGTTTAGCTCCGCAGGTCGCAGTCCATAAGCTAGGAGTGGATCTCGCTCGTTCCGATCGGACAAGGTCCCGTGAAGAATGCGTCTAGAAATCGAACAACAAGTCATAGCGAAGTTAAAAAGCTAATAGACGCTAAATTTGTCCGTGAAGAACAATACCGGACTTGGTTAGCCAACGTGGTACCGATCAGAAGAAGAATGGTCGGATCGAATTTGTGTGGATTTCGCAGATTTAAACAAGGCATGTCCAAAAGATGAATTTCCTCTACCGATCCTGCAATCGATGATCGACATCGCTTCAACACATGAAATATTCTCATTCATGGATGGATCTTCGGGATACAACCGGATAAAAATGGCTCCAGAAGATGAAAAACTTACAAGCATTCGAACGCCGATTGGAGTATATTGCTACACGATGATGCCATTCGGATCGAAGAACGCAGGAGCAACCTACCGTAGAGCGATGACAAGAATTTTTGATGATCTCATCCACAATCAAGTCGAATGCTACGTGGACGATGTGGTCATCAAGAGCAAAGTAAAGGAAAACCACTCGTATGATTCGAGAATTGTTTTCAAACGATTAAGACAATTTAACCTTAAGATGAATCCCTTAAAATGCGCCTTCGGCGTCACCTCCGGAAATTCTTAGGATTCGTCGTCCGACATCGCGGAATTGAAATCGACCCGAAAAGATTAAAGCTATCTTAGAAATGCCACCTCCCGTAACCTTAAAACAACTACGATCTTTTCAAGGGAAGCCGGCATATCTTCGACGCTTTATCTCAAACTTGTCGGTAGGTGTCGACCTTTCTCGCACTAGTTAAAAAGGATGCCAAATTTATTTGGGAAGAGAAATGCCGGAGGGCCTTCGAGGACATTAAACAATATCTAATGACACCTCCTCGTCTTAGCAACCCCGGCCTCGGGTAGACCGCTAATACTTTATACCGCGGCTTTAGACGACTCTCTCGGAGCCCCGTTAGCCTGTGTCAATGATGAGGGTAAAGAAAATGCTCTTTACTACCTAAGCCGTCGTTTATCGCCAACGGAAATAAGGTATCCCGCAATTGAAAAGCACTCGTTTGGCCCCGATCTTCGCCGCTCAAAAGCTCGTGCATTACATGCTTTCTCATAAGGTCAACCCGATTTCAAAATTTAATCCATTGCAATACTTCGATGACTCGCCCAACGCTTTCCGACAGACTGCCGGATGGTCAATGATATTATTGCAATTGATATAACTTTCGTGCCTCTTCGAGCCGTAAAAGGACAAGTCCTAGCAGACTTCCTCGCAAAGACACCCTTCTCGGCGAATCTCCTCCCAATGACGATTTGCCGGATGAACAAATAATGAACCTAGAAGACCACGATGATCGACGTTGGGAATTGTATTTCGACGGAGCATCTTCAAGACATAAAGACAAAGAATCGCAAGTGATAGTGCCTTGTAAGGCAGGGATCGGACTAATCTTTATAACACCGGAGCGGCGGATGTTAAGATACTCCTACCACTCGACGAGCCGTGTACAAATAACGAAGCGAATACGAAGCCCTCATAACGAGACTGGAATTAACTATTCAAATGGGTATAACGTACATCAACATCTATGGGGATTCGCAATTAATCATTCAACGGATCATCGGACAATACGTAATTTTAAAACCAAGACTCGAGCAATACTTCCAAGTATGCTATACAACTTGTTGGAACGGATTCCAAATGTGACAATCTACAAAATTCCTGAAAAGAAAACGCTTTAGCGAGATGCGCTAGCCCGTCTCGCAAAAGAATTTGCCTGTTTGCAAGATGAATCGGTGGAAGTGTCGGCTCACGGACGTCGAGTCCTATCACGAGCTCGACATAGACACGATACGCAAATCGAAAAAAGAAAAAGGATCGGTTGCAAGCGATGACGAAAAACACGGAAGATTGGCGACGACCATTAATGGATTACACCGCAAACGGAAAAACTACCAGACGATAGGTTGTTAGCCCATCAGATCAAGAAAAGAACTCTGTCCTACGCATTAATAAACAATACATTATACAGAAGGTCTTTTGATCAAATGTGGCTAAGGTGCCTAAGCGGGTCCGAGGCTCGTGAAATTGTCAAAGAGATACATTCGAGACTCGTGGCGCTCACCGATCAGTCCGAAGATGAAAATGAAAATTAAAAGACTAGTGGTACTACCGGCCCTCGATGATGACCGACCGCATGAAAATCGCCAAGAGCCGTCACCGGTGCCAAGTGCACGGAGTGGTTCTACACCAACCTCCAAATGTGCTACATCCGACAATTGCGTCGCGGCCATTCGAATGTCGGGGCACGGATATAGTGGGTCCAATAGAACCACCGTCGTCAAAAGGACATCGCTTCATTCTTGCGGCTACAGCATTACTTTTCCAAGTGGGCGTGCGGCTCCACTCGTAGAAGTCAAAGCACATCACGTGCTACAATTTTTCAAGAATCAAGTTGTCTACCATTTCGGGGTGCCGCGCAGATCATCTCGGATAATGGGTCGGCATTCGAAGCACGCAAATCAACAATTTTGTCAGGAGACATGGAATCGACTGGCGATATTCAACAATTTACTACCCGAGAGCGAACGGCCTTGCTGAGGCTTTTAATAAAACTCTCGTTCAAATTTTAAAGAAGACCTTGGACGATAATAAGATAAATTGGCACGAGAAGTTGTTAGAAGCCTTATGGGCCTACCGGACAACCTTCAGAACTCCTACTCAAGCTACGCCTTATGCTCTAGTGTATGGGTCCGAGGCAGTGTTACCTTTAGAGGTCCAGACTTTCCTTCACTCGAGATTGCGGTTGCAAACAAAATCACGACGAAGAGAATGCCAAATTACGACTAGAAGAATTGGAAAGCCTGGAAGGGAAAAGACTTGCAGCGCGACAGGAATTTAGAACTATACCAAGCTAAGATGGTTCAAGCCCATGACGGACCGGGTCCGCCCAAGAACCTTCAAAGTTGGTGACTTAGTTCTCGTTCTCAAGAGACCTATTCTCGCACACCGCAAGATAGGAGGAAAATTTGAACCCACTCGGGAGGGACCGTTTGTAGTTGAGGCGATCCACTCAGGAGGCTCCTACCGACTAGTCGAACCGCCAAGGAGAACGACATATGCTTCCGATCAATGGACGATACTTGAAAAAGTATTACGCTACCCGATGTTTCGAAGGAATGAATTTTCCATCCCTAGAAGCACGGGTGAAGTAATTACTTATGACCGGGTCCGAACCCAAAGATAACAAAAATGTGCTAAAATAAATAAAATCATGATAATAAGGTTTTCCTTGTTTTCTCTCTTCCAAATCAAAATCTCTTTCCCGATCTTTTCCTACTTCACTCCTCGTTGAATTTAAAAAATATAAAAATAATAAAAAAACTGTCTTTAATAAACATTTTCTTAATGTTCTTGTTCTTAGTACAGCCCCTGATCCTTTTCCTTGTCTTTTCGCAGGGAAATGTCGAACGGGCGGTTGGTCCTGAACTTTAGAAATGACGTAAGCCTTGCACTCCGATGAAAAGAGGGTGAAAGATGGAGCGATAATGAGATCGACTCGTACTTCGCACCGGCAGGCTCGCAATACGAGGAAAGTGACCGGGTCCCGATTGACCGAGAGGAACCGCCCGGCCGACGAGTAATGAAAGTGGGTGGCCCAAGCCACCAATCCAAGAGTAAGAAAAGAAAAATAAACACCGAAGAGGACAAGAGGATCAAATCCGTAGTCGCTACAGCAGAGGGCGAGCTTGTCGCCGTCGCGCCCACGAAATTCGGGAAGTACGAAGAGCTACTCTCACGGCAACTCAACGAAGAAATAAAAATCGTCGTATCCGCAAGATGTTAACTAAATTAGCAGCGGACCGACGCGACGAGACAGTTGCTATCGCCCAGTGCATATACTTCGAGGATACCGGTTCGCCAGGAACCTGAAGAAAGGAGACCAGCTCCCAGGATGACAGAAGAAACCAGAGAAATCTCAAGAAGAACAGAAGAAAGAAGGCTACTACGCCACCAGATAAAGTCACCAGTAATGCATGACCTTGTTGCAGAAGCAACCCCGGAGGATGTCCCGACGGACATCATCCCCGAGGAGCCGAGGTATGCGGGAGAACGTGAAGGGATTGAGCCATATATCCCACGAGTACGTCACCGTGCCTCGCCATTTGCAAATTATCCCGAATACGAGTTAGAAAGGATACGGTAATGTCCGAAGAAAACTTTTGAATACTTCGAGAGAATCGAGGCAGGAGGATCAATATACAAGAAGGCCTCGAGCTACATACGTACGTGTTCTCGGAATACGAGCAACAACAAATCGTGGATCGCATCCGGGATTTGAAAAAGATGGGCCGAGCAGTGTCGCTTAAGAGAAAACACTTACTCGAACCCGGAGATGGATGCCGTGGAAGGGGAGAATTACAATACAATGTAGATGCTCGCTACAACTTCGCGAGAAGACAGGAAGGGAAACCCACCGGGATACTCCGTCATGGTCGAGTGGATCCAATGCCATTAGTCATTAAAAGGATGGTAAAAAGAATGATAACATGAGGGGTATTGCCAGCAGATTGCATACCCAACAGTTGCATCATCAACATTTACAAGAAGGGTGACTGCATTCTGCCGCACATAGATCATCACGATTTTGTTAGACCTTCTCGCACGCTTCTTTTCCGAATGAGTGTAATATCATGTTCGGATCCGACCTCCGGATAGCGAGCCCGAGTGAGTTCCGAGGGCCGCAAAGATACCATTACCGGTAGGTTCCGTCATGATACCGAAGGGCAACGGAGCGGATGTCGCTAAACATTGCATACCGGAGTACCCAGTGAAGCGGATCTCAGTTACTTTCAGAAGAATGGACGACAGGAAAGCACCTTACCACTTCCAGCCAGACCCGGAGCTAGAGAGCCTCCGACCATACGAGCTGTGAGTTACATGGAAAATATCACACCTCCAACGTACATTCCTACGGCATCCTTGCCAAGGATGGCTTGGAAGGTGATGTTATTGACCATGTACCTCGCTATTCAAACATGGATTTTTGACAGATACCTTTTTGGATGGATCGACAAAGGTCATACATAGTCCGTTTTGAGTCTATATGGATTGTATGAGATGTGTTCCAGATCGAGTTGTATGATCTATCTTCAACATGTTTGGAATGAAAGTGACCATGTCACAATTTTGGCCTTCACCTCTTTTGTGCAAATTGACTGGGAAACGCCATTAAAGTTAAACGAACTTCGAACAAAGAACAAAAAAAAAATAAAATAAAAATATAAATAATAAATGAGAATTATTTTTCCTTAAAAAAAAAAAAAATCCAAACATAAAATAACTTCAAAATCCACGTGAACGCTAAATGAAATTCACATGAACATTAACTACACAGCTAAAAAATTTTGGAAAGTTAAAGGACAAACAAAATGAAAATGAATCTCAAATCTGATCCCACTCTAAATTCATCTTTTCAAACATTTTCAAATCAACTCCAAATCGAGATTTATCTCAAGAAGCTTTGAAATTCTCTGTCGGGACAACTCTTCCTCACAAGAGACCCACACTTCAATTTCAGAACCCTAAACCTTTTTTCGTCACATCGAAATCATTTCGACTTTTGTGGCCTACCTTTCTTCCTTGTATGGAGATCGACTAGGTCTATTGACACGGAGCCACGAGCTTTGTCTGATTTGGTTCTGATGGCATGAGACTGGGTCCCTCTTCACACAAATAAACTTGCGAGATTGGAATCCATTTCCAATTCTCATTAGACCTTCGAGATTGGAACCAGTTTCCATTCTCATTAGACCTCCGAGATTGGAATCCATTTCCAATTCTCATTAAACTTCCGAGATTGGAATCCATTTCCAATTCTCATTAAACTTTCGAGATTGGAATCCATTTCCAATTCTCATTAAACTTCCGAGATTGGAACCTCGTTCCAATTCTCATTAAACTTCCGAGATTGGAATCCATTTCCAATTCTCATTAAACTTGCGAGATTGGAATCCATTTCCAATTCTCATTAGACCTTCGAGATTGGAACCAGTTTCCATTCTCATTAGACCTCCGAGATTGGAATCCATTTCCAATTCTCATTAAACTTTCGAGATTGGAATCCATTTCCAATTCTCATTAAACTTCCGAGATTGGAACCTCGTTCCAATTCTCATTAAACTTCCGAGATTGGAATCCATTTCCAATTCTCATTAAACTTGCGAGATTGGAATCCATTTCCAATTCTCATTAGACCTTCGAGATTGGAACCAGTTTCCATTCTCATTAGACCTCCGAGATTGGAATCCATTTCCAATTCTCATTAAACTTTCGAGATTGGAATCCATTTCCAATTCTCATTAAACTTCCGAGATTGGAACCTCGTTCCAATTCTCATTAAACTTCCGAGATTGGAATCCATTTCCAATTCTCATTAAACTTGCGAGATTGGAATCCATTTCCAATTCTCATTAAACCTTCGAGATTTGAACCAGTTTCCATTCTCATTAGACCTCCGAGATTGGAATCCATTTCCAATTCTCATTAGACCTCCGAGATTGGAATCCATTTCCAATTCTCATTAAACCTTTGAGATTGGAACTAGTTTCCAATTCTCATTAAACCTTTGAGATTGGAACTAGTTTCCAATTCTCATTAAACCTTTGAGATTGGAACCAGTTTCAATTCTCATTAGACCTTCGAGATTGGAACCAGTTTCCATTTCTCTTTAAACCTTTGAGATTGGAACCAATTTCCATTTCTCTTTAGACCTTTGAGATTGGAACCGCTTCCATTTCTCTTTAGACCTTTGAGATTGGAACCAGCTTCCATTTCTCTTTAAACCTTCGAGATTGGAACCAGTTTCCATTTCTCTTTAAACCTTTGAGATTGGAACCGCATTCCAGTTCTCTTTAAAACCTTCGAGATCGGAACCGCATTCCGGCTTCTCTTTAAACTTTCGAGATTGAAACTCCGTTTCAATTCTCATTAAACTTTCGAGATCAGTACCTAAATTCCGATTCTCATCCCCTTCAATCAACACTTAAACTCCGATTCTCATTCCGCGGTCGGTACCCCGATTCGGTTTTCCTTGCAATCCCGAGATTGGAACTTAGGTTTCAATTCTCATTTCAAATCCAGATTTCAAATTCAAATTTCCTCAAATTGATTTTAAACTAAACTTCAATCTAAATTGAAACTCAAAATCTAAACTTACACATCAAAACTTAAACTAAAACAAAACGAAAATCTAAATTGAATTCCCCAGATCATGTGATTTGGGATTCACCTCCTTTTCTTTCCCCAGCGAGAGTGCAGGAATCTCCAGTCCTAGAGATATACTTGACACTCCCCAGTGAAACTCTTCTACTTCGTCCTAAGTTTGTCACTTGGACATCTGTATTGGTTTTGTTGATCTTTTCGGTCAACGCCAATACGTGCGGTGTGCTTGGTTAGCACACCACACCTATTGGGGGTCCATTTGTTGACCTCATTTTCGATGAGGTCTCTTCTTCTCTTTAGTACTTAGGATCTAGCCTTAGGCTTTTCCTTTGACTATCCTAGAGGATTAGAATTGGGACCCACCACTTAGAAATTCAAACCACTTCTTAACTCCCCGCAAACTCCACAAACTTGATTGTAGACCCCTAATCACCTAGAGGGTCGAGATCAAATGTGGAAGTTTAAAAGATGAGTTCCTATGGACTCTTTGGCCTTAGGACCGCCCAGGTGGCCTCGGTCCGGTGAAGGGGCTGACTTACACACACACTACACCTATACACTACACTTTCACACACCTCCTAAAAAACACACCCATACCCAATTTGACCTCCCGACTCATGAAGGTGATTCGCATGGATGGTCCTTAACCCCTAAGCCCTCGGCAAGGGTTAGGAACAACATAGTGGGTGCCTCAAATGAGTCCCTTCATGGCTCATGTGGGGTTGATATGGCTTCATGGCTCAACAAAAATGATTTCATTCCACTTACATTCACCCAATCTTCAATTTTTCAATTTTTCAATTTTTGACCCCCGGACCCTACACCCGCCCAGCCTACCCAAAACCCTTGAAACCCTCCAAAATTTGCAAAATCACCTAAATTACCCAAAATTCTCCAAAATCATTCCTAAACATGTCTTCACCAATCAAATTGATCATCCATAGCCAAAAATACCAAAAATTCCAAAAATACCCTCCAAATAACCTCCAAATACCCAAAAATACCCCTCTTAGCCAAAAAATCAAAAAATTCAGAAAATTCCCAGAAAATTCCAAAAAATCCCAAATATTCCCAATTTCATTTTGTCCAACTACACCATTGGCCAATTTTGTCAATTTACCCCACTTTTATCAAAACCCCCAATTTGACCCATTTTAACCCAAAGTAAACCCAATGTCAAACTAAACCTACCCAATTGACCCAAATTCTGGTCCAATTCAATTCTAAACTTCAATTCAACATCCCCAACACCAATCTAGACCAAATCCAAGCCCAATTTGATTGGCATTGGGATCCAATTTCACTTTTGGCCTTAAAGCCCAATTTGGACCCATGACCCAAACTTAGCCCAAACTCACCCAATTCAACTCCAATTAACCCCAAATCTTTTCTAAACCTTCCTTAAAATCCCCATAAACAAAACACTAACATGATTTGCCCAAGATTTTGACCCAAACCCCACTCAAATTCAACCCAAAATCAAAAAGCCCAATTTCGACCTAAACCCAAACCTAGCCCAAATAGACCCAAACCCCAAAATCAAAACCCAACCAAAGCCAAAACCTCTTTGAAACACTCCCAAAAACATTTCCCAACATTTATTTTACATCAATTTCAACTCTAGCCCAACATTGGCCCAAGTTAGCCCAATTTGACCCAACATTGGCCCACTTACCAAATAAATCCAAATTCAAACCAATTCAAGTCCAAATCACACCAAATTGACTCCAAACCACTCATGACACATCCCTAAACCAAACTCAACAATTATTTGGCCCAACCTCTTTACAAAATTTCCATCCATAAATTCATTTTTAAACCTAAAAGCCCACTTCCCTTAAACCTTCCTAAAAGCCCACTTCCTTCAAATTCAAAAGCCCAAGCCTATCCTAAAGCCCACATGAAATTTCTCCTTATCATCCCTTGATTGAAATCATCCCTAAATCCTAAATTCATCATTGGATTATTCCAAAATTAAACCTCATGACAACTCTCACCAAAATGCCAAAAGTCACAAAATCCATTTCCATGAAATTGAACCAACTTTTCCCTAAGCCACATGGAGCCATGCATGAGCCATTCACAAGCCATATGAAGCCATGAAAGTTTGGCATGTGACCATGCCATTAATGGTAAAAGGAGGGGCTCCTTTCCTAATCTTTCATTAGGCCTTTTTAACCTTATTCATGACACACACTAAACCATGTTTAGCCACCTCATCATGGATGGAGACCACACCATTCTCTCTTGGGCGACCCAATCGATCCTCTCGGCCCAAAATCGAGGCCATGGGAAGGTGCACCCAACCCAAACCAATGGGTTGACCAAATTGAAGCCAAAATGACCCCTTCCCCATTCCATTTTAATTCAGCCACTTTACACATGGCAATTGCCGATTGCTTGCACCAAGTCCCGGCTACGACCCACTCGACCTTGAGGGTGGCCCATGCTCGGCCGGCCGGCCACCCGGTCGCCGGAAAACGCCATGACCGAGACCTTGGGAGAGGCCAAGCTTTGGAATTCTACCTTGCTGAGCCGCCCCATGCCCGATGGCCACCATGGCTGTTCTTCTCCTCACCTAAGTAGGCCGATCCCGGCCCTCGACTCCCCCCGGGAGGCCCTCCGGCCTCTCCTATTTAAACCCCTCACCCTCTCGGCCAAAGGAGGTGCTCGAACCAGACCATACCAAAACTACGCCAAAATCACTCCTCACTCCCCTCTAGACTTAGAGCAATTGATCCCCACTCGTTCTCTCCGCTCTAATACCCATTGATTGAGCTCGATTTTGGAGCTCGATTCTCGAGCCGAACAGGACATTCCCGAATCCTTCACCAAAATCAAATTAAACTCACCTACACCTTCACCGAGCCAAGAGAAGAAGTTTTCCAGGTGAAAGCCCCCTCTCCGAGCCACCCGGTTGTTCCGGACTCCAAAGGTTGTGATCGGCTCGGTGGAAATCATACACTAGACAATTCACCAAGCCGAGGACTTCATCCGGAGCTTGCTTGGACCCGATAGAACGTGACACAACCCTCGGATCGAAGCTTCACTTCTCCGAGCAAAGGTATGAACTCCCTCTTCCGCCCGAGCTTCGATCGATTCTCCATTTTGATTGGCTTGATTTCATAGCATGTTCACCGTATGGATGTGTTCGTCTCTTCAAGACGAATCCATAGAGCATAAGAACACGAAAATCCGTTGAGAATCGAGTGAGTTCTTAGGGTTAGAGTGTGGACGGTCACGGGATCGCACCAGTCGTAGACGATGACCAAGAACCGTCGGATCGCGCGTGTATCGGATGGACGGCTTGGATTGCGTCGGACCGGCAGATGGTACGTGAACCGTGGGGCCCCGGACAGCCGAGTCAGATGGCGGCGCCGAATCAGGGAGCGACGAGTGTCGATTCGGAGCTGCCGAGGTTGACGCGGCGCCGCGTGGATAAGTAGGAAAATAGGGATTTTTCTTATTTATTAAATACCCAGAACTTCAAAAATGCATATCTTTGTGTAGAAAAATCACAAAAATAAAATAAAAATACCCTCTTGCTCGGTGAACGAGAGGAGAATAATGTGGAAAGGAAATTAATTAATTTTGCCCAGTACTTTATTTTTAATTAATTATTTACTCCCTGCATTGTTTTAATTCTCCATGCATTCATACAATTCACCATGGCATGAGACCATAGGGCTTTTGAAGCCTCGAACTTGGGAACATTCCCTGAATTTTCCAAGGTCAGAGGCCATCTCTGTGAAAAGTTATTGATTTTTCAAATGCATGTGGCTGTTTTGAGTACTTTAATTCCAAAAATTAGCATGTTGTGAAATAAATTCTAGGAAAATTTGGTGATGTTCCTTATGACCAGAGAACCCTAGGAAAAATAGGACTTGAGTTAATTCACTATAAACAACCCTAATTGGCTTAAACACCCAAAATAGACCCCTAATTAATTAGAGCTAACTATACATCAAATTGACTTGAAATCAATTCTCCACTGACCTTTAGGATCAGAGGAAACCACCACAAAAGTTTGAAGTCAATTGGACTTGGTTAGCCTTACTAAATGGGTTGATTAAGCCATTTAGTCATTTTAAACTTTAAAAATTCATAACTTTCAAAATACCTTTCAAAAATTTACCAAATTGGTTTTGGAGCCTCTCTGATATTAGGGGAATTTAAGAAAATTAAAATTTCAATTTTCTAAAAAAGTTAATTTTTTAGTATTATTTTAATATTTTAATAATTAAAAAATAATAAAAATCACAAAAATAATAAAATTCACCAAAATGTCATATTTTGAAATTTAATCACTTAGGAACAAACCCCATATTTTTCTCAGGTCTATTTAATGAGATATTAAATTTTAAAGCCCTAGGGTAATTTTAAAATTAAAAAAAATGTATTTTCTAGCATTTTCACTAAAATAATTATAATAAATCAAAGAAAAATCAGAAAATTGTAAAATTTGGTTCACTGGAATTCTTGATATTAGAGAGATTTTTAAAAAATATAAAATTCATTTTTTAACTTATATTCTATTTTTAAATTAATTAATACTCCAGAAATTAAAATAATTTTAATAAATAAAATATAATTCAAAAAATCACAAAAATTAGTCCAAGTGGTCCTCTGGTCATTAGGAATGTCCCATAATTTTCTTAAGGACGGAAACTTTCCCTTGGTCATATTATTAAATTTTCCTTGGAAATCCTTATTTTCCACCAAAAATAATTATATAAATAAATTAAATACAGAAAAATCACATTTTCTCCTCTAATGTCTTCATTGATATATGAGTGAAGTCACATAAAAATTTCAAGTTCATTTAAGCTCAATTTATTGAGTTATGAAATTATTAAGCTTGAAGGGCAAAATGGTAATTAAAATTTTAACCCTTAATTAAAATTTTAGGCTTAATAAAATGAAAAGGTAAAATATTTGATCTTAATCTGATTTGGATGATTGAAATTTAAATAATTGAAGGGTAGAAACCTATTAAACAATTCAACAATAATTAAAATAAACCTTAATCAAATAATTAATTAAATTTGAAAGAATAATAAAATTGGAATTTTTAAAATAGGGATGTTATTAGGAAGAATTTTGCTCTTTAATTTAAGAACCCCTAAATTAATCATCCCAATAATATTTAATTCCTAATTAAAATCCAAGTTTAAGATTTGAAATGCTAAAAGACTTAATCATTAAATTAAGTTAAGGTTAAATTATTTAAAGCAAATCCCTTTAAAATAAAATATTAAATTAAATTAAATTAAATTAAAATTAAATTAAAAATTAAATTAAATTAAAACACATTAAATTAAATCAAATTAAATTAAATTAAATTAAATTAAAATTAAATTAAATTACATTAAATTAAATTAAATTAAATTAAATTAAATTAAATTAAATTAAATTAAATCAAACTAAATTAAATTAAATTAAAACTAAATCAAATTAAATTAAATCAAATTGAATTAAATTAAGCTAAAGCATATTATATAAAATTAACTTAAATTAAATTAAATTAAATTAAACCACATTAAATTAAATTAAATTAAGTTAAATTAAATTAAATTAAATTGAATATAACATCACCTAAGACATGAAGAATTCAAAATAAATCTAAAACAACTTGAACACTATTCCAAACTTAAATCATCAATTTGAACTTAAATTTGAATCACAAATCATTAAATATCATTTTGCCCTTAGGAGCTTTTACTATTATAACTCCTAAATGGAGTATCAAATCAAATGTCGTTTCACTCATAAGGATATTCAAATGTCCTAAGTTCACTGAGCAAGACAACAAAACTTAAACTCTCGGATGATTAATTCATTTGTGTAATTAAATTCATTTGGACTTAAAACAATCCTAGAAATATTGAAAAGATGTTTAAGATTCGTCTTAAGCACTTCCTCAATATGATAGGATATTTATAAGAACAATTGAACTTAGTTGTTCTTTGATGAAGAAAATCGTCCTCAAACTAAAATACAAGAACCTAGACGTCGTAGGAAATGACTAGCTATAGGATTAGGATTTTGGTAGAAAACCATAACCCTTCCCTTAGCTTTACCTAGGAAATTGCTATAAATGCTTAAATGCTCTAAATTGTATTTTAAGTGCAGCTTGGGATGACGGGAAGACCCTCCAGCGTACGCTTTTATTTTATTGCAATTTATCTTACCGCAATTCATTTACTCGTGTTGCACTTTACTTTTTTCGCATGATAAACAACAGTTGCATGAAAACCTACACCTTTAGGACGTAAAACCAAAACCGAAACCCATAACTAAATTAAAAGACACTACAAGATAAAATTCACCGCCACAACATTCAAAATATAAAACAACTCAAAATTTAATCACAAACGTAACAACAAAACTACAACTACAACTAAATTAAAACGTCTCATTGAATGATCGGGAATACCTCGGATGATGTAACCCACGTGTTGCTAACGGGATTTCCACGGTCTAAATGAAAGTGCGGAACTCATTTAGTTGAGTTTAGCAAATTCATCTAGACTAAGTGAATTCGATGAAAATAACTGGTGCGGGATGACGGAACCGTGGGATCTTAATCGGTTCTGTTTAATCAACTCTAAGACCTGTTTTAATTAAAATATTAAAGACACATGGAAATTAAGACTTGCTCTAAAACCAAACACATCTCTCATCTCCTGATTTAAGACTTCTAAAACTAAACCTCTACAACAACAAGGAGCTCGGAGCATGGTGGGCAGCACGACCATCGTCATCAGCAAAACCTGAGCCTACTTCAGCAAAACTTTCTTAGAATTAAATAACCAAGCCGTAGGACTTCGAGGTAGTTTGCTCAGTGCAACATAAATCCTCAACTCTTCGTTAGGCATTTGCATGATCATATCATGTAAATTAAGCCCTAACCGGTCTTAGGATTTCCGAGGTAGTCGTCCGATACGACATAAACCCTCACATCTTCGAGGCTATTTGTATGATTTTATCATACAAATATAAGTCCTAACTAATTAAAATTGGCAAGATCAAAATACTAAATAAACATTAGGGTTTTTTTCTAAATCCAAGCCAAACAATAGGATAGTCAGGAAATTACCGAAGTTCGCTTCGAATCTGTGATTTCTCCTACCTTTCTTCCTTTGAATTCCCAAAACAAAATGTTCCAAATTTGATCCATTCCCTATTGAAATTCCAAAATTCAATCCATTGAAAACTTAAACTTTGAAATTCTCGAAAGCAGAACTATTAATTATTATCGAGAGTTGTCTTAGGTGATTCCCGTCACTTAAGATGTAATTAACTATAGGGGCTTGCCCTTATAGGGAACTTTAAGAACCTGGGTAATATAAACCCTCGCTTAATTCATTTATATTAAGCTGGGGAACTTGTCGGCTTATAAAATTGGTTCGCGGACCAAACGGATGTCACAAATCTCCTAGTTTATCTAATCGAGCCCCATCATCGAGCGATTGTGTCTATTCTTCGGGATAGATACACGTTTTGTAGTGTGGCGCTCGTTTATATAAACTATTTGGGAACGTGAGATCGGTTTGATTTCATATCTTAAAACTTTTAAACTTAAAATTACTTTCAAAATCAAATGTTATCTTTTAAACTATATATATATTTAAATTAAATTTAAAATATAAAAAAATTCGCCGACATGGACCTCTAAGTCCTTTAAGTTTAAGAATATCATCTGTTGGCAGCATCTCTTTAAACAATTTCCAACAGAAAAAGGACATAGAAGGTGTGATGTATTTATTCCAAAGTTTAGCACCCCAGTCGTTTTTTGCCAATTAAAACAGGTTTGATAAATGAATTTAGATAAACTATAATTATGAGGCTTTTTGACGATCAGTCTATCTTTTTTTCCAATATGAAAAGGAGTATTTAAGATCATATTATGAAAATCTACAGGGACATATTCTTGAAATTTATGCAAATTCCAAACACCATCACTCCAACAGTCAGCAATGTGTCTAATAGGAAAATTTGGATTAAAATGTGCTTGACAGGACTCATTAAACAGCTAATTATCAAACCAGAAGCTAATTTGACCATTACCTATTTCCCATGTGAACATCTTTTCAAGCATGGAATCTAACTTTAAGTAGCTCCTTCCAGTTTTTAGAATCTCCGGGTTTAAGGTCGACTTGAGAAGGATGATTGTTAAGACAATATTTAGCATGCATAAATCTTGCCCACAATGACTTTTGTGCTCGAAGTTAATCCATTGCTTGCAGTAGAATGTAAAGCTGAGATGCTCGAAAGCTTTTAAAACCTAAGCCACCACAATCAAGAGGCTTACATAACTTCTCCCAATTGGTTCAATGCATTTGCTTATGTTGTCCTTCCCAAACAAATTTATTAAACATAATAGAAAGCATTTTCTGTGTACTCTTCTTCATTTTTATCATCTGCATTATATAAAGAGGAAATGCAGTTAACACACTCCTTAAAAGTGTTAATCTTCCACCATTGGATAGAAAAGAGTTGGACCAACAATTAAGTTGAGAAGATATTTTAGCAATGATATCATCATAGTGAGAAAGTTTCCTTCTTCCTTTGATTAGAGGGAAACCCAAATACTTTAGAGGATATTGAGTTTCCCTATAGTTAGTGAAATCTGAAATCCAATTTTTCATTTGGGCAGTAATTCTAGAACTTGTAAGAAATTGGCATTTAGCTTTGTTAAAAACCATTCCAGAAATTTCTTCAAAATCAGACAAAACTTTCATGAGATATTTAATAGATTGTTTACTTCCATTAGAGAAAACTTTTACATCATCAGCATAAGCTAAATGGCTAACTAAATGAGTAGATCTATGTTGATATTGAGTGTACTGATGAGTAAACTGCATATGATTCAGCATTCTTGAAAGATAATAAAAAACAAGGATGAAAATATAAGGTGACAATGGATCTCCCTCGTCTAATGCCCCTTCCAGATTTAAAGAATCCATGGCTAAAACCATTTATAAGCACACTCGTAATAATTATTGTTTAACCATCTATAAATGAGATTACGAAGTTAGAGTCGAATCCTCTATCCGCAAGAACATTAAGAATAAAAGTCCAATCGATGGAATCAAAAGCCTTAGCAATATCCAATTTAAAAACAATATTTGATCCTCTGCAGCATTTATCAATATCAGTTAACAGTTCTTGTGCTAAAAGAACATTGTCACATATGCATCTTCCCTTTATAAAAGCACCTTGATTTTCAGAAATGAGATTCTCCAATAAAGGCCATAACTCGTGCAACTAAGACTTTACTTATGATTTTGGAGAAGGTGGAAGATAGGCTAATGGGTCCGAAATCCCGCCGAGTTGGACTTTCTTTTATCCTTAGGGATTAAAACAATAGTATTGGAAGCAAAATACTTAGGGAGATCATTTCCCGTAAAATAACTTTGTATTGCCAAGACCACATCGGATTTTATAATCAACCAATTTTTTTTTATAAAAGTCAGTTGTAAATCCATCCGCCCAATTGTCTTACCTCCATCAATTGTTTTAAGAGCCTCAAAAACTTCATTAGCATCAGGAGGTTGAACCAAATAATCCATATTAATATTATCGAAATCGGATCTTATGAGATTAGGAGAATAAGCGAGCAGAGTTCACGAGTCGATAAGAGAATAGTTTGGAAAAATAAGCAATAGCATCATTAGCAATATCCATAGAGTTGAATAACCATGTATTATCAGCAGATTTAATCTTCAATATCACATTAACAGATCTTTTAAACTTAATGGCTGCATGAAAAAATTTTGAGTTTCTGTCTCCATGCTTAAACCAATTGACAATGCTTTTTGTCGAAGGAAGAGTTCTTCATTCATAATAGCTGAGTTTAATCTACTATATGCTTCATTTAGATTATAATCAGAATCTAAACCATCCTCAACCAGCTTTTCTAAATCAGTTACCATAGCTTCAGCTTCAAGTAACTTTCTGATGCACATTTCCAAAAACAGCTCTATTCCAATGTTTCGACTTACTAACAATCCTTTTGTGTAATTGCCAAAGCTTAGAAAGAGGATCGAATAAAATATTTGCAAAGGAGCTTTCCAATTATCAGCAATTAATTGATTATAATCAAGATGAGAAGACCATACATTAAGGTATCTAAAAACTAAATTCTTAACAGTTGGAGAAAGAGCACATGTAATCAGTAAAGGAGAGTGATCAGAGTTTAGCCTTGCAAGGTACTTAACTTTAGTAATAGGGAACATGTTCAACCAAAGTTGATTAACCGAATCTCGTCAATTCTTTCATAAATATTACCTATCCTCCATGTAAAAGGAGATCCTTCAAATCCAATATCAAAAAGATTAGTCGAAGTAATATTATTAGTGAAGTTCAGACATTGCATTTAGATTAGGATTTCTCCCACACTTTTTCTCACTAGGGTGTGCAATGGAATTGAAATCCCCACCAACAATCCAGCCATCGGTCATTGAACTACTAAAATGATGTAAAATATTCCATAAATCAATCCTGTCGGCATTCGGAGTAGCGAGATATATAAAAGAAGCAAAGCCATTGAACCGATCCAATTCAAAGTGAAAATGCAACAACCGAGAGTGATTAAACAAGATATTAATTTTCAGCTCTTTTCTATAGAGTAACCAAATTTTATTGGAACAATTAGCTAGAAAAGTATAACCGGGAAATTTTTTAGTGAATCTATCAAAGTTAGATTTCACCAAAGGCTCTAGAATGACAATAATCCAAAAATGATGAATCCCGTTTAAATTTAGAAGTCTATTAAGGGAGCCAGGATCGGCCACCCCTAATATTCCAAGCATAAGAATTTAATCATTAATAATATTTTTTCCTCCTCTAGTCATCCTAGAAGAAGAATTTCGTCATGCAGGATTATGAATAATGTTGCTTTCAGAGAGATTCTTTAACTCTAGTGATTTCTTCTTTCTTGCTTTTTGGATCATCCAATCATTACTAATTTCATTACTAATGACTGTCATACCTGCTGATATTTCAGTAACCATCTGAGTTGGTTATTGAAATACAGGATAATTAGTAGGCTTAGGATGAACCTCAATTAATTGATAATGAGTAAGAGGATCTTCTTGCAGAGATTCATGAGTAATTGGAGCTTCTGTAACTGTGAGACCATGATCAACAGAAGAAATAGATGATTTGACAGTATGTCCAATAATTTCTCCAATCACATTAACGGTATTAATAATTCCAGAAACCTGAACGGGTTCAACAACAATAGGCTCATCAACAGGTTCAATAATAGACTCAGTAGCAGAATTGATTGTTTGATCAACAATAGGCTCATCAACAAATTCAACGAGTAGATTCCTTAGCAATAATAGAAATTGGATCAGCGGGTTCGGCATCGAAGCAATAATAACGAGCTCAACGAATGAGAATTAATTATTTGAACATCGAGCTCCTTAGTAGTTAATTGTAACTCTTCTCCAGGAGAAACGGTGATAGTAGATTTAACGAAATTAATAGCAGTTTGCAATTCCTTCTCGACCACAATAACGATCGATTTGATAATTTAGGATCTTTAATCCTATTTGTCTTCAAGTGAGGATGAAGCCTAAAACAATTACCATTGGAATGTCCAAACATTTTACAATGGTGACAGTAATATGGCTTATTCTCCATTATGACATTTTGCCAATATCCATTATGAGGTGTACCAATCCAAATTTCTTCAACATCAGCAAGAGATACATCTCTTTCTACAAGAATCCTTGCCACGAAGGCCTAGTGAGTTGAAAGGTAGGCATATCCGAGCTTCAATGGTCTTCCTAAGGCGGTTCCAATAGCATATAAAATTTGATGATTAAATAGATGAAGTTTCAGATTAGGTAATTTATACCAAATAGAAATGACAGGTGGTTCTTGATGGGGATCAAAAGAAGGAGACCATTTTAGAAGTTTCATAGGAATTCCATCAATCAAAACGAATTTTTTGGAGAATAAGTTAGCATAATCCACTTCTTTAGAAAGTTGGATCATAATATGCCTTCCATCAAAAAGTCCAACCTTCCAAGAACCCAATAATCTAAAATTCTCAAAGCACTTTCGTATGACTTCCATTTTAGGATGACCAAGTTGAAATTTACCAATTAAAGTAAATTTATGAACATCCACAAGTGAAGAGATTTCATGGTCTGAAAGAATTAAGGCAGGCTTACCTTCCTTCTTCTCAATTTTCTTAATAAATTGGCAATCACCCTTACCATTAGCAAGCATCATGATAAAACCGTGGAAAAACCAGGTTTATCGGAGGAAGTCGAAGAATCAAGACCAGTCACTTCAGCAAAAGTCTTTGCCGGGGAATGAATTTGATCGGCCATAAAAATCCGAGATGAAATCAAGAAGCCTCGAAATGAAAAATTCAAAAAAGAACAAAGCCGGAAAGCAGAAAATGGATGAATCAATAGAAAATGCAATGACGGAATGAAAACTAATAGAAATAGTCTTCAATTTATCAAAACATCAAGGAAACAGATGAGAAGCGAGAAGGAAATCAAGAATCGCACTAAGAATGCTCCACAAAATCCGGCTATATATATATATATATATATATATATATATATATATATATATATATATATATATATATATTTCTTTTCTTTTCGGGGATTGATTTTCAATCCTTCTTTTTCTTTTTCAAATGAGGATTACTGTATCTGGATAACCTGTTAATGATTTTGAACTTCATTTTTCTCTTACCTAAATTTGAAACTGGAAACATTTACTTCCCTAATATATATTTTAAAGCTTTTACTTCATTGGGGTTCAATCTTTTCTTTCTCAACTAAATACTTAAGAATTTCATATTTGAAAATATAGTTTTCCTTACTTTAAATAGTTAACTATATTCTTATTCTCTTATACTAAATATCCTTAATCTAAAAATTAGTTAATCATTAAAAGTATTTCTTTTAACTTTCTATAATAATTAAATAAATCAATTTTAGTTTACTGAATTAAAATTACTATAGAAATTCATTTTTATAATAATTTTGAAAATGTAAATTGAGAACAATTTAATAATTAAATTTGTATTTTTCCCTCCCCCAAACTTAAATTTTTCTATCTATCTACATAGGGTGAAAAGGAAATAAACTATAATATTTAAATCATATCTTCGAGCTTTACGCATTTCTTCTTTTTTGAAGTTCTGCAGGCTTTTTCCATTACTTAATTAACCTGCACTGTTAGTAATTTTCTATACACAAAATATTAAAGAAAGTGCTGGGTAAAGAATTTTAACACAATATTACCACATTTTAGACTAACATATTATACTACATCCACATACATTTACTAATTCAATTCAAAATTACAATAGCAGTCTGAAAACATTAGAAATTTAAAAACTCTATAACTTTAACAACAATATTAAAACAATCTACACTACATCATAATCAAGTTCATAAACTAAAACATCAATACTAAAATGTAAAAACAACAAACAAACAATAACAACATCAGAATCTATAACTAAACAAATAAACATAACATCTAATCTTCTGCATCAAAGTCCCAAACTATATCGTCATTTCCTTGATCAGTGGGTGGATTAGGCTGGTAATGAGTATATCGGGGGCACTCAGGAAATACAACATTAAGCTTTCCTCTCCTGTATTGATTTTCAGCATCATAATAGGCTATCTCATATTCTGAATGTCTTTGGAGATACTCGCTGTCATAATCATGTATTCTCTCTAAGCCTCCAATTCTTTGATCAATATGCTCCAATTTTTCTTCTATTTTCTCAAAACTTTTTCGCTGTAGAGTCATCTCATTCATCAAATCCTGAAGGGTAGGAGTACTATAGGGAGGAGGGTCATAACTGGTAGAGGGAATATCTCTACTCGAAGAAGGTACATAGCTCCTAGTCCCAGATCTCCATCCTTCGTGGGATTCATATTTCTTAATATTAGCCGGAGTAATGGGTTTCATAGGCTCTACCCATTCCTCATCATCTCTTGCCTCTACCCCAGATAATTGGCAGAGTGCATAGATCAGACCAAGATGTCCTAATCCTCCTCCACTTTCACTTCTTGCGGTGGCTAATATATTCTTATAAATTATACTTCCCACATTAATACTTTTTTGGTTCTGAATGCAGAAATTCAGAACTGCTCTATCTCTTGTTACCTCATTATGGTGGTAAGTAGGTAACAAGGTAGAACAAATAAAATAGTGCCAGGCTTTAGATGATGCATTCAACATAGAAAGAGGGAAGTTTACCCCTTCTCGCTGCTTCATTTTCCAAACTCCTTTCCCGTCTGTGAGAAAGTCGATCACCTCTTCCAGTGGTCCTTCCATAGTTCCAAATGTATCATACTCACTGGTGTAGGGGTCTTGCACTTCGTAATAAGCATTTATTCTTGCAGCGCTGAATTCCACAAAAAAACCTCTAACCTTAACTGGTGCATCTTCAGCTTGTGTCAGGTTGGCATAGAATTCTTTTACCACTTTCACAGCGGCTCTGTTGGTTATGAAACAGAAGTCTTCACATCCTCTTTCTTTAATTATTCGCTCTACTTCACCTCCAGGACTTTTGAAAACTCAATCCTGAATGCATGTTCTAGCTTGAATATTGTGAAAATATCTTGATTGTGCCCTTGCATTCACAAAACGAGTTTCGTCGTAATCCATTTTTATCTTTTGTCGTGGAGCCATTTTTCGATCTGTAAAATTCACAAAAATCTTAACTAAACTTCTAAATATTACTAAGATGGCTTCCAATAGTTACTAAAATCAATTTAAATTAAGTTTTATGAATTTCTTATAATTCTTTTCTTCTCATTTCAATTTTTTCCAAAATTTCTCAATGTAGAAGAAATTCATGGTGAAAATCAAAAATTTTTACATAGGAGTGAAGCTCTTACCAAGGGAAGATAAAATCCGGCGTCAAAATGTGTTGAAATCGCTTCAAATCCAAGATTCCACAAGCCCTAGGTCGGTTTTTTTAAGTTTTTAAGGAGGGAGAAGATGAATAGTGTTGGTTGACCGGTCAAATAAAGGATATTTCGTGATCTCACTGTCGACGAGAAATTTCTCGCCGTCGGCGAGTTAATTAATTCACAAAGGCCAAACTTTCGGGAAAATCTCACCGTCAGCGAGATTTTTTCTCTGTCAGCGGATTTTTCCTCGCCGTCAGCGGGATAGTTCTCACTGTCGGCGGGGTTTCCAAAACTTTTAATATTTTTAATTTTCACAATGTTTTTTAATGTAGATTAAGTCTTGTTCATTGTTCCGGTCACTAAATTTGACATATTTATTATTATTTTTTTATTAAAATTAGATACTATACTAACACATAAATTCACACAACACAAACATTATAACTTTATAAATGAAATCCATGAACTTACAAACTTCAAACGCTACATAACTAACAATTGACTTATCAAATTAACCCAAACACATCTAACTCAGCATTGCAATCCACACCACGATACTCTAAATGTTGAGACTAAACAAACAACATACAATCTCATATAAACTGAGATTATCTACGTAAAGTTCAATTTATATCAAAAACTAAATTCAAATCAACACACATATATATAATATGAATAGAAATCTCTACTACTCATCTGAATCTGAACTCATCTCTTCTCTGATGTTTCCAATAGAACGCAGGTGCACAAACAAATTATAGAAAGGCCTGAAAGGGAATTCTGCAGTAGAATCTTCTTCAATCCACCCTTTCTGTCTCAATAGTCCTATAAAACTTGCCTCCAGGTGTTCTGTATGGTCAAAGTGCTCCTCATTCTCCAATCTATGTGATCGAATAAATCAGAGATATTATCAATAGAATTCATCACATTTTGTAGTTCCTTCTTCAATCCTTTAAGTTTCCGTAAAATGAGGTTCGTTCTATCAGTCAGGGGTTTAACTAAAGGATTGTTTTGTGATGTTTGATCAGAAATAATTACTGTTTCATCATTGTTATCCAAGGTAGGAAACATATCTGTCGGATCTAGTGGTTTCTAAGGCAATAGCACTTTTTCCCAAGCTTCGTAGGAAACTTGGTACTGACTACATATAGCAAATATAGTTGATGGGTGTCCAAGTCCATGAATTGACCCATGCACAATTAATCCTAATGCAGACTTCACAATGATAGATCCAACATCAATAGGCAATCCAGATTGAATATAGTAATTTAAGATTGCGCATTCCTTCGAAACTTTGTTTACCCTCATAGTGGGTAATAACTTTGATGAAATAAAGAAATGCCAATGCTTTGAGACGGGGTTAAGAAGTGATGCAAAAAACTAACGTACACGTCTTCTCTTAATTCCCAATCATCAGGTTCGTCGGTCAGATATCTGTAGATCTCATTCATGTTGTATCTTGTAGGAACAAAATTTGAATAGTGGCAAACAGGGGTATTCTCAATCGAGTATAATTCATTTATCCGAGAAGGAGTGAAAGTTACCCATCCGCTCTTACGTAAACACTTCCATTATGGATCGCATGCGGATTAGAGTAGAATTCTTTGACTACTGGAATGACTACAGCAGATGTGGTATAGCAGAATATCTCCCAATGTCGCTGAACAATCATTTCTTCAATTGTTGTTGTTGAATTCTACGCTCCTCTGTTTACGTATCCTCTTTCCTTAATCAGACGTTTCTTCAACAAAACCTTGTTGAATAGTCACTGAGCCTCAGAAATGACAAATTTTCGTCGGTTAAAAACTCTGGATTTCGTGTTTTCAAGTATTTTGGAGGCCATAATAGATTGTTTTAGAGGGACTCTAGTCGTTTCTAAGGAAGAAGATAGTATAAAAATGAAGTTTTAAATGTTTTATATAGAGAAATGCCCTTAGAACCATCCAAAACCGCAAAATAACTCACAAAAACCACTTTTGAACTATCTCGCCGTCGGCGGTAACGATCTCGCCGTCGGCGGTAACGATCTCGCCGTCGGCGGGATAGTTAATTAATTTAAACTAAAATTGGGTGCGCCGATCTCGCTGTCTGCGGGATCGATCTCGCCGTCGGCGAGATTAGGTAAATTGCCCAATTTTCGCTCTGGTCTGAATATTTTCTGATTTCTTCGTACAGATTTAAATTTGTGATGATTCTAAAAAGTAAAATGAGTAGAATTCATTCTATATTTTAATTTTTTTAATAATTTTAATAAATAGATCATAATTAATAACTACTATGGGTTGCCTCCCATAAAGCGCTTGCTTTAACGTCGTCAGCCCGACCTAATTTAATTAGTAATCAGGTTGACTGAGCATTAAAACCTCTTCAAAATTTGGTCTTATCCCTTCAAAATAAGGTTTTAATCTGTGTCCGTTTACTTTAAATCCATGCCCAGTTTTTGGATCTTCAATTTCTATAGTTCCATATGAAAATATTTGAGTTATAGTGAAAGGCCCTAACCATCGAGATTTCAATTTCCCAGGAAATAATTTTAATCTTGTATTATAAAGCAAAACTTCTTGTCCTGGCTCAAAATTCTTTAGGTTAATGTTCCGGTCATGCCATAATTTCATTTTTTCTTTATAAATTCTATCATTATGATAAGATTCATTTCTTAATTCATCTAATTCATTCAATTGCAATAATCTTTTCTCACCAGCTTCTTTCAAATTGTAATTAAATTTTTTAATTGCCCAATAAGCTTTATGTTCTAATTCAACTGGTAAGTGGCATGTCTTTCCATAAATAAGCCTATAAGGAGTCATTCCAATCAGAGTTTTATAAGCAGTCCTGTATGCCCATAATGCAGTGTCTAGTCTTATAGACCAATCCAATCTATTAGGGTTTACAGTCTTTTCTAAAATACATTTAATCTCTCGATTAGAAACTTCAGCTAATCCACTGGTTTGTGGATGATAAGCAGTTTATATCTTATGAATAATGTTAAATTTTTCTACTAGTTTGTGAATATATTTATTTCTAAAATGAGAACCTCCATCAGTGATAATCACTCTTGGCATTCCAAATCTAGTAAAAATATTTTTCATTAGAAACTTTGAAACACTCTTAGCGTCACATCGAGGTAAAGCTTGTGCTTCAATCCATTTAGAAAAATAATCAACAACAACTAATATATATGAATTTCCTAATGAAGGAACAAATGGTCCCATAAAATCTAATCCCCAAACATCAAAAATTTCAACTTCTAATATAAAATTTAGAGGCATTTCATTTCTTCTAGATATATTACCTACTCGTTGGCATCCATCGCATGTTTTGATATATCTATAAATATCTCTAAAAAGAGTAGGCCAATAAAATCCAGAATGTAAAATTTTATAAGCAGTTTTATCTGTTCCAAAATGTCCTCCAAAATTAGAATCATGACATTTCTGAATGATTTGTTATGTTTCTTCATAAGGCATGCATCTTCTAATTATAAGATTCTTACATTGCTTATATAAATATGGTTTATCCCAAAAATATGTTTTAGCATCATGAATGAATTTTTTCTGTTGTTGCAAAGTTAACATAGGTGGTAAAATATCACTTACAATATAATTTACTATATCAAGCATACCATGGTATTTTCCACTCATTTATATTATATAATTGTTCGTCGGGAAAACCGTCGGTAATTTCATTATCGATGTCGGATAATTCATTATATTCTAGCCTTGATAAATGATCCGTTATCCGATTATCGGTTCCTTTTTGTTAATGATTTCAAAATCAAATTCTTGCATTAGTAATATCCATCTAATTAATCTTGGTTTGGAATCTTTCTTTTGCATTAGATATTTAATAGCAGAGTGATCGGTATGCACAATACATTTATTTCTAATTAGATAAGGCCTAAATTTATCAAAGGCATAAACAATTGCTAATAGCTCTTTTTCGAGAATCGTATAATTCAATTCAAGCATTATTAAGAGTTTTACTAAGCATAGTATATGACTTTAAAAATTTTATCATATCTTTGCCTAAGTATCGCTTCCTATAAGCATAATCACTAGCATCAAACATAAGTTCAAATGGTTTCTCCCAATCGAGTGAAACTATTATAGGTACTGTGATTAATTTATCTTTTAATAATTCAAAAGCATTTAAGCATTTATTTGTGAATTCAAATTTTTTGTCCTTTTCTAAAAGTTGACATAGAGGTTTAGTAATTTTTGAAAAATCTTTTATGTAGCGTCTATAGAATCCAGCATGTCCAAGAAAACTTCTTACCCGTCTCACTGTAGTTGGAGGTGGTAATTTAGCTATAACTTGAATTTTTACAGGGTCTACTTCCATGCCATTTTCTGAAATTTTATGCCTTAATACAATTCCTCCTGCAACCATAAATTGACACTTTTCCCAATTTAGAACTAAGTTAGTTTTCTCACATACTTCTAATACTTTTTCAAGATGATTCAAGAATACGTCAAATGACGTTCCAAATACAGAGAAATCATCCATAGATACTTCTATTCCATCATCAATTAATTTACTAAATATATACATCATACATCTCTGGAATGTTGCAGGTGCATTACATAATCCAAAAGGCATTCTTCGAAAAGCAAATGTTCCATAAGGACTAGTAAATGTAGTTTTCTCTTGATCCTCGGGAGCAATATGTATCTGATGATAACCGGTATATCCATCTAAAAAACAAAAATATTTATGTCCGGCTAATCTATCGAACATTTGGTCTAGAAATGGTAATGGGAAGTGATCTTTCCTAGTGGCTGCATTTAATTTTCTATAGTCAATACATATACGCCATCCAGTCACTTGTCTTATAGGTATTAAATCTTTATTTTCATTAGCTTTAACGGTCACTCCTCTTTTCTTAGGAACATAGTGAATTGGGCTTACCCAGGCACTGTCCGAAATAGGATATATATAATACCATTATCTAACCATTTTAATATTTCTTTCTTGACTACTTCTTTCATTATTGGGTTTAATCTCCTTTGAGGATCTACTCTTAGCTTATGTTCATTATCTAAAATAATTCTGTGCATACCAACCAAAAGTTTTCTTATATTTTTTTAATGTGTCTAACAGTTTTTGTTCTTGTGATTCATTCAATTCAGCTGATATAATTACTGGTAGGGTTGTATGGTTACCTAAGTAAGCATATTTTAAATGATTAGGTAAAATTTTTAATTCGAGTTCAGGAGGTCTAATAATTGACGGAACTATATTCTTTTCAGCGTTTTCAGTATTATCCAACATTTTAAATTTTTCCTGTATATAATCCAGTTTTTCATTATCTGCTTCTTCAATTATTTCTATATTTTCTTTTTCTAACTTTTCTTCATAATATTCTTTAAAATGTTCATTTTGCAAATGTTCAAGTATTTCCATTCGAAAACATTCATCATCTTTTTCTAAAGCAGGATATTTCATTGATTTTGCTATGTTAAAAGTTACTTTTTGATCGTTTACTCTCATAGTCAATTCTCCTTTCTGAACATCAATCATAGCTTTTCCAGTGGCTAAAAAGGGTCTTCCTAATATTATGGGAATTTCTTTATCTTCTTCCATATCTAGAACAATAAAATCTACCGGGAAGATAAATTTATCCAATTTTACTAACACATCTTCAATAACTCCCTTAGGATAAGTCACAGAACGATCAATTAACTGAAGAGTTACTGAAGTAGGTGAAATTTCTCCTAATTCTAATCTGTTAAAAATTGATAGAGGCATTAAATTTATGCTTGCTACTAAGTCACACAAAGCTTTTCCATAAAATTTTTCTCCAATAGCGCAAGGTGTAGTGAAACTACCAGAAACTTTTAATTTTTCGGGAAGCTTTTTTCGAATAATCGCACTACACTCTTCGCTAAGTGCAACGGCTTTATTATCTCGTAAATTTTCTCTTTTTATTTAAAATATCTTTCATAAATTTTCATAATTAGGCATTTGTTCTAATGCTTCTACAAAAGGAATATTTACCGTTAATTTTTTTAAAATTTCAAGGAATTTAACAAATTGCTTATCTTTTTTATGTTGTTTAAGTCATTGAGGAAATGGTGGTGGTGGTTTTTCTATAGATATTTTCATAGGGATCAATGGATATTCTAAGTTTTGATCTTGCTGATCCTTTTCTTTTTCTATTTCCACTTCCTCATTTTTACTTTTTGTTTATTTCTGAATTTTAGTTTCTAACTCTTTTCCACTTCTTAATTGTATCGCTTTAATTTGTTCTTTTCTTTGGTCTTTAGGATTTATTTCCACATTACTAAGAAAAGTTCCAGGAATTCTATTGTTAAGCGCAGTAGCAATATGTTAGAGTTGAGTTTCAATATTTTTAATTGTTGTTCCTTGATTTTGTAATTCATTTCCTTGAATTTGTAATTGATTTCCTTGATTTTGCAAGTGTTGACCCATACTCAATATTAATTTTTCTATAGATAACTTCTTATCTTTAAATTAAGTGTTATTAAATCGAGGTGGATAAGATGATTTATAATTTGTATTTCCTTGATTAGGTGGATTTCCTATAGAGTTATTCATCCATTGTTGATTAGCTGTATTGTTATTCCAATTAAAATTTGGATGATTATTCCAACCAGGATTATAATAATTCACATAAGGATTATTGGGTCTATTATTAATAGCATTTATAGTTTCATAAGGAGATTGAATCTATAATTTGTCTAGATGAGTTTTCTTCTAATATAGTAGTAGAGTAATTCAAAAAATGATCTAATTTCTTTGATATTGCAGCAATTTGAGAAGCTAACATAGATATTGCATCATTTTCATGAACACTAGCTATCTTTTTAGGATTTATTCTTTCAGCAGGCCATTGAAAATTGTTAGTAGCCATTTCTTCGATTAATGCATAGGCTTCATCAAATGGTTTTGACATTAATGAACCTCCAACAGCAGCATCAATGATTGATCTAAGAGATCCTACTAATCCATTGTAAAAAGTTTGTATAATTAACCAATCTGGTAACGCATGATGTGGGCATTTCCTAAGAAGTTCTTTAAATCTCATTTCTAAGTTTTGCAGTTTTCGAAGGAGGAAAATATTTGGTTAGAAATTTTTGTGATAATTCTCCCCAACTTTTAATAGATCCAGGTGCTAATGAATTTAATCACATCTTAGCCTTATCTCTTAAAGAAAAAGGAAAAAGCCTAAGTCTAATAGCATCATTAGATACTCCTTCATATTTAAAAGTAGCACATAGTTCCAAAAAACTAGCAAGATGTAAATTAGGATCTTCATTAGGTGAACCACTAAATTGATTATTTTGTACCATTTGGATAATTGCAGGTTTAAGTTCAAATGAATTAGCAGCTACATCAGGGTTTTGAATAGTTAGGTGAATTTCATCTAATGTAGGGTTGGCATAGTCTCTTAATGGTCTTTGTTGGTTTATATTTTTAATTTCTGGATTATTTGCCATTTGTGTTAAATTTATAATTTCTCTCTTTTGTTTTCTAATTCTTTTAATTGTGCGTTCTAGTTCCGAATCGTAAGGTATTAAATTTTCATTTCCAAATTTACGCATAAAATTTTTAAGTAATATTTAAAATAGTCCGTTACTCTAGCAATTATTTTAATAATTCTATTAATTACCTTAATAATTACTTTACTTCACTTCCCCGTCAACGGCGCCAAAAACTTGATCCACTATTCAATATTTATACTTACAATTGTGAAATAAAAAGTTAGCAACGGCACCAAAAACTTGATCCGCACTGAATATATATTGATGATTATGTTATGGATTTTATGATTTATATTGTAAATACTACGCAAGTATACGTATCGTTATCAAGTAATATAGGGCTCTAATGGAGTCCTAGATATCGATCCCACAGGGAAGTTAGAAAATTTTAAAGACAAATTAAAGTAAACTTACTTACTAATCTAGTATACGGAAATTAAGAATACTTAAACTAAAATAAACTAATGCTTAAGGTTGAATATAAGATTTCAGAAAAGTATCTTCCTCCTTGTTTTAGAGAATTAAATGAATGAAGAATTAAATAAGTTTTTAATTGTATTGTGCCAAATAGGAGCATTCATATTCTTTACCCTTTGGTCAAGGTGCAAAAAACATTGACTAGTCTTATGTTTGGTTACTGAATCTGCGGCTAGGCTGGGAGGATACCGACTGCCACTTCATAGCTCCCATGTTCCCCTCGCATGAGGGCTAACATCTACACTTCAGCTCTCAAACAATAAGACCGAATTGAATATTTTAGTCTGTCACACTAAAATGTCCAATTCTACGCCCGTTAGTTAATATTTCCCTATTTATTGCACCCTCCTTTCAAGGCTTTTGACTTCCCTGAATCTTGGATGTAATCTTTACTATAGTTGATACTTCAACATATGTTAACAAATCAATTGGCCAAATTGAAATTAAATTAAGATTTAAGTTAAATATTAGCACAATTTCTATTTTTATATTTTTAGGCACAATTACTTTAATTCATCATTTCACGAAATCTCGATAACAAGGAGAAAGACTAAGGAAACTACTCATAATGCATGGGAAAAATAAGACAAAGCATGGATTTCATTAAAGTTAACAAACAAATAACAAATATACTTATCTCAATTCTTCTCCCCAAGCAGATTCTTGAAGTTCCTTTGACTCTTCCTTCCAGTACAGCACACCAAAACGCTAAACACTTTATCTACTCACTCAAAAGGCTCTTAAATTACACTTAACTTCCACACAAATGACAAAAACTGACACACAAATGGCTAAAATTCATCTCTATTTAAGGAAGGGGTCAATTCTCCAAAGGTTGCTTAAGCACCTCTTAAAAAAGCGTCCAGGTTCAATGTATTTTGGTTCTTTTCAACTGTCTCGCCGTCGGCGGCTTGATCTCGCCGTCAGCGGGCTTCTAGAAGATAGGCTAACCGCACCGATCTCGCTGTTGGCGGACTCAATCTCGCCGTCAGTGGGCTTCTTATAATATATTAAAAATCTTTCGGGAAAAACTCGCAGTCGGCGGCCTAAATCTCGCCGTCAGCGGGACAGTTCAATTTTCATCAAATTGAGTCTTTTTTGCTCCAAATCCACTTCTTTTGTGCTTTTTGCTTTCAGTACTTTATAAATCTTCATTCCTGCAATAAAACAAAGAAAATACCTTTATATAAAGTGCAATTTCATATAAAATTGGTATGAAATTCTTAATATATTTCCTAGTGATCACGTGGCGCGGGGGATCTCGAATTATAGACACATGGCGTCAGACCCCCGTCATAGAGGTGTAGCACATAAGGAAATTGGTATTTGGGCCTCTGCCAAATACCGATTTCATTAAAAAAAACCCAGTTATTCTATGTTCTTAATTAATTGAAGTGTTCAATTTATTCAATTTATTAGTTTGAATGTTATGGTTAGCATATCTTTTTTAAGTGTTAGGGTAATCATATTTGATTTAAATGCTCAGATATCTTATTTCATTTTAAATTTGAGTAATTAAAGTTTTTTTTATTCAGTTATCTAAGGTGTTCAAGTTATTTGATTTTTGTGTTTAATGTGTGGGGCTTAGATATTTAAAGTATTTAGTTTAATTTATCTTAGAATATTTTTAAAGGTTTTGATGTATTTTAAAAGATTTTTAAAGTTACTTTATAAATTTTTTATTATTATTATTCTTAAATTGTCTTTAGGATATTTCAAGTAATTTTTAAATTATTTTTATTATTTGTTAATGTTTTACATTATTTTAAAATTTATTTTAAATCAAATTTTTGGTTAATTTTAGATTAGTTTTCAATTAGGTTTAATTATTTTTAAATTATTTTTAAATTAATTTTAAGTTATTATGAATTATTTTTAGATTAATTTTAAATCATTTTTAAATTAGCTCGAAGTTGTCTAATTTGTTTAAATTGTATTTATGCTTAAGTTTCTTTAAACTATTTTGAAATCAATAAGGTTACAAATGACTTGTTTTATAAAAATATTCATATGATGAACCTTCATATGAGAGGTTCTTCTCCTCCTCCATTTTATTATTTTATATTTCAACACAAAAAAAGATATACACGGCACAAAAAACAATATTCATGAAACAAGATATATGCATAAAAAATACTAAACATGAAATGTAGGTTAGAATCATGTTCAAGTTTGTTTGGGATTAAGCTAGCCTCAAGTTAGGTTGGGCTAGGTTCAGGCTAAGTTATACTAGGGCTAGGCCATGTTTGATTAGGGTCAACCTAGGTTTAGCTAGTTAAGCTATGGTTAGGCTAAGGTCAGGCTAGGTTGGGCTAGGTTGTGTTAAGGTCAGGCTAGATTGTGCTAGAGTCAAGCTAGATTGTCATAGGGTCAAGCTGGGTTGGCCTATGATGGAATCAGGTCAAATTAGGTTGGGATAGACAGGGTTAGGTTAAGTTTAAACTAGGTCGAGTTCAGGATAACTTGATTTTTACCCAAACCTGAGCCTAGCCTATTTGATTTATTTAATTAATTTTTACATAAAAATAAAAAATAAACTAAAATTAATAAATAAAAACTTACTTGCTGCCTGATTGGAGAGGAGGAAGTAGGCTACCATGTCGAAGCTGGAGAACTTTGTAGTGAGAGAGAGAGAGAGAGAGCATGTCAGCGAGGGAGAAGAATGAATAGGAGTGTGTAAGCATCCTGAACTATAGAGGGGAGGTATTCATAGACCTCAAGAGCATGGGGTCAAGTGCAAAAGCATTGGCTCCCACGGATTGAACCTCAATCACCAATGATTGGAGTAGCAATCATCCCCCAAGATTGTCATTGACTGGAACAAAAATGGTTGGAGCTTCCATTATTTGAGGGAGCTCCCATGGATTGTCAGCTGCTGAAGTGACACGGCATTTGGCCGCTCAATAAGAGAACAAATTTTTGACAACATTGTCACGCTATTCAATGGTGTTGTTCTATTGGAGAAACAAAGTCGGCGTGGTCATGAATAGAAGTTAGCCTTGGCATAACCACGCCAGAATTTGTATGGTTATGCCAAGTTTGGCTTAACCACGCCAAAGGATTGCATGGATACATCAAGCAAGTCTTGAGCTCAGGGGATTTCATATTTTATTTCATGCTCAAAAGTCCTGTTAGCATGAAATAAAATTCATAGAAGAATGAGTGATTGTTTTAGTCAAAAAGAGTTATCAAATTCAAGGAAATCACGGTCAAACCATTAGTCCTGTTCAACAAGAGAGAATTGAGATTTCATTTGAGCTTCAAATTGGTCAATTTTGATGTTCTCAGCTCCTTTTGTCTATATAATAATTCTAGAGTTGATTTGAGTTCTTTTTTAGGGAGAAAATTTAATTATTGTTCAATTTAGAATTTGATCAAAGTTAATTATGTTTGATTTACATTTAATGTGATTTTATTTTAATTTTATTTTAGATATTCAAGGTGAATGATGAGCTTAAAAAAATTGAGGTCAACAAATATACCTCTAATATTCGTGATGGACTATTCAAAATAATACACGCATATTTTTTTTTGACCAGGATGATTAACTAAGTTGGAAGACTTTCAAAATTTTATGTTTCTATCAATAGGATCCACTAATAACTCATGCTAAGTATTTGGGTAATTTTTTTCCTAACCTAAGAAAAGGAAGCTGCTTGGAACTTACTAAAGATGATAATAGAGGCAACCTAAGGATGTTGCAGGGATATACAAAATTCTAAAGAATGACAAGATTGAAACTCCTTTTACCTGAGCACATTATGGTGGAAACTCATCCAGAACTACATGCAACTAAAAAGGTGAATAAAGTGATTAGATCTTGATAGAAAATCATGTGAGTTCATATATAATCCTGAGAGCTAATTAAATGAAGAGTTGACTTATTTCTGTTGGGGAAATTAATTTAATTTAATTTATTTTGTTTTATTTAAAATTATCTCATGTTGATATGAAAATCATTACATTGTTTGAAATTTGATCTTTAGAGATCAGTTGGTTTGGCATTTTGTAAAATTTTCATTCGGGATATAACTATGTCGTTATTTTTAACTATGCATCTTCCCAAAAGTGATGAAAATCCTATTCTAACAAGCTGATGATAAGCAGTGTTTGACTAGATCTAACATATTCCTATTTATGACCAAAGGAGACCATAGATAATGAGTGATAGAGTGCAACCCCACAAATTTCCCTAGGCCTACTATTTTGGGATCCTTAGCAAAAACCATATTGCACCACTTAGCAAAGAGACGATGTAGAATGGTCTTTCAAAGTCGTGACTATAGATATGTGGTGGAATGCATATATCTTCTTAATAAATGTTGAATAGGTAACTATCTGATACATACGAAGGAGGTAAAATTTATCATGACTCTAACCTCTTAATCATAAATTGGAGTATCAAATGAATCCACTTAGTTCTTCACTTCTCATAATTTAAGGTAGATTTCCTTAGCTATCTTAATTAATGTTGTAGCAACATATGCATTGAAAAGTTGCTCTGCCCTTTCCTTTCATCCATTTCTTCAGTTCGGTTTAAGTACACCTTCTAAGTTCTCGGCGGCTCTTTTCTTGAAAACTATAAATGTTTGGATGATCCTCTAGCGTTCTACTTCAATAAAAGCCTTAGTGTAAATCTTTATTCATTCTAAGTTGTTGACCTGTTTTCTCATAACTTGTTTAAATTGTTCAAAGTTTTGTATTATTGTATGCACCTGTTTAGAACATCATTAACATCAATCTCTAGATATGGCTACAATGAATCAATAGGTAAGGAGGATGGTACTTATTATAATTCGCTTTCCCAGACCATCTAAGACAACTCCACAGGTACATACATCTTCTTTATTTTTTATTATTATTCTTCTTTATTTCTTGGTAGGGGTTGGCTTTAAAATCACAGGCTTAACCTGGGGCTCAATAGGTGTTTCAGCGAACTCATCACTTATTAGGGATGTAATAGTCTCTTTCTTTTTCCTTTTCACTATTAACTATTAGTTACTTCCTTTACAAATAACTCAATCGTTTTACTTTAGCAACTTCTAAAGTTTTAGACAGAGTTTACCATATTGTCACGAAGCTTGTCAAGATCTTTAAATCCCACACCAAATTTGATGACTAGATTGTTTCATAGGTGAGGCTGGTCTACCATCAGACTGACACTATCTATGAAGGAGAAAAAGAGTCTTCCTGACTCCATCTTCCAACAAACAAGAAAATAAAGAGTTAAAATACCATTTAAAGCTCAAAATTTATATTTCAAAAATTTAAATTTTGGAAATCAAATTTGTTTCAATGTTGAAATTATTTTTAAAGGATTGAAATGTTTTGCTTTAATTGCTTACGACTTTTAAAAGATTTTGAAATTGAGACTTCAACACGACTTGATTGAAATAGATTTAGCATAAATCTGATCTCAAATTAAGCACATTGACAAATGAAATTTATAGTAACGTTTCAAAGAATCAACAATAATTTGACCCAAAATGACTTCCTAAACATATTTTCTCGTGAATACTTCTTCATGTAACACCCAATAATTAGAAGCATCGTGTGTTCGCCCCTCTAGTCCATTAATTTGTAGCAACCCATTTGATAGACTTTCTCTATCATGAATGTACCTTCTTATGTTAGTTCTAACTTACAGACGATCTTTCGACAATCTAAAATTGGTATTTTGAGAGCGAAAACCAATTCACCTACACGAAAAGCAAGGGGTCTAATTAGTGCATCATGTTCTTGAACAATTCATGCTTGGTACAAATTGAAATTTTTTTCTTTTGTTATCAATTGGGTTTCTTCCAATTCTTTAAAACTAAAGCCTATCAAGCTGAGTGGAGAAATCGATTTGCCTCTCGTCAAAATCCGACTCGAGGAAAGAATGCAATATCCCCAACTATCTCACAGACGCCCTAAGATTCCTCAAGGGCGTAGAACTAGCCATCACATAACCACACCGAGCACTCCCGAAGGATCATCTCGTCTAGGAGGAAGCTACTTATTAGATTACAGTGATTCCTCTTCTACACGATAACCTAGGTTTGCTTTTCTGATGGGAGTTCCTTATCCAAGGATCATGGTCAGTAACCAGACTATCATCGCTGACTGGCAAAACTAAGTCGATTAAGTCAAATCCCTTTGACACGAAGACCATCAAGTGCCGACCAACAAATATGATTCAGCACAGTAGGACGAACTTGTCGTGCCGAACTAGGACCAATTGATCTCAGGCAACTGAGTCATAGGGTAGTTGAATCAAAGGCATATATATTTGTAAAATATCTAAAAAGTTCTATATGCCCCCATTAAAGTAGAGGTTGATATAATTTCATATATTATATTCCTTTCATTTATAAATAAGGGCATCATTTTCTCAAAAAAAGATCATTCAATAATTTAAATTATTATTCATTACTATATACTTCCCCCTGTGTCTCTTGTTACCTCATATTCATATGATATGATTCACTCATAAATTAGTATTCAATAATAACAAAAATAAATTTTATCATATTTTATCCATCAAATTACGAGAATCTTGATAACTTTTAAAGCTGCGAAAACTCTTACGAATTTAAGTTTCGTCGGAATATCTTTAATTTGGCTTGAAGTTTAAAATTGCCGACAAAATTTCAAAGTAATTCAAAAATCTGAACCTTTTCTAAAACATATTATGACGTCAAAAATTTTAGGGAATTAATAATAAGTTTTAATAATCGATTTTCCTAAGTTTTTACTATCTTTTTCTTGTCCCTGAGTATCTCGCTGCTAGCTGCCAGCTAGCTCGGAGAGAGGGATATATCAACTGATCACATGCCTTATTCATCTTCATAAAGACATCTAGCTTTGTCATCCACTGCATTGGCTTCCTCTGATTCACATTAGCAAGGTTTGCTTTCTTCATTCTTGCTTCTAACATGCTTTTGTTCTTCTTTCTTCGAAGGAATGAGATCTTACTTCCTTTTTGTATTTGATTTTTTTTCTTAAACAATTTGAATGGTTTCTTGCTAATCGCTTTTTGGTTGATTTTGGCGGTGAAAATGGTTTCTGTTCCAACATTTTGGCCCAAATTAGGGCATTTTGATCTTTTATCTTTCATTTGTCAAGCATTTTGGTCATTGTCTGAACTGAAAGACAGATCTGAAGTGGAGGATCCATGTATTGCAACTCTCAAGTGCTCTTTTTTTTGTTTTTCACTATTCTCAGTACCTTTGGCATTTCTTCCATTGCTTTTTTGCTTTTATTTGCTATTCTTGAAATTAGGGCATTTTCGTACAATGTCACTGTTATTGTAACTCGTGCTCTACTCCATGGATTGCGTGCTTTTGTTTGAAATTTCTTCTTGATACATCTTGTACTTTCAGATGTTACTGCAGATCAGGAACTTTTCTTTTTGTTTTTATATTATGTAATATTTTTTTTAGCATTCAGTTTAAATGCATGTAATTTCTGATTACTGAACATTTCATTGTTCTTTTTCTATTTCATTTTGTTTAATGATCACGTTTTCTCATAAGTCTTATGCTCATGCGGTGCCTTATTTTCTTAATTTTTTATTGGTATGGCCATCCTAATTCTCATTAGATCCTGTAAAATTTAAGGAATCTTTAAAATTGTTTGCTACTGATTTTACTGAAGAGATGGTATAAATAATCAATTTATTTCAGCTTAAGCAGATTAGTCATGATTATGTTTAATTTTTGGAATCAGAATGTACTGTTAGTGCTGTCCAAAAGAACTGTTTAGATTTGATCGTTATAATGGCTGCAATAGGAGGTAATCACATCGATTTCTAGTAATCCGGGTCCTGGCTTATCTGATAGCTTTGCGGTTCAATTGCTTCTTCTCTCCTTCAACTCTACTTAAGTTAGGTTTTGCTATTTTTAAGGGCTTCTCTTGCCTCCCATCACCACATGGTGTGTATTTGAGTTTCTAAAGGCTGCCTTTCCTTTGGCCTGTATCTCACAGAGAGGAAAACATACTATTCCTCCAAATCCTGCTCTGGATATGCCTGCCATACGTTTTTAGTTTAAATCTTAAATGTGATCGCTTTCAATTTGCAATTTCAATTTTCTTCCCTAACAAATAAAGAATGAGTATAAGAGGCACGTTAGAATATAATGTCATGTTTCATTTTTTGGTTATTAAAGTTTTTTCTAAACTGAAGTCCAAAATTTTTCAAAAGCTGCAAATTCCAAATTAAATAACAAAAGGAAAATGAAGCACTGTCAGGATCTCGACTATGGGAATTGCCTTTCATGCATTCATATTAGATCTCTCCTGTTCATAGTTCATATCACTGTGTTTCTAATTTACGGAATTTATTGTTCTTCTATTCATGAAAAGAAATTATCAAGCTGGTAAAGTTGGAGATGTTAATATAAACTCTTATGGATACAGGGAGTTCAATCACTTGAGGACAGGAAATACATATAACTAAAGAAATGGCTCTGACCACTCTATGTCTGATCAGTATCATCCTTACCCTATGGATCTCTCCCATTAATGCCCAATCCCCACCATCTCCACTTCTCTCTCCCTCCCCTTCACCTGCCCCAGCTCCTGCCCCTCACCTTGTCAATCTCACCGATCTCCTCTCCGTCGCAGGCCCCTTCCATACCTTCCTCAACTTCCTCCTCCAAACCAATGTCATACAAACATTCCAAAACCAAGCCAACAACACCAATCAAGGCATCACCATCTTTCTCCCCAGTGATTCGGCTTTCGCAGACCTCCAAAAGCCCTCCCTCACAAACCTCACCGAAGACCAGCTCAAGTCCCTCCTCCTCTACCACGCATTCCCAAATTATTATTCCCTATCTGATTTTCAAAAGCTCAGCAGCAAGAATCCTGTGAGTACATTTGCTGGAGGTCAATACACGCTAAACGTCACAGACACAAGCGGGCTCATACAAGTTGGTTCAGACTGGTCCAACCCCAAGATCAGCAGCAGCGTCTACTCTACATATCCAGTATCAGTTTATGAGGTGAACAGTGTTTTACTTCCAAAGGCGATTGTTAGTACAGCGCCAACTTACGCACCAGCTCCAGCTCCTGCACCTGATCACAGCCCAAACTTGGGTTTGGCACCCACGAGTGGGAAGGGGAAAGGCGAAGCTCCCAAATCATCAGAACCAAATACGGATGATTCTTCTTCACATGGCATTGTTGCAAGCAGATTGGGCTACTTGTTTGTCGCGGCATTGGGTGCACTTGTGCTTAGGTTTTGAGATCTACCGGATGTCAGTTTCAGTCTATTTCATGATCATTCTTTTGGTGGGAGTTGGCTTTGTTGATTGAAATGGGGGTTTGATATTTATGGGATAATGTTGAAGATGTTTTTTTGGTTCTTTTTTCTCTGTATTTTCATATAATGAATACCATTGAGGTCTATTTAGTTAGTTGTGTTCGATTTTTGTAATTCAAACAAGTCGGTGTCGATGAAATATAATCCTCTTTGTTGCAGCAGGGAAAGGAATTAGAATCTAATAGAATTTAACTGCTGAAATGAACCTGTTGGGGCTGAGGGATGTTAATCGTGGAAGATTCATGTGTGAAGTGCTTATATGGTCTTCGGTTAGAGGGGTATCTTATATCAATATGATAGGTGAAATAAGATTGGAGAAAGCTTATTGCTTGGTAATATGATTCAAGTAAAGACATGTTGAGAGTGATGGTGAAATTTTTTTTAAAAAAATGTTGTTATAATAAATTAAAATTCAAATTTAAATTATTTTAAATAAATTAATTAATAGCTAATAATTATTTATAAAAAGGCATAAATTTGTTATTCGAGTCATTATGATTGTGAATCTTCACTTGTGCTTGAAATTTTTAATTGCAATGGAAATTGTTGTAATTTTTATTCCAAAACATATGATTGATAAACTCCAAAGAAAAAATATTATCTTAATAAACTTCATTGTTTAAGATGTGCTCTCTATGGCAAAATTTTAAAAATAATATTTTTCACATATTTATTATTTTAGATTAATACGCAAAAAGTAATTTTTTTTTAAATAGACATTCGTAAAGTTAGCAGATAATTTTACCTCTCAGCATAAAAAATCAGAGAACTAAGATTTGTTCAACACAGTTTTTATTGGTGGTACATCTAACGTTAAGAAGAAAAATCTCATCAATCTACCACTGTGGGGTGTATGTTTTTTTTTTTTATAATTGCCAATTTTTGACATAAAAATTTTGATTCTGATGAGCTTCACTTTTAAATTGCTCAAATTGACTTTCATTTTTTTATATGAGTAAGTCCTTAAGATAAAATTTAGTTGTAAGTTGATAAATATTATTAATTTTGAATGATGGGCATCTGAGTATTCAATGTAAAATTAAGAATTAGTAATTAGACGATATTTTTGTAAGAATATGTTATTCATCTTGTATGATTGCACACATCTAAAGTGACTATGAAAATATCAAATTTATAATGATGATCCGCTGTAATAGTTTCCCTTTTTATGATTAAAATATCATCTATCTCTAGAGTAAGAAGCATTCATAGATTAATAAGCAAATTTATTTTTAAAAAAATTCAACCATCTTGAATAAATAAAATCATTATAGTTCTCTAAAATTTTAAAGAAATTTTTTTGTCGTCGACATTAAATAAATTTCATTCAAAATGATATCTTAAGAGACTTCAGAAATATCAAATTTATAATGATGGCTCGTTGTGAGAGTTTCATTTTTTTTATGGCAGGCCACTTTGTAACATCAATAAAATTGCGTTGAAGTTAATTTCATTCAACATATTGGAAAAAACCTGCTTCAAAATTTATTCAAATGTAGTAATGAATTCATAATATCATGATATCGTTTCACTACTTTTTTTATATAAAAAATTTGGTTCTTTAACTACATGCTTCTTGAATAGACATAGAGCGCGAAATGGAAGCAAAGAGCAGAGAGAGCTCAATAATGAATAGTGAAATTGCATAACCTTTATTCTTGGCATGTATCCCTATTTATAGGAATGAGAGATGAAGATTTATGTTCTATACTTCTAGAAAAATATGTATAACGTAGGTATTTTAGTCAATACATAATTATAAGGCCGGGAGTTTGAAATGGCATCCGGTCGGATGGGGTCGGGAACTTAGAATGGCTACTGATCAAACTTTGGGCTGGGTGGTCACACATCAGGTGCCTAAGGGAATGACCCGTCGAGTCATTTCCTGGGTGGCTATGGCCGAAGGGAGGATCGGGAGACGCCAACCGTCTGCTTTAGATCAGGGCAGTTTTCTCATCCGCTCAACTTGATTGAGTAATGCATACGGATTATCCTGCGCTAGTTTTATGTTAATAAACTTCAGGAGTGTGGCCAAGTATTATCCGTCTTTGAACTATTTTTGTCTCGGCCCACAGGAGGCTTGTTAGATAGATATTGGCCATTGACCTATTTTCTGGTGGGTCTCGATCCGCCACATAATCTTCTCTGTCAACTGTTAGATCTCTTTAAGATTTATGTTAATTGACACATTTTTATGTACACCATATGACCTTACAAAATGACAAAATAGAAGGCATTATGCACTATTTATTTCTAATGACAATTCTTTCCAAATGAAAAAAAAAAGTATACCGTAAAAGGAGAACCTAATGACCCTATCTATCAACTTAATCAAGGGCATTTAAAGGTAATTGGTATTGAACATCCGAAACATTATGAGCTTGTGTAACTCCTTACTCCAGTCTGTGAAGCTTATAGATATCATGACATCTTGTCATCGTGGTCCATCTGAACAACTACGACCTATGTGATCCACAAGTCGTGCAGCTTCTGACTCAGGGCATTGCGGCTTGCATACATCCTCACAATCTCATTATGTCCTATGTGACCAACTATGAGTCTATGAGTTACATGATCCACGGCTTGTGCATCTCCTAACTCTGCCCTTTGCAACCTATAGACGTCATCACAACTCACCACTAAGACCCATGTGAAAAACATGACCTATGTGATCCACAGCTTGTGCAGCTCTCAACTCTTGCCCTTGCAGCCTACGAAAATCATTACAACTCGCATTACAACCTATGTGACCAATTACAGCTTAAATGACTCACATCTTCTATAGCTTTTTATTACGAACTTTGTGGTCAACCAACATTCATGAAGTAACCATTTACTAGCTTAGCTTTCAACTACGGTTTATAAGCCAAGCTGACACTACTATCATTTACAACATTCCTGGAGGACTACTGCCTTCATAGCATATGGCTCTTACAATCCACTATTACCAAAAAGCTATATTCATTACAGCCAAACTACGACTATTATCAATAAACTATTATTGTACATTTATAACAATCATCTTAGTAACTTTATCTCTCCTAATTTAGCGGAAAAGTGAACCTATATACTCACAATTCATTAAAAATTATTTCAACTGGGGCGGACCCGTTGTTTTTTTCCTTTTCAAGGGTTTTCCACATAAAAATTAAAGTATCTCTTCCAGTTTACTTTTTTATAATTATCTATGTATGTGTTAGGTTTTCATGGAACACTAAGGCAATAATTTATTACTCTACCACTGCGGACCTTCCAACACACATCAAAATATACAGGCGCATAAAAAAAAAAGAAAAAAAAACATGTATTTCTAAAACACAAAAAAATTAAATACACAAAAAACAAACAAAATAATAATAACAAAAGATAAGTGTGAGCAAGCATCGTTGTAACCTTCAAAGAAAAATAAAAATGGGCAGGTAAGCTCTACCTTATATAGTCTATCCTAAAAGTTTTACATATACTTACTTACCTTAAGAGGTGGATTCAAGCGTAAACCATCACCGAGCTATGCGGTTCATCCTTATTCATCTACTCCCGCGTGCCTTACAACTAACTTTATTTTAGATTACAATTGAAATTCAAAAGACAAATCTAACTTCATCTAAAAAATAAACGTTTAAAAGAAAACAAGCACACAAATAAAGAGAGAGAGCGAGAGAGAGAGAGAGAGATAAAAATCTATTTATATAGAAATTGTTGTAGATACATCAGCTGCCTTCAATGTCCAAACTGTCCGATAGTTGAAACCAAAACCTTTGCCATATAAAATATTGGTTAACTTTTAATTCACCATTACATATGTTACTTGTAAGAGTATCCTCATAAACTTCATATCTGCATTCAACAATCCAAATTAAATGGAACATTTCGTTTCTCCTTTATTCATCCTTCACTCTCTCCCTACCTCTGACTTTGAGATGCAAATGCAATTCCCCTCTCGCTTCTAATATTTCTTTGTAACTTTCGGCCAATCTTACCTTCGAAGATGAGATCTATCAACCATACACATGCCATTTTCCTCTCACAAGACTGCATGCCCTATTTTTATCAATTTAAGTTTATTATTTCTTGCTTGCTAGAAAGAAATATGTAGCTAACGCTCAAATGTCTATTTTGTAAGTGCGGCCCGCACGTAAGAAATAATGTTGTAGCTATTTTTAAGTCATCGCGTACAGAGTCGATAGCCACTAAGTTTTACATATACTTACTTTAAACCTTCATTGCATTAATTTTATAAGAAGTAATAGCAAAGGGAGAGCAGAGAATAGAGAGAAGGTACATCAATAGAAAATTGAGTCACTTTTATGTTCAATGTAGAGTCTGAAAATTAGCTTCACGAAAATTTAGTGAATCTTGTAAAATTTATATTTATTATATCACCAAAAACTATATGATGGAGCACAAAAGTTGAAGTTTTTTTTTTTCTATTAAATATTCTAAATTCAAGGTCAAGTTCGTTCGACCTCTATTTTAACAAGTTTATAGCCAAACTGGTTATCTTAACAAGACGAACACAAAAACTCTAAAATTGGTTCAATTTGAGTTCAATCAAGCCCAAATCAAGCCGTTAAAGCATAAATGAAGGTTTTGGATCATCAATTGAATGGTCATTTTAAATCAAAATTTGACATAGTTTAAATTGAATCGAGCGCCTTAATGAGAGGAATCTAAAGGGTCTAAGATTGCTCGATTTTAGGGTTATTAAGGTACTTAAATCCATAAATACTCTCATATGATCTAAATGAATCATTTTAGATAGTCTGGTCAAGTAGTTAGAAAAGTTACATGTCCAAAGGCTAAAATATCTCACCTCGAAAGAATATATTTAGGCCCTCACTTTTCACTTGGGGGAAGGATAAGTGAAATTAGAGATCTTAGTCTAGAGAGGTGACTTAACTAAATTATTAATTATATAATTCATACTTTAATCAAGGAATATATAACCTTAATTAACTAATTATTATGTTAATTCAATTCATTAAAACCTTAACTAATTGCCTTAAATATATAATTCGTATTTTGGTTAATTATTAAGAAGCTTAATGAATTAATATTACTTAATTACTATCTCAATTAGACAATGATTAATCTAATTAATTAATTAAACTCTTAATATGTTATTTGATAATTTAATCAATTTATTTAATAAATGAATTAAACATTTAAATATTTAAAAATCAATTTAATGATTCAAATAATCAGTTTGTATTTTAATTAATTTATCTATAACATTAACCAACAAATATCTCTTAAAATTTAAAATGAAAATAAAGAAGGACTATGATAATTATATGTTGATATATATATATATATATATATATATATATATATATATATATATATATATATATATATATATATATATTGCAAAAAAGGCAACCTTCTATTATTTAGTCAAAAAGTTACAATTCTAAGGTGGGGGACATTAAGAAGGCCCCCCTGTAAAAAAGTAAGAGAATGAGAAGGTATGGAAGAAACAGCCACATATTGGGACTCAAATCCTCTTTTGGCCAACCAATTGGCTGGCCTATTTCCCATCCTAAAGATAAAGTAAAAATGAGCCATAGTATGGGGCAATAAAAAGTGGATAAGCTTGATCCAGTGGAGTATTTTCCGTGGGGAGTGTTCAAGATCAGTGATTGCCTTCAAAAGAAGGGAAGATTTCATTTCAACATGTAAGTTGCACCAACTGTTTTGGATGACTATCTTAATGGCCCAAAACATAACAACTGCTTCAGTTTCAAGGGCATCTATATTAGCCATAGGGGAATGAAAATAAAGCAAACACTTGGCAAAATAGTCCCTGAAGAGACCCCCAAAACCAGCTCCAAAAGAAGAGAAAAGTCCATTAGTGTTAACTTTGATTGATGGATAGACGACCTTAGCCAATAAACCTTTAAAACAGAGAAAGATGTTGAGCACCTTGTCCTCATCTGATTTAATATGCAAGGAAAGTTCTTATGGAGAATCAATCTGCTCATGAAGGATTTACAATTAATGGCAACTTGCTGTGCAAAGGAGAAGATATCCTAAAATTTGGATTGATTCCTGGCCATCCATAAGAACTAAGCAATGATGAAAGGGATGGGGTTTAGCTTGACATGATGTCAATTAGACCAAAATTTAGATAGCTTTTTCCACTCAAGTAACAAAGTGTGAATCTCAAGATCCTTTAAGACTTCAACTCAAACCTTTTGGGAGAAATGGCATTCAAAAAATAGATGTGCAAACCTTTTCAATTTCAAGAGATCATCAGTAGGAAGAAGTTTATGAAAGATCCTCCAGCATAAGAATGAAATAGAAGGTGTCAAAAATTTGTTCCACAGACTCTCCTGCCATGGAATTGTATTCCATTGATAAATCTTAAAGTAAATGGATTTAGTAAGGCTGAGAGATTTAGAAGTTTGCAACATAGTTTTATCCTTCTTACTTCTATCAAAAGGAATCCTAAAAATATTAGCAGTTGAGCTCTCATGAAGCATGGAATTGAGTATGGTATTAAACCAAATATCTCCTTCCCAAAAATCTGCCACTTTAAGTTGAGGGTTAGTATTATCAGGTTTTGGATGTAACAACTCTTCAGGACACCAATTGTCTAACTAGAAATGAACATGACCACAACCCAGGTTCCCCATAACAAACTGATTTGTCGGCTACTTGATCTTTAACAAATTTACCTAGATTTTGGAATCCCCAAGCTTCCTCTCCAACAGATTTGGATGACAAGTTTTATAATATTTACCAAGCATGAACTTAGTCCAAAGGGAATCCTGATGTCTAAACTTTAACCTTAATTTGCATAGATTGATAAGCTGTGTTTGTTTCAGCCCCTTGAAACCAAGTCCACCAGTTGCATAAGGCCTTGCCGCTTTCTACCAGCTTGGCCAGTGCAGTTGTTTCATCAATCCATACCAAAGGAATCTCTTAAAACACCTTTCAAAATGTAAATGTGTGCTCCTTTTCATGGTTTCCATTTGTAGTATGTCGGACGGGAATGTGGTTAATATGTGTTTCAAGAGGGTGATCCTGACCCCATTGGATAGGAAGGAAGATGTCGAGCAATTGAGTTGGGAGTTGATTTTATTAATGAGGACATCAAAATGCACCTGCTTAGCTCTACCTTTGCTTGAAGGCACCCCAAAATAATGGAGAGGAGTAGAAGCAACAAAGAAACCGGTATATGCAACAATTTACTATTTTTGATGAGGAGGTGTCCTGCAGCTAGGAATGATACTGCATTTATCTACATTAAACAGCACGCTAGTAGTCTGCTGGAACATCTTAAGACATTTATAGATTTGCTTAACTGCAACTTTAGTAGCCCTGGAAAATAAAATTATGTCATCAACATAGATGAGATGACTTATAACAATGTTGAACTTGTGGTGGTATAACATATGAGGCTTATTGTTGATTAATTTATCCACCAATATTGAGAAATAGTCTATTGAAATGATGAATAAGGTGGGGGAGTGTGGATCTCCTTATTTAAGACCCCTGGTAGCCTTAAAAAAACCATGGGCTCTCCCATTGATAAGAATGGATTGGGCATTGGCATTAGGCCACCTTGAAATTAGGAAGCTTAATTCACTAGGAAATCCCATAGCCCTTAAAATGTCCAAAATGACATCCTAATGGATAGTTTCATAGGTTCTCTGCAAATCTAGTTTTTATATGAGATCCCCCCCCACCAACAAGGCTTGTTTATATCATACAACAGCTCTTGGGCTAAGAGCACATTATCCCCAATGCACCTACCTTTAACAAAAGCTGTCTGGTTAGGGCAAATGAGATGGGTAACGTGGGGTTGTAACCTCTCCATAATGATCTTACTAATAATTTTACTGATTACATTGGTGTGGCTAATAGGTTTGAAATGGCTCCACTGTTCCTTTAGAGAAGACTTAAGAATTAAAACAATGTTATATGCACAAAAGTAATTGAGGAGATCAAAACCTGGAACAAAACATTGGATGGCCTTGATAACATAATCTTTAATAATCTCCCAAACCTTCTTGTAAAAATTTGCTGAATGCCCATCAGGGCATGTAGCCCTACCACTGTCTATACTATAGAATGCATTGATATATAAAAGCTCTTTTGAGAATAATGTCTGGTCAATGGGAACCCTATTAGAGTTGGACAAGTGAGAAAGTGTTCGAAAAAACTAACAACATCCTGAGAAATCTCTGTGTTATCATGTAACCATCTCCCCTGGGCATTCTTGATAACATAATCTTTAATAATCTCCCAAACCTTCTTGTAAAAATTTGCTGAATACCCATCAGGGTCTATATCCCTACCACTGTCTATACTAGAGAATGCATTGATATATAAAAGCTCTTTTAAGAATAATGTCTGGTCAATGGGAACCCTATTAGAGTTGGACAAGTGAGCAAGTGTTCAAAAAAACTAACAACATCCTGGGAAATCTCTGTGTTATCATGTAACCATCTCCCCTGGGCATTCTTGATCCTGTGAATGACATTACATCTTCTTCTATACTTGTTACAAGCATTGTAGTATTTAGTATTTCTATCCCTATCTAGGAATCTACTGACAGAAGCCTTTTGTCTTGAATTGTTCTCTTGTCGGACTATAGTGGTCAAGACTTTTTCATTGGCTTCCAGCAAGGAACACTCATCCACCAATCCAACAACAACTTCCTTTTCTAATTTTACCAAATCCCCATCATCTTGATCAACCAATTTGAACAAATCCCCAAAAGATTCCAGTTTCAATGTTTATGAGCATTGCCAACTTTCTTCTGTAACAACCAAAGATTAATTAATGGATTAGAGTTTTCAATACCATTCCAGCAGGTAGAAGCAATATGCAAAAACTTAGGATGTCCAGACCACATGTTCAGGTGTCTGAAGGAGGAAGGGCCTAGAGCTGATGCTGCAACAATTGATATAAGGAGGGGTCTGTGATTAGATCCAGCTAGATTAAGATAAGTAATAGTAGTGTGCAGAAAAGTCTGGAACCAACAATCATTAACCAAGTGTCTATAAAGCCTTTCCTATAATTGGCCTCTCCTCCAAGTAAATTGAGGGTCCTAAAATCCCAAATCAAATAATCCAGCTGACAGGATATTGTCATTAATGGTAGACAATGTAGATAAATTAGGTGTTCTGCCACCACTTTTTTCTTATGAGGAAGCAACACAATTAAAAACCCCTCTAGCCAACTAACAGTCATTGATGAAATTTCTGATGTTTAGGATATCAAGCCATAAATCTAATCTGACACTCTTAGTATAACTTGCATAGATGATTGTGACACAGCCAGAGTGGCCAGACATATGGAACGAGAAATGGAGGTTGGGGGTGATCTAGGGAGATGGAGCAATTAACTTCTTGTCTCCAAAGCAACCAGATATTGTTGTTAATGTTCGCACAGAGAAACCATAAAAAAATTTTAAAAACTTGTAATGGTTAGTATGAACCAAAGGTTTTAAAATGGCTATACACCAAAGTTTATGCTTCCTATTAAGATGTTGAAGCCATCTCAGCAAAAGGGGGTGGGTAATCCCCCATATATTCCAACAAAGAAGGTTAATCACGGTGAGGGGTTGAGATCTCCCCCTAGTAAGTCTACTAATAGACTCCCTTCTTGTTGAATATGAGCTGCCTGCTTTCAAAATATAAGTATCCTCCTAAGGATTCTTAAGATCTCAAGGAATATTTTTTTTTTCTTTCACCCTTTGCCACTCAGCTTTTGAGTTCTTCTGCATCTTTTTAATTAACTGAGTAGGAGGAATCTCAGGCTGAGAGTTATCAATGGGAGGTTCCAGACCAACAGGCATCTGTAATTGTAAATTTACCAAGCCTTCAACAGCATCTTCCACCAAGGAGATAATATTAGCTTCAGTGTGTGTGTGTGTGTGTGTGTGTGTGCATACATGTAAAATTACTTTTTTATATTTATAATAAATGAGTATACATACATACACACATAAATACATAATTATATCAAATAAACCCTAAATCCTATTTATATGTATATCAAATAACTATACATACATAAATATATATAAGTTCTTTGGTATCCAAATTTAAATAGGATTTATCCAAGTGTTGAGGTCTAGTTTTTCTTCTTTTGGAGCTTAGGAACTAGCCATAAGACTTTCTTGCTGACTATCTATCGGTGCAAAAGTTGGAGATTGGTTGGTCTCCGGAAAGAGTATCCCGACGCCAGGTTTAAAATAAATTTAATTTAATATATATATATATATATATATATATATATATATATATATATATATATATATATATATATATATATATATATATATATATATATATATATGTAATTTGGGGAAAATATCATTTTAATTTGAAAATTTGAAATCAAACCGATCTCATATATGCAATAGTTTAGATAATTGAGCACTACATCACAAGTCATATATCTATCCCGAAGAATAGATATATTACTTGGTAGTGAGACTTGATCAAGTAAACTAAAGAATCCATGACATCTGTTTGGTGCGCGAATCATTTATGTTAACCGACAACTTCCCTTATCTAATATGAAACAATTTGATAAGATTTATATTAATATGGGTTCTTTCAGTTTCCTATATGTGCAAGCCCCTAAAGTTAATTACATCTTAGATAACCGATGTTATCTAAGAAAACTCTTGATAAAGACCAGGAAATATTATTTTCATGACTTCCAAAAGGTAGGATTCTTCAAAGAAATGTGGTAATAAGAAATCTAATAGGTGAGTGGCTCAAGTTTGAAACAGTTATTATATGAATCTAAAGAAAGAGAGATCTTGGGGAAAGCACAGCTCCAAGAAGAATCTTGGTGATTTCCCAAAACTATACTTTCGTTCGGCTTCAATTCGAGAAAATTATTTATTATTTAATTTTGTCAATTTTATTATTTTAGGGCTTACATTCACTTGATACCGATATTATTTTAGGGCTTACATTCACTTGATACCGATCATGTGAATAGCCTGGAATATAGGAGGATTTATGTCATACCAGATGACAACTTTGAAAACCTAGGACGAGTTAGGACCTATTTTGCACAACATGGTTATGCAAAGGTTTAAAGGGATAAGGTGAGAATTTATGTTGCACTAGGTGAATTACCTCGAAGTCCAATGTCTTGTTGTTTATTCTAAGGAGTTTTGCTGTTGAAGATGGTCATGCTACCCATTGTGCATGCTCCAAGCTCCTCATCATACCAGGTTTAGTTTTAGAAGTGTCAAATGAAGCGATAAGAGAAGTATCATATTTTGAAAAATTTTAAATTAAGCTGTCTTAACGCATTATTAGGGGAATATTTAAGTTGATTATAATGACATCGGTTAGGATCCTACGGTTCCCTCATTCCGGAAACACTATTTTCTTCGGATTCACTTAGTCCGAATGAATTTACTAAATTCAACTAAATGAATTCAATACTTTCATTCAAATCGTGGGAAATCTATTTAGCAGATTATTTTTTCTTAAGAAAATTACTGCAGGTTCACATAGACCGGTAGACCACTTGGACTAAGTTTCATGATTTCTTGATTTTTAATTTAATTATTATAATTATTTTAAGTTCTGAATTGTTAATTAAGTATAAAATATTATTTAAATGGAAAATTAGGTTATATTTTTTTCATAAACCTCTCTGAGGTAAGGGAACCCAGAGAAAAAAATTTTATATTTTTGTAATTTATATTTTAATTATTAGAATTATCTTAATTAGAAAATCAGGAAAATCCATTTTTGGCCTTTAATAATTAATATCTTTATTTAGAAAGTTAGGAAAATTATTTTAATGGTTCCCAAATGATCGAAATACCAAATGTAACAATTTGGTGTATTTGTATATTTTTGTGATCTTTATGATTTTTAATCATTTTTAATAAATTTTAATTGATTTAAAATTTAAAAATATGCTTAAAAATGAAGTGTTGATTTTAATTACCATTTTCTTTATTAAATCCCCCTAGTCATAAGGAACTCCCAAAACCATTTTATAATTTTTCAACTTATATTTTATTTATTATAGTTATTTTAATGTGAAAAATGCTATTTAATCTTGAAAAATCAAATTAGGTGGTCAAATTAACTCCAAATGAGTTAAATTTTTTTATTGGAGTTCCTCTGACCCCAAGCCACAAAGGGGAACAAAAATTAAGCCATTTCCATTTATGTTTAGTCTAATTCAATTTTCTTTAGGTTTAGTGAGTTGATTAAAATTAGGATGAGTTTTAATAATTTAATCTAAAGTTATATTTTTCTTTTGGTCCTCTTGTCATAGAAAACCTAAATAAATATTTTTTATTTTTCTGATGAACATACTAATTATTATAATTATTTTATTAAAACAGACACAATAAACATGAAAAATAGGGATCTCCTCATAGAGATCTCCCTTGACCTTGGAAAAATCTGTGAAGATCCCTCATATCAGAGAGAACAAAAGCCCTAAGTTTCATGCTATGGTGAAATGTCTATGTAAATAGAGAATTAAAATACCAAATACCAAATTTAATTAATTACAGATCACACATGTATTAAATGAACTTGAAACTATTTCAACATTGTTCTCTGATGTTCACTGAGCAAGAGGGTATTTTTATTTTATTTTTGTGAATTTTCTACACCAAGTTATGAATTTTTAAAGGTATATTGATTTAAATAAATAAAAAATCCCATATTTTTCCACTTAAGTGGCTCAGAACCATGCAATCCTGTGCGTGATCCCTAATATTTATGCTTAAGTTTTATATATGAGTTTATACTTTATATTTCCTTTTAATTATATCTCTTTCTTTACAATGACGCAGAAACTTGATGTCGATGCAAATGAGAGTTTAATTAATATTATTATAAAATGAGATTTTACGTAAGTATACGTATCGTTATCAAGTAATATTGAGCTTTCTGATTAAGCCCCGAATTTCTATCCCATTGAGATCGAGTTTAATTATGGTGGCTTTCAAGAGAAATTCTAGTTTACAATAACACAACCTAGCTTGGAAGGTTGATCAAGGTTTGGTTTTGATTAAATCCTACAATTATCACTAAAATATTACTTCTAATCCTAAACTAAAATACTTAGTGAAAATTAGAAAGTTGGGTTTGATATATTAAAAGTACCCTTCCTCATATAATAAAATTAGTGACATGTGTAAAAGTAAAACAAGTAGCAATAGAGATTGTGACAAATAAGATCAATTATATTCTTTACCCCTACTAGAGATGCTATAAAGAACATTGGTTAATCTAAAGTTTGATTAGTTCTGAAGACGGGCTAGGCAAGGAAGATACTAGCTCTCATTCTAGAGTTCCCTCTTATCCCTCCACCTTGAGGCTAACATCTCGCATCAAAACCTAAAACAATGGACCAAATTAGGGGGCTTTAGCCTGTCACACTAAAGACATCTAATTCTACACCCATCAAAGTTTATCTCGCTATTTATTTACACTCAATTATATGAATTAAAATCTCATTTATACAATCTCATGTGATTCTATCACAGTTGATTGAGACAATACCATATTGGTTCTTACATGTTCTCACAACAGATTTTAACATGTAAGTTGATCAAGTTTACATGTAAATGAAGAAAAAATAAAATCATCATAATATAGTTTCACTCTACTCAATTCTATATCCTACACATGCATACTAATTTATTATAAAAGGGAAGAGTAAAGAAAACTACTCACTACACATGGAGAAACAATAAAAACTTTTCATTTAACAAGAATTTAAAACCATCCAAACAAAGTACTAGATTCAAATCAAAATACAATGCAAATACTTATCTTTTATGGAAATCAAACTCTGCTTGTATAGCGTAAGAAATCTCCTTACAATCCTCTCTAAGAATAAAGTGAAAAGAAAAGAAGAAATCTCTCACTCTCTCTCTTTCTTTCTAACCTTGTCGCCCCACTTGGGGCTTTCGCCCAAGCCTTCTTCTCCTATTTTTAATTAGTTCCCCTCTCCTCGTTCAAGAGTGTAAAGAGTGTTTTTATAATTTCCCAAGAGTTGCTTAAGTGTCTCTTCAAAAGTTTCCATATTCAATGAGTCGTCCAAAGGGTGCCTTAAGTGCCTCTTCACTCCAAGAGACACATTTCTTCATTCAAAACTGTCTAGATTTATTTAATATCATCTTGAGGCGTTCATAACAACCCAGAAGCTTCTAGAATATCCCAAAATCACAAATAATCATCCAAAACCATCTCTGGCGGCTAAGCACCAATTTTTGACACTTATGCACCATTTTCCCATCGTGACTGGTGCTTAAGCGCCAATTTGGGAGCTTAGGCACCACCTTGTGTGCAGCTCCAGTGTTTCGCTTGGTTTGGCTCCGTTTCAGCTCCTTTTTACCCTGTTTCAGTTGCATTTCACTCCTAACAGTTATACCTACAAGATAAACATGAAAAAAACTTTCTTTTAAGTATAATTTCATTCAAAAATATGTGATAAATGCAAATCAGATTAAGCATAGAAGGACATGTCAAAATGTGTCAGGTCAGAATTTTCATCCTTGCTCGTTTTTGGCTCTAAATTACACCATTTTGCTTCATTTTTGTTCATTTTCCTCCATTCACTCTAAATGCTTTGATTTGATGTACCTACAACCAAAAAGACAAGAAAACATACCTTTAAAGTGCAATATCATTAAATAATATAACATAAAAAATAGTACATTTTTAGGCGTATCAAAATGCCCCAAATTTAAACATTACTTGTCCGCAAGTAATAGTACACTTTTAAAAAGATTAATGTAGATTATATTTAATGGGTCATCCTTTAGAATTGCTAAAATTTTGTTCTAAAAATGTGATACTTCAACCTAAAAGAACTTCTAGTGAATCAGACTAGCCCATAGTCTAAAATATTTATCATCAAACTTGGGAATTGTTTTTATCTAATTCAGAAATATATGCTGATTTTTCAAACTTTGGATTCTATGAACTTTACATTCTAGACTTAAGAACTCTCTTAAAAATATTTTTTCTAAAATAGGTATAAAAAACAAGTTTAAGATTATTCTAAGTTCTTTACTCTAGAAAGACTCAAGTGAAACCAATTTTTTATTAGGACCTCTACTCAAGCTTCTCCTCAAACTTTTTTTTGCATTTTATTTTTCCTTTTCAAGATCTTTTGATCCATTCTTTCTTCTGCTCTTTTATTTTTTTTAATATGAGGATCACTATATCTGGAGAAGTCCTTAAATGATTTTGACTTCCACTATCTTCCTCTAAAGTTAAAACTTATTACTTTCCATCACTTGGAAAGATGTATATATATATATATATATATATATATATATATATATATATTAAAATAATTTCGAAAAAAGCCTTAAATGTTTGAAAATAAAAATTCAAAGAATCCTTAGTATTTTCAAAGATACAATTCTTCCTACTAAAGATAGTTATTCATTTTCCCATGTTCTCTACTAAATATCCTTAACTCTAGGTTCACCCTTTTCACTAAAAATATCAACTAAGTTTTCCTACTCCATTTCTATACTTAAAATTCTAACATTCTTAAGATGACTCCACATAACAATAATCATTAGAAATAAAATACAAATTTATTTGTAGTACTTTTGAAAACAAGTTTTAAATTTAAAACAATTTTCTTTTCCCCCAAAGCTTAAGCTCAAACATGTGTAATAATGAAGTGCAAAAATATGCGGCAGGGAAAGATTACTTTTACAATTTACTACACATCCTGCAAAAATATCAAAAAATAATACATGGTAGAATATTGTAGTAGAAAGTAAATCTAGCCTAAACATGCTTGACATAACACTATAAAGGAATTTAATTGTAGAACAGGTACAAACAAAAGATTAAACAAAAACACATTTTAAACTTTATAAACGAATTGTTGGATGCTAATTAGTTTAAAATAGTAAGATAAGTTTTGGCATCTCCAATGACTCATTCAACTTAACTCACAAACATAAACACACAAACTCCAATGCATAGACTCACAGATTCATAAACAAACAACAACTGAGGTTAAATCATCCTTTAACTCATCGCATCTCACTAACTTACCTTCAATTTCTAACGGAATGAATTTTATATGATTATCCACATGTTATTCATCAAATAGGTTCATGACTCCTACCAAATGAAAATAAAGTTAGAAAAAGGAAGTAAGATGTCTCCTGTAAAACTCAAATCTGGGTGAGACCCGAGTCGTAGTGGACTCGTCAACCCAACTACAACAAGTGAATATAAAAGATTAGCCATAATTAGAAGTTAAGGATTCACCTCTCTCATAACACAGACAAAGATCAAATCAAACCACTGACAATTAAAACATCCACAAATCATCAATCAATCTGATCAATCCACACTAAAGCAAACACAATACAACAGTAATAATCATAACTCTCAAGCACACTAAATCAAACCACACTAATAACTATGGGTTGCCTCCCATAAAGCACTGGGTTTAACATTGTCAGCCTGACAAATGATTCCTTCTTGATCAAAATTCCATTTAAGTAATCCTTGATCAATAGTCCAATATTTTTCAGATCCAGGGATTCCTACAACATCTTCAAATTATATTTTTTCTTTCAGCTCTTCCTTTCAGATTGATTCATATCATTTCTCCACATATTTCTTTCTAGATCCAATATTCTTCTAATGATTTTCCCAATTTTTATATTAATATCTTAAATGATATTTATAAGAAATGAATCTCTATAAGATACTTCAAGATCTTCCAAATTTTGGATTGAATTCTCTCTAAATAATTCAGATTATGGATCAAATACTATTGGGATATTCTTTTGTTTCATGTTATCTTCTAATTCTTTCCCTTGGTACTGAATAAGTGGTAGGGGTTGTCTTTCGATATTTAACTTAGTTGAGGAAATATGTTTTTCTAATTCCTTATGAATTTCTTCTATTGGTCTTTCAATATCCTTATCCTCTTTTCTCAACTCAAATTTCTTTTGAAATATATCCCCAAATTCTCTTCTAAGTCTTAGTTTGATAACTTTATCGTTCTCATCATTCAATTCAGATTTTTCTTGTGATTGAGTCGAATATAAAGATTGTTGACCTCATTTTACAATGGGTCAATACCTTATGACCTAAAAAGTCAACTTTGGTCAAATTGGTCAAACCAGACCTAGTGACCTACACTGTTGACCCCATAGGTCAACCCTATGACCTAAAAAGTCAACTTTGGTCAAATTGGTCAAACCAGACCTAATGACCTACCCTGTTGACCCCATAGGTCACCTTTTTGACCTAAAAAGTCAACTTTGGTCAAACTAGACCTAATGAACTACACTGTTGACCCCATAGGTCAACCCTATGACCTAAAAGTCAACTTTGGTCAAATTGGTCAAACCAGACCTAATGACCTACCCTGTTGACCCCATAGGTCACCTTTTTGACCTAAAAAGTCAACTTTGGTTAAATTGGTCGAACCAGACCTAATGACCTACACTGTTGACCCAATAGGTCAACCCTATGACCTAAAAAGTCAACTTTGGTCAAATTGGTCAAACCAGACCTAATGACCTACCCTGTTGACCCCATAGGTCTACCTTTTGACCTAAAAAGTCAACTTTGGTCAAATTGGTCAAACCAGACCTAATGACCTACCCTGTTGACCCCATAGGTCACCTTTTTGACCTAAAAAGTCAACTTTGGTCAAATTGGTCAAACCAGACCTAATGACCTACACTGTTGACCCCATAGGTCAACCCTATGACCTAAAAAGTCAACTTTGGTCAAATTGGTCACACCAGACCTAATGACCTACCACTGTTGACCCCATAGGTCAACCTTTTGACCTAAAAAGTTAACTTTGGTCAAATTGGTCAAACCAGACCTAATGACCTACCCTGTTGACCCCATAGGTCACCCTTTTTACCTAAAAAGTCAACTTTGGTCAAATTGGTCAAACCAGACCTAATGACCTACACTGTTGACCCCATAGGTCAACCTTTTGACCTAAAAAGTCAACTTTGGTCAAATTGGTCAAATCAGACCTAATGACCTACACTGTTGACCCCATAGGTCAACCTTTTGACCTAAAAAGTCAACTTTGGTCAAATTGGTCAGACCAGACCCAATGACCAGTCCTGTTGACCCATAAATCAACCTTTTTACCCACTGACACATTGAAAACACCACAATGACAATCACAAGAATTGGACATCTTAAAATCAATTTGATCAATTTGGGTCGACTTGGGTCAACCCAAGTCAAAATTGAGTCAACACCTATCTATTTTGATTAAAATAGATAAAAATGAAATAAAAATAACAAAATTAATCAAATAATTAATTTCAAAATTATTTTGATTAATTAAAATGATTAATGATTTAATTTTCAAAATTTTAATTAAATGACATAATTAATTAAAATGAAAATTAAATTAAAATCATAAAATGACATAAAACAACAAAATTAATCAAATAATTAATTTCAAAATTATTTTGATTAATTAAAATGATTAATGATTTAATTTTCAAAATTTTAATTAAATGACATAATTAATTAAAATGAAAATTAAATTAAAATCATAAAATAATAAAAATGACAAAAATAATCAATTAATTAATTTGAAATTATTTTCAATTAATAAATTGATTAATAAAATAATTTCCACCAATTTTAGTTAATAAAATAATTAATTAAAATGGGAATTAAAGAAGAAATGAAATAACTTTTAGCCTCTTCATAATTAATTAGGCTAAACCATCTTAAAGGCTTATTTAACACTTAATTAAGCCTATCTTAAGGCCCATTACCCATGGCTTAACATCCATGGTTATGCATGGGGTAAGGTGTCACCGCCTCCTTCACCCTAAGCACCATCTTTCCTCAAGGTGGCCGGCCAACACAAGGCCATCTTCTCCACCTCCTAAGCCACCCAATGGGAGGAAAACCACACATGAAACCCCCCACCATGGTTAAAGGTAATGATGAAGGCTAGGCATATGTGTCACCATTTACCAAGCCTAAGAAGTGAGGTGTAAGCTTCTTAAGAGAGGTATAGGCGACTCACCATTCACCTCCCACGATAGCTCGATGGACAAGAGACAAAGAGATTAAACTCATCATGGCAAACTTAGGGAGAAGCATCCAAGCCTATCTTCAGCCAATTGATCACCCAATAGGCTGATAGAAGAGGTAAGTAAGCCCCTAGAATAGCCTAAGCCAAGCCAACACCATCCCCTTGCTATAAATAGGCCCCATGGCCAAAACTAGAAAAGTGGGAGAAAAATATTTAGGGAGGTCCATAGGCTGCTCAAACCCTCTTGCTCCCAACACAAAACTTCTTCCTAAGAGCTTCCATAATCTTTTAGGATCAATCCCAAGCCATAGTTTCTGCCCTTTTGAGCCAATTTGACCAATTTTCAAAAACAGCCCAAATTAGGCACTTTTTCCAAATTCCTCCCTAAGCCCGACTTCTGGAACAAATTGCTGTAGCAATTATCTTCCATTGGGGTCCTAGAAGGCAACCATAAAGTCTGATCTAGCTTGATTTGCTTGTGGCCAAGGTATGGAACTTATCTTTGCAAAATAAATCATATTTTTCATAAATCATGTGCCATACTGGTTCAAAAGTGTATCATCACCGTATGGATAGAAACCTCTTATCCAGATGAGCATTTTAAAAAAAAATCACTCAATTTTGTCAAGAAATGAGTGAGATATTAACATTTGAAGTTTAAGGGCCATGGAATTTTCTGGAATTAAATCCGAATTTCCTGAGCCGTCCGATCCCGCGCTTCGCGGATCAACGGCCCAGATCCCGCCGTATGGTGTCCGCTGTCCACCAGTTGCACGGGATCTTCCCGCCCTTTCGACGCGTCTGAGGACACGCGTCGACGGCGGGAAGCTTTGGCGGCGCCGAATAAAAAAAAGAAAAATTCTTTTTTTTTTAACCCTTCAAACTTCAAAAATTAATTTCTTTTTAACCAGAGGTCATAAAAATAAAATAAAAATACCTTTGGAAAGCTCTTGAAGATGAGAAAATTATGAGCCAAAGTCATAATTTTATTCTCAGTATTTAATTTATAATTAATTAAATACTCTCTGGAGTATTTTAATTATTAAAAATTATTTACAAATCAAAAAATTATGAAACTTTGAGGCATTTATCTTTATGTTCTTAGGGACCTTCCATAATTTTTCTAAGAACAGAAAACATGCCTAGGATACTTTTCTTGAATTTTCAAGTTTCTTTGTAATTATTTCAAATAATAATTATAAAAGTTTGAAAATTAAGAAAATAAAAATACAAATAACTAGGAATGATAGGGCAACAGACAATGACCCTAGGAAAAATATTTCTAAGTCATAGAAACAATCATGAATGACATTTGGAAATTTAGGGTTAAAATCATTTATTAATTAAATAATTTTGATCCTAAAATGACCCTTTATAAAATTGAACTATTTTCATCAACAATCTAAGTTTGAAAATGGTTCTAGCCTATGATAGGCTAATAATAAACCTCACTTGAGTCTAAAATGACAAGATTAGATTCAATTAAGGCTTAAAATGACATTTAAACCCATTAAACCTTACCTAAATTAGGTTTAATAAAAATTAAACTTCTTTAATTAAGTTTAAGGATATACTAAACTTAATTAACCAATTAAACCTTACCTAAATTAGGTTTAATAAAAATCAAACCTTTTTAATTAAGTTTAAGGACACACTAAACTTAATTAACCCATTAAACCTTACTTAAATTAGGTTTAATAAAAATTAAACTTCTTTAATTAAGTTTAAAGACACACTAAACTTAATTAACCAATTAAACCTTACCTAAATTAGGTTTAATAAAAATTAAATTTCTTTAATTAAGTTTAAGGATATACTAAACTTAATTAACCAATTAAACTTTACCTAAATTAGGTTTAATAAAAATCAAACCTTTTAAATTAAGTTTAAGGACACACTAAACTTAATTAACCCATTAAACCTTACTTAAATTAGGTTTAATAAAAATTAAACTTCTTTAATTAAGTTTAAAGACACACTTAAACTTAATTAACCCATTAAACCTTACCTAAATTAGGTTTAATAAAAGTCAAATTTCTTTAATTAAGTTTAAGGACACACTAAATTTAATTAACCAATTAAACCTTACCTAAATTAGGTTTAATAAAAATTAAACTTCTTTAATTAAGTTTAAAGACATAATAAACTTAATTAACCAATTAAACCTTACCTAAATTAGGTTTAATAAAAATTAAACTTCTCTAATTAAGTTTAAGGACACACTAAACTTAATTAACCAATTAAACCTTACCTAAATTAGGTTTAATAAAAATTAAACTTCTTTAATTAAGTTTAAAGACATAATAAACTTAATTAACCAATTAAACCTTACCTAAATTAGGTTTAATAAAAATTAAATTTTTTTAATTAAGTTTAAAAACCCACTAAACTTAATCAACCAATTAAACCTTACCTAAATTAGGTTTAATAAAAATTAAACTTCTTTAATTAAGTTTAAAGACATAATAAACTTAATTAACCAATTAAACCTTACCTAAATTAGGTTTAATAAAAATTAAACTTCTTTAATTAAGTTTAAAGACCCACTAAACTTAATTAACCAATTAAACCTTACCTAAATTAGGTTTAATAAAAATTAAACTTCTTTAATTAAGTTTAAAGACATAATAAACTTAATTAACCAATTAAACCTTACCTAAATTAGGTTTAATAAAAATTAAACTTCTTTAATTAAGTTTAAAGACACACTAAACTTAATTAACCCATTAAACCTTACCTAAATTTGGTTTAATAAAAATTATACTAAACTTAATTAAGCCATTAAACCTTACCTAAATTAGGTTTAATAAAAATTAAACTTCTTCAATTAAGTTTAAGGACACACTAAACTTAATTAACCCATTAAACCTTACCTAAATTAGGTTTAATAAAAATTAAACTTCTTCAATTAAGTTTAAGGACAAACTAAACTTAATTAACCCATTAAACCTTACCTAAATTAGGTTTAATAAAAGTTAAACTTCTTTAATTAAGTTTAAGGACACACTAAACTTAATTAACCCATTAAACCTTACCTAAATTAGGTTTAATAAAAAATCAAACTTTTTTAATTAAGTTTAAGGACACACTAAACTTAATTAACCTATTAGACCTTACCTAAATTAGGTTTAATAAAAATTAAACTCTTTTTATTTAAGTTTAAGGACATATTAAACTTAATTAACACAAAACCAAACACCCTTTAATTAGGTTTAAAGACATATTAAACTTAATTAATCAAAAATAAACTCCCTTAATTAGGTTTAAAGACATACTAAACTTAATTAACCTCCTTAAACATAAGGTTTAATCAAACTTAAAACCTAATTAGGTCTAACCCTTAGGCCTAATTAAAACATTAAACCTTAACTAAATTAGGCTTAATCAAACCTAAACCCTAATTAGGTCTAACCCTTAGACCTAATTAAACCATTAAGCCTTAACTAACTAAGGTTTAATCAAACCTAAACCCTAATTAGGTCTAACCCTTAGACCTAATTAAACCATTAAGCCTTAACTAACTAAGGTTTAATCGAACTTAAACCCTAATTAAGTCTAACCCTTGGACACTAATTAAAACATTAAACCTTAACTAAATTAGGCTTAATCAAACCTAAACCCTAATTAGGTCTAACCCTTAGACCTAATTAAACCATTAAGCCTTAACTAACTAAAGTTTAATCAAACTTAAACCCTAATTGAGTCTAACCTTTGAACTAATTAAACCATTAAGCCTTAACTAACTAAGGTTTAATCAAACCTAAACCCTAATTAGGTCTAACCCTTAGACCTAATTAAACCATTAAGCCTTAACTAACTAAGGCTTAATCAAACCTAAACCCTAATTAGGTCTAACCCTTAGACCTAATTAAACCATTAAGCCTTAACTAACTAAGGTTTAATCAAACTTAAACCCTAATTAGGTCTAACCCTTAGACCTAATTAAACCATTAAGCCTTAACTAACTAAGGTTTAATCAAACCTAAACCCTAATTAGGTCTAACCCTTAGACCTAATTAAACTATTAAACTTTAACTAATTAAGGTTTAATTAACATAAACCTCGATTAAGTCTAATTTATTAGACCTAATTAAACTATTAAGTCTTAATTAAATAAGACTTAATCAAACAAACCTAAACCAAACTTAAGTCTAACCCATATTAGACTTAAGTCAAACCATACATAGGTTCAACCTGACATAAACCTAAGTTTAAACCTAAACCCAACTTAAGTCTAACCCATATTAGACTTAAGACGAACCATATTTAGGTTCAACCCGACATGAACCTAAGTCTAAACCTAAACTTAACTTAAGTCTAACCCATATTAGACTTAAGTCAAACCAAACTTAGGTTCATCCTGACATGAACCTAACTCAAACCTAACTTAAGTCTAACCCACCTTAGACTTAAGTCAAACTACACTTAGGTTCAAACCTAACTCAAACCTAACTTAAGTCTAAGCCACATTAGACTTAAGTTAAATCATACTTAGGTTCAACCTGACATGAACTTAAGTTTAACATAAAACTAACTTAAGTCTAACCCACATTAGACTTAAGTCAAATCATACTTAGGTTCAACCGGACATGAACTTAAGGTTGACCTAAACCAAGACATTAACCTTAGGTTCAACCCGACATAAACCTAAGTTTAAACCTAAACCCAACTTAAGTCTAACCCATATTAGACTTAAGACGAACCATATTTAGGTTCAACCCGACATGAACCTAAGTCTAAACCTAAACCTAACTTTAGTCTAACCCATATTAGACTTGAGTCAAACCATGCTTAGGTTCAACCCGACATGAACCTAAGTCTAAACCTAAACCTTACTTCAGTCTAACCCATATTAGACTTGAATCAAACCATGCTTAGGTTCAACCCGACATAAACCTAAGTCTAACCTAACCATAACTTAAGTCTAACCCACATTAGACTTAAGTCAAACCGGACATGAACTCAAGTTAATCTAAACCAAACCTTTTAACTTAAGTTCAGACAGACATGAACTCAAGATTTAAGTTTAAACTTAAGTCAAGACATAAATTCGACATTTCAAACATAACCGACAAAAAAATCGACATTCTAAACCAAAATCGACAAAATCGATATAAATTTTACATTTAATCGACATAATCGACATAAATTTGACATTCCAAACAATTAATCGACATAATCGATATAAATTTGACATTTCAAACATAACTGACATAAAATCGACATTTTAAACCAAAATCGACACAATCGATATAAATTTGACTTTCCAAACAATTAATAGATATAATCAATATAAATTCGACATTTCAAACATAACTGACTTGAAATCGACATTTTAAACCAAAAACGACATTTTAAACCAAAATCGACATAATCGACATAAATTTGACATTTCAAACAAAAATCGACATAACCGACATAAATCCGACATTCCAAACGAAACTCAATAAATTCGACATTTCAAATGAAATTATTCGACATTAATCAACATTCCCAAACACAAACTGACATTAATCGACATTTCAAACCAAATTAAACAATCACCGACATTAAATGACATTTCAAACCAAATTAAACAATCACTGAACATTAAATGATATTAATCGACATTTCAAACCAAACTCAATATATCTCGACATAAAACGACATAATTCTTAAAGTTCGACCCACATTGAACTTAACTCGACATAAAATTAAAAATCGACAATCCAACCCAAATCAATATTCAAGACAAATAAAAATTTAAACATAAACTGACATAAACCTAATTCGACATTTCAACCAAACTTAGACATTCGACAACTCTGGATCAACAGACACTTTGACCAGGTAATCTAAATATCTTGATATGACATTGTTTCTAACTTTATTTTCCTTGCAGGATGAAGACATGAAGTTTCGTTTAGATTTTCTTTGCATGTTATAGGGTGTGCTAACTCTGTTTTGCAGGACGTCGACAACGGAACATTGACAACAAAACCAGGACTTTTAGGATAGTCATAAAACCTAAACTTTCTACAAAAAAAAACAAAATAAAAAATGACATAACAACAAAAACAACTGAACTTTTAGGTTAGCCACGAAACCTGAAATAAAACGACAAAATCATTAACATTGACATCAACATGACATCAACATACAACGACATTTCTATACCACAACAAAATGATGACATGACACTAAACAAAAACAAAATAAATGACAAAATGACATGACAAAATAAAGTTGAGATGACCACAAAACCAAAACATAAAACAAAAGGAAATCATAAACAAGATAACAAAAATAAATAAATAATGATATCTTCTTGACATCATAGAAGGTATCTCATGACATAATAATGACATCTTCTTATAGGAGATAAAATATCTCATGACAAATCGAGATATTAATCACAACATCTTATGACATTATGACATCACATTAAGACATGACATAAAATGACATGACATTACGACATCACATTATGACATGACACGACATACAAACTACGACATCTCGACATATAACATGACATGAAAACAAAACAACAAAATAAAACATAACAAAGCAACGACATCCACCCAACATAAATAAAACTTTCTGGTAGTATCGATTCTTCAGAAACGCACTGCCACAACAATAGTTACACTTTTTCGAGGATAAATGTTAACCTTAAGCGGGAGTTTTCCTAGGCAGTATTAATTGCTCAAGATGTAATTAACTATAGGAGCTTGCTCCTATAGGAGATTAAAGAACTCAGGATAGGTATTTTACCTACAAGACCTCTCTGGTTATCCAAGATCTTCATATGATCTTCTTATATGAGAAACTTCAGTAATTACACAATCTGAAGATTTTTTATATGAGATTATCATTTTGATCTCTTTTCTCTCAATCTCTATCATGATTAATCCTTCTTCAAATTCTCCAAAGACTTCTGATAATAAGTCTAGGAAGGATAAGAATTAAGGTGATAGATAGAGAAAGAGAGTGGCGACTCCTTGACATTGACATGATACAGGAATTGACGGCGACGACATGCGATCCAAATATATTTTCATCGCCATCAAAGATATAAAGGCTGGTGGTGTAGATGAACTCCCTAAATAGGCTGGCTTTTAAATTGTATGGGTTACATTCATCATAAGTTCATGAGATTTTTCAACAGATGGAATTAAATGTTTACTATTTTCGGTAACATCCATCATTTCACACCTCTCATGAACATACATACAGTCTTCTTTAAATAACATTTTCAACTTATTGTGAAAGTCCATTTTGTTCTCATATGTTAACTTACTGTCAAAACTTTTTGGGAATTGGTCTTTACTTAGATAATCAATTTCATCAAGCCAAAAACAATCATCATTTTTTCTCCTAATTAGATATTTCATAGTCTTTAAATCATGAAAAGTGATTTTCTGATCATTAATATTCATAGTCAACTCTCCTTTTTATACATCTATCATAGCTTATCCAGTAACAAGGAAAGGTCTCTCCAAAATAATTGGATTTTATTTATCTTCCTCCATATCTAATACAATAATGTCCATAGAAAAGATAAATTTATCCACTTTAACAAGCACATCTTCTATAACCACTTTTGGATAAATGATAGATCGATCAGCTAACTGAAAGGTTACAGTAGTGGGAGAAATATCAGCTAAACCTAACCTTCTAAATATAAATAGAGGCATCACATTAATGCTCACCCTTAAATCAAATAGAGCTTTTCCACATATCTTTCTCCATTTGCATATGGAATTGTTAAACTACAAGGATCTTTAAGTTTCTGAGGATGTTTTTTCTAAAGTATAGCGCTGCACTCCTCACTTAGTGCATCTGTCTTGTAATCCCCAAATTTCCTTTTCTTGTTTAATATCTCCTTCATAAACTTTGCATAAATTGGCATATGTTCCAAAGCTTTAGCGAAAGGAATATTTATCGTTAACTTCTTAAGTACTTCCATAAACTTGAAAATTGTTTATCCAACTCAAGTTGTCTAAGTCTTTGAGGAAATGGAGATGGTGATCTTTCTAAATTTATTTTAGTTGGAGATAATAACTTTTGTAGATCCTTAGAAACTAGTTCTCCAGGTCTTTTAGTTTCCTTTATTTCTTTCACAACTTGTTTCTCTTTTCTAACCACATCCTCTATCTCTTTTCCACTTCTTAAATGGACAACTGATGCGTGACTCAGCCTAATGGGGCTTTATACTATCAAATGCAAGATTTTGATTCCATTGCAAGAAAATTTAATCCCTGACAGTGGTGCCAAAAACTTGATGTGATTTTACTTATGAAAGATTTTATGAATTTATATTTAGATTTTTATAATTTGTAAAAGTTACAATTTCAAATGCAAGTATACGTATCGTATCAAGTAATACAGGGCTCTAGTGGAGTCCTGGTTATCGATTCCACAGAGAAGATTTTTAGAATATTAAGTAATATTTTTAGATTTTACAAATTAAAAGTAATTTTTATTTTTAATCTTTTTAAAGTTTAGATTTTGAATTTAATGAAATTTATACTAAATGAAAGTAAGCAACACTAAAATAAATATTAATGCAGGTATAAATAAAACAACTTTCTCCTTTTCAACTAATCCAAGATTTTTAGAATAATTATCATTTATGGAGAATTTAGATTATGGTATTGTGCCAAATAGAAGCATTCTTATTCTTTACCCTTTGGTCTAGGCATAAAGAACATTGACTAATCTATAGATCGGTTCAGGATGTTTTATTAGTAGAATTGGTTAATCTAAGCTCACACTACTAGATGTTCAAGGGTGGCTATGGTCGGCCCTACCAGTGACCCATTCCCTTTCTATAAATCAAATTATTAGAATTTAGTCTGTCATTCTAAAAACTAATTAATTCTACACCCAATAAATCATATCTTCCTATTTATTTGCACTTCACCTTGAATAACCCGCATAAAACCTTCGACTACCCAAGCATTCATGTGATATCTACTAGTTAAGAACTCATCTCCGGATAGAAAACAACAATACAATCACACTAATTAGTACTGAAAAATAAGAAATAAACTAAAAATAGAATCACAAATCTCAAGAGGTAAATCTGGCTACTAATCACTGTATGTAGCCTCGTCATCGTCATCTCCAAAAGAAAATTTCATATCATTCGGATTAACATATGGTGAAAATCTAGGACAGGTAGGAAACTGAACATCATGCTCACCCTTCAGGAATCTAACTAAAGACTCAGAATACTCAGCATCATAATCACGCTTCCTTTGGGTATACTCAGAGAGATGATCGATCTTCTTATTGACTGTATCTACTCTACAATGAGTTAGAAATAACTCATTATGCTGCTCCATAAACTGATCATGCATGGACTCCCAGAAACTAGATGGTGGCTCAGCAGTTGAAGCAGAAGGTCTAGAAGTAGAAGCTCTACCAGAAGCAGTTAATGAACTAGAAGGTGCAGTAGAACTCTTACCTCGAAGTCGATCATAGATACTGACGCTTTCTCTTCCTATGGGCTTTGTAGATTTGAGCTTTTCCTCAAAAAGCTTAGCAACTACTCCAGCACTTTCACACGGAGAATATATCAAAGATGGAAATCCAAGTCTAACAGAAGTGCTAGAACGAGCAGTGGCCCCTACAGAATCATAAATGATACTTCCTACATCAATCGTCTTCCTTTCCTGAATGCGATAGTTGAGGATGGCTTTATCCTAGGTAACCTCGCTCAAATGATTGGATGGAATGAGAAGAGCAGAAATAAAGTAGTGCCATGCCTTTGTAACACTATTAAGCATAGAAGATGAAAAATTTACCCTTTTTCCATTCCGAATCTTCCAAGCTCAAGTACCATCAGTCAGGTAAGCAATAATCATATCTAAATCTCCCTCAGATGGAGATAATATGGAGTAATAACACTTGATGTTCGGCGGCAGGCCGTAGAAAATGTTGATACGCTCGGGAGTGAATCCTACTCCAACTCCTCTAACAAAAATATCGTACTCTTCAGCATCCACGAAATTTGTATAAAACTGCCTAACCACAGGGATAACAGCAACAACAGTAAAATAGAAAAATCGTTGCCAGTTGAGTGTAACGATCATTTCCTCAATTCTTCCTCTCTGATTGTAAAAACTTCGTTCTGAGATAAACATCCGAGTTATAGCAAAATCATTGTACCAGAAATGTGCAGTGGCAGTGACAAACTTGCTACGATCAAAATTTTCTCGTTCCTTTCCTCGCTTAGATTTGGGTGCCATCTAAAAGTGAAATAAAAATGCAAAATAAATTCATAGGATCAAAGAAAATAAACTAATTTAAGCTTTTGAAACTTGAAAGAGCTTAAAAATCCATAGATTTAGCTCTAAAAATCAAAATTTTCTCAAAATTTCAGTTTTCTTCAATGTGAGCAAAATCCATGGTGAAAATAAAAAATAATTGGTTTAGAATGTAAATCTGACCTTAGGATGAAGAAATCGAGTGATTTCAAGCTCAAAAACTTGAAAATCTGTCCTCAAATGGGATCTCTAGGGTCTCTTTTTGCGAAAAACCAGAGGAAAGGGAAGCTTAGGCATCAAAAAATGACGTGGGGGTGTTTAAGAAGATGTAGTTTCAGGTTCTGGTAGAACCGGCGCCTAGGCGCCGAATTCTGGCGCCTAGGCGCCAAACTCGCCTTTCCAAAAATTAAATTTAAATTTTATATTTTCCATAAAAACTTGTCAAATTTAACTCCTAATTACTCTTATTAGAGTATTAATCCAATTTATGTCCTCCAAATATTTCCACAATCAATTTAAAATGATAACTAAGATCCACATTTCAAACACAAAATTTAACTAAACTCTTCAATTCCAATTCATAATTTTCATTCCAAACTCAATGAATTCATAACAAGGCTATAACAAGGTTCATCATTCTATAAACAACACAAACAACATAAATTCAAAGCAAATTCCAAATCCAACTACACACATTGAACAATTAAGCAAACACACAAATTAGATAATCGACACACTAGAACTTGACTCAATCACACCTATAACACATAGGAGATCTATTCAACACCGATCTTCAATTTTCATCTCTTTTGTAATGAAGTTCCCTAGGACCACCGAGATAGAAAACCAACACCCTTGGAAATTTCAAAGTCGTCTTTTCATTGATCCACTTGTTCTTCACGTACATTGCTACTTGAGCATCTTGATAGGCCGCCATATGATCAAATTGAAGTTTCGTTTGCCATTCCATGTGTTCAATTTGATGATACATTTCATGTAAATGATTCCCATTGCTTTGAAGTTCCACTTTAATCTTTTCTAAACGACTAAACAATCTCTCCATACTAACAGCAATAAAACCATTAAAATAAGGTTGAGGATCTTTTGAAGATTTGTCTCTTACCTCATTTCCATGATTTCCTCTATCCATTGCTTCCAAACTCTTCTTAACTCCTCCAAAATAGATTGCTCTGGTCGAAATTAAGGTTTCTATGTGATTGGGGACGAAGATAGGTCAATATATAGGGAGATTTCGTGTGAAAAACTGAAGAATTTTGATTTTTACACGACCTGTAACTGTAGCGCTTAGGCACCGCAATCTGGCTCCTAGGCGCCGAATCATCAATACGTGCAGGTTTTTCTGGCGCTTAGACGCCAACTTTTGGCGCCCAGGTGCCGGAACCTCGATCGACTCCGATTCGCCTATCGCCAAATTTACAAAATTTCGGTCTTAAAAATAGGTCTAATAAAAAGGTGTGATCCACATACAAACACGATTAAGATAAATTCAAATAAAAAACAATCACACTGATAATAAATGGGTTGCCTCCCACAAAGCGCTTAGTTTAACATCGTCAGCCTCATCTAATTAAATTAATTAATCGGGTAGACTCAGTTCGTAAGCCTCTTTGTAATTTGGTTTCATTTCTCCCATCTAAGACTTCAGTCTTAATCCGTTAACTTTAAATAATTTTCTAGTTTTAGGATCTTTAATATCCACAGCTCCATAACGGTACACTTTCTCAATTATAAATGGCCCCATCTATTTAGATCGTAATTTTTCAGGAAAAAAGTTTTAAACGAGCATTAAATAATAATACTTCTTGTTCAGGCTCAATCATTTTCCTTAAAATCTTTTTGTCATGCAATTTCTTCATTCTTTCCTTATAAATCTTTACATTCTCATAGAACTCATTTCTTATCTCTTTCATTTCATTCAGTTGTAATAATCGTTTCTCTTATGCAGCATTCAAATCGTAATTGAACTCCTTTATCGCCCAGTAAGCTTTATGTTCCAGTTCAACAGGTAAGTGACATTGTTTACCATAAACTAGCTAATAAGGTGACATTCCGATAGGTGTCTAACAAGCTGTTCTGTAAGCCCATAATGCAGAATCAAGTCTATCAATCCAGTCAGTTCTTTTAGGATTAACAGTCTTCTATAATATTCTTTTAATTTCTCTATTTGATACTTCAGCCATTCCACTTGTTTAAGAGTGATAAGCAGTTGCAATTCTATGTTTAATTCCAAATTTTTCCAGTAATGATTGAATTCTTATATTTCTGAAATGACTTCCCCCATCTGTGATAATTACCCTGAGCATTCCAAATCTTGTAAAAATCATTTTCTTTAAAAATTTCGAAACACTTTTGGAATCACAGTTAGGTAAAACTAGAGCTTCAATCCACTTTGAAACATAATCAACTACTAGTAAAATATTAATCTTTTCAGATGATTGTACGAAAGGTCCCATAAAGTCTAAACCCCATACATCAAAAATTTCAATTTCTAATATAAAGTTTAGGGGCATTTCATCTTTTCTATATATATTACCCATTCTTTGAAATTGATCACAAGTTTTCACATAATGTCCAACATCTTTGAATAATGTAGGCCAATAAAATCAAGAATTTAAAATTTTAAATGCAGTTTTATCCATTCCAAAGTGTCCTCCAAATTCAGAATCGTGACATTTTTGAATAATTGCAAAAGTTTCTTCATAAGGTACACATCTACGAATCACAAAATCTCTTCGTATTTTAAATAAATGAGGATCTTCCCAAATATATGATTTACAATCATTCTTGTTTTTCTTAAGATATTTGCTATTCAACCCATATAGTAAAATATTGCTAACCAAATAGTTAATTATATATGTATACCAAGGCATTTGTAATCCTTTAATGACATATAATTGCTCAATAGGGAATTTCTCATTTATATTTTCTTCATAAATCTTCTCACTATTATTTTTGATTCTCGATAAATGATCAGCAATTTGGTTGTCAGTTCCCTTTCTGTTCATAATCTCAAAATCAAATTCTTGTAAAAGTAAAACCCATCTGATCAATCTAGGTTTATCATCCTTTTTAGACATTAAATACTTAATAGCAGAATGATCAGTATGTACGATACATTTCATTCCAAGAAGATATGATCTAAATTTATCAAAAGCATATACTATTGCTAAAAGCTCTTTCTCAGTAGTAGTATAATTTATTTGAGTTTCATTAAGAGTTTTGCTAGCATAGTGTATAACTTTGAAACTTTTCTCATATTTTTGTCCCAATACAGCTCCAATTGCATAATCACTTGCATCACACATTAATTTAAAAGATTTACTCCAATCTGGTGCAACAATAATAGGTGCAGTGATTAATTTTTCTTTTAAATTATTGAATGCATTCAGAAAATCTTTATTAAATTCAAATTTAGCTTCTTTTTTCAATAAATGGAAAAGAGGTTTAGCAATTTTAGAAAAAATTCTTTATGTATCTCCTATAAAATCCAGCATAACCCAGAAAACTTCTCACATCAGTAACGGTAGTAGGTGGTTGAAGTTCAGCAATAATTTTCACTTTTGCCTGATCAACTTCCATCCCTATTTGTGAAATTTTATGTCCAAGTACAATTCCTTCTGTGACCATAAATTGACATTTTTCCCAGTTTAGAACTAAATTTGTTTCTTCACATCTCTTCAAAACCTTCGTTATATTTTCCATGCAAGACTTAAAAGATGTTTAAAATACTGAAAAATCATCCATAAATACTTCAATTCCTTTATCAATTAAATCACAGAATATTGACATCATACATCTTTGAAAAGTTGCAGGTGCATTGCATAAACCGAAAGACATTCTTCTAAAGGCAAATGTTCCATATGGACTTGTAAATGTTGTTTTCTCTTGGTCCTCAAAAGAAAAATGTAATTGATGATAACCAAAATATCTATCCAGAAAACAAAAATATGAGTGTCCAGCTAATTTATCCTACATCTGATCTAAGAAAGGTAAAGGAAAATAATCCTTTTTAGTGGCGTTGTTTAATTTTTGATAATCAATGTAAATTCGCCATCCAGTAACTTGTCTTGTTGGGATTACTTCATTTTTTTCATTAACAATGACAGTTACACCTCCTTTCTTCGGAACACAATGAATAGGACTCACCCATTGGTTATCCGAAATAGGATAAATAATTCCAGCATCTAACCATTTCAAAATCTCTTTCTTTACAACATCTTTCATAATTGGGTTCAACCTTCTTTGAGGTTCAATAGTGTGTTTACAATTTTCTTCCATTAAAATCCTATGCATACAGATTGAAGGGCTCATTCCTTTTATATCTGCAATAGTCCAACCAAAAGCTTTCTTATAATTCTTCAGAACTCCTATTAATTTTTCTTCTTGATCTTTACTCAATTTTGAAGATATAATTACTGGTAAAGTTAATGAATTTCCAAGAAATGCATACTTTAAATGTGCAGGTAACATTTTTAATTCCAGTTCAGGGGCTTTTTCGATTGTGGGTAAAAGTATATTATTTTTAGTTGTGTCTAAAATCTCTCAGTTTTCATGAATATAATGAGTTTCTTCAGATAATTTTTCTTCATTTACTTTTTCAATTTCTTCAGTTAATGACTCATTATATAGCACCGATTCATCATTTTTATCTTCAGAAATGACCTTACATTTTTCTTGATAATGTTTTTCAATTATGTAATAAATAATATCCATTCGATTCAATTTTTCTTTATCAGGATACCTCATTGATTTCAGAACATTAAATGTTATCTCTTGATCATTAACTCTATCGTTAATTCTCCTTTTTGCACTTCAATCATAGCATGTCCGATAGCTAAAAATGGTTTCCCTAAAATAATAGGTATTTCTTTATCTTCTTCCATATCTAGCACAATGAAATCCACAGGAAATATAAATTTATCTACCTTAACAAGAACATCTTTTATAACTCCTTTAGGATAAGTGATAGATCTATCAGCTAACTGAAGGGTTACAGTGGTGGGGGAAATCTCTCCTAAATCTAACATTCGAAAGATTTAAAATGGCATGGGATTAATACTTGCACCTAAATCACATAAGGCTTTTCCACAAAATTTTTCTCCAATAGAACATGGTATAGTGAAACTTCTAGGATCTTTAAGTTTCTGAGGTAATTTCTTCTGAATTATTGCACTACATTCTAAACTTAATGCAACAGTTTCATAAGCTTCAATTTTTCTTTTCTTGCTTAACATATCCTTCATAAATTTTGCATAGCTTGGCATTTGTTCCAAAGCTTCAGCAAAAGGAATTTTGATGGTAAGTTTCTTAAAAATCTCAAAGAACTTAAAAAATTGATGGTCAAGCTTTTTCTATTTTAATCTTTGAGGCAAAGGTGGTGGTGGTCTTTCAACTTCCACTTCAATAGAAATTACAGTCTGATCTTTACTTGTAGAAAGAGTATCTTTAGGATTTTCAATTTCTTCTACCTCTTTCTCTTTTTCAATTTCATTCCGAATTTTCTCTTTTAATTCCTTTCCACTTCTAAGTTGTACAGCTTTTGCTTGTTCATGCTCTTTCCTAGTTTCTTTAGGATTAATTTCGATATTGTTGTGTAGTGTTCCTTGAGGTGTGTAATTAATAAAATTAGCAATTTGACCCATCTGATTCTCAATATTACGAATAGCAGTGTTTTGACTTTGTAGCTGATTACCTAGTTGCAAGATCAATTCTTTTATAGATAACTTTTTCTGCTGATTATTAAAACCATGAGGGTAAGTTGGTCTAAAGTTTGAATTTCCTTGATAGTTCCAATTTGGATTAACTTGATTATTACTCCACTGTTGATGTCCATTATTCCAATTATAATTAGGATGATTTTTCCAACCAGGATTATAATAATTAGAATAAGGGTTATATGTTTTACTAGCAATATCTTGCAAAGTTTCCATTGTTTGAGAATCATCAGTATTTGCAGAGTTATCATTACTTACATGCGATATATTAATAGCAAAATTATCTAATTTCTTAGATATCACAGCCACTTGTGAAACTAAAATAGAAAAGGCTTCATTATCTTGAATACTTACCATTCTTTTAGGATTAACCCTTTCAGAAGACCATTGAAAATTATTATTAGCCATTTCTTCAACTAAAGTATAAGCTTCTTCAAATGTCTTAGCCATTAAAGAACCACCAGCAGCAGCATCAATAATAGATCTAAGTGATCCAATAAGTCCATTATAAAATATTTGAATAATTAACTAATCTGGCAAAGCATGATAAGGACATTTTCTTAATAGTTCTTTAAATCTTTCCCAAGCTTCATAAATTGTTTCTCCATCAAATTGTGTAAATGAAGTTATATCATTTCTTAATTTAGCAGTTTTAGAAGGAGGAAAATATTTAGCAAGGAATTTTTGTGCCATATCTGCCCAAGTTTTAATAGAACAAGTTGCTAATGAATTAAGCCACATCTTTGCTTTATCCTTTAAGGAAAAAGGAAAGAGTCTAAGCCTAATAGCACATCAGAAACATTATTATATTTAAAGGTAGCACAAAGTTCTAAGAAACTAGCAAGGTGTAAATTTGGATCCTCATTAAGTGTTCCTCCAAATTGATTATTTTAAACCATTTGAATAATAGAAGGTTTAAGCTCAAAAGAATTAGCATCTACAGCTGACATTTGAATACTAATATGAAGTTCATCAGCTGTAGGGTTTGCATAATCCCTTAATGGTTTATAAACATTTTGTTCATTGATTTCTATTGGATTTTGATTATTGTTATGTAAGTTAGCCATTTCTTGATATTTTTGAATTTGTTTACCTTGTTTTCCTTTTTTAATTCTTTTAACTATTCTTTCTAATTCAGAATCAAAAGGTAATAATCCTTTCGATCCAGAACTGCGCATAAAATTAAAATCTTTTTAGTTTTTTTAATTTTTATATATATATATTTTATTTATTTTTTTATATTTTAAAAGAAATTAAAGTGTAAAAATTATATTTAATTTGAAAAATGTCTTTTTAACTTTCTTACTTATTTTCCTTTCTTCCCAGGCAACGACGCCAAAAACTTGGTGCCGTGATCTAAGCCTAACGGGGCTTTATACTTTCAATTGCAAGATTTTGATTCCACTGATAGAAAATTTAATCACTGATAGCGGTGCCAAAAACTTGATGTGATTTTACTTATGAAAGATTTTATGAATTTATATTTAGATTTTTATAATTTGTAAAAGTCACAATTTCAAACGCAAGTATACGTATCGTATCAAGTAATACAGGGCTCTAGTGAGTCCTAGTTATCGATCCCATAGGGAAGATTTTTAGAATATTAAGTAATATTTTTAGATTTTTCAAATTAAAAGTAATTTTTATTTTTATTTCTTTTTAAAGTTTAGATTTTGAATTTAATGAAATTTGTACAAAATGAAAGTAAACAACACTAAAATAAATATTAATGCAGGTATAAATAAAACAACATTCTCCTTTTCAACTAATCCAAGATTTTTAGAATAATTATCATTTGTGGAGAATTTAGATTATGGTATTGTGCCAAATAGAAGCATTCCTATTATTTACCCTCTGGTCCAGGCATAAAGAACATTGACTAATTTATAGATATGTTCAGGATGTTTTATTAGTAGAATGGGTTAATCTAAGCTCACACTACTAGATGTCCAAGGGTGGCTATGGTTGGCCCTACCAGTGACCCATTCTCTTTCTATAAATCAAATTATTAGAATTTAGTCTGTGAATCTAAAAACTAATTAATTCTACGCCCAATAAATCATATTTTCCTATTTATTTGCACTTCACCTTGAATAACCCGCATAAAGCCTTCGACTACCCAAAGATTCATGTGATATCTACTAGTTAAGAACTCATCTCCGGATAGGTCTCAAAATTCTTCAACATGTTTTAACAATTTAAAAGGCCATTTTAAAAAGTAAACTAAGATCAGGTATTAATATCATCACAATTTTTATAATTATTTTAAGTTAAATTCTCCAGTAAGGTTTAATTATCTTATTATCTTTTTATAGTTGAAAGGAGAAAGAAAACTAACTACTCAGAACAAATTGAATTCACACAACAAAACATATTTATAAAACTTTGAACAAAGTTACAAATACTTATCTGGAATGTTCCTTTAAGTGATCCGCTGACTCCTACTAACTTCAATGCAATGATGAAAGAGTTTAACAGCAACAACACTAATATTCTCACACTTAACACTCAAAATAAACTAAAAATAAACTCACTAAATAATAAATAAGGTGGCTCCCTAAAATGATTGGATGGCTATATAGTGCTTGGGGACTAAAGGATGCTTGAAGGGTAAAAGAGGTGATTTTCTCTGTAGAATGGGCTCCTATTTATAGAGCTCTGAATTTAACCAGGGGTTGCTTAAGGCACCTCTTCAAAATTCATCCAAATACAATGTATCTTGTAGAAGGTAACTGTCGCGCCTATGCGCCAGGATCGGACGCCTAGGCACCGGAGTCCGTGACCAGGTCTTTCGCACCTCTTAACTTTGGGTCACACCTCTTCATGATTAAAACTGATTCCCTGTGTCCTTATGCATTGTATCACATGTCCTATATATTAAGAATAACTTCCAGTCTTCTAGAAGCTCTAATAACCGCTTAACACCATCAAAATAACTGCCTAAAGTCGTCAAAAATCTTGTCTACGTCTGTATCGAATTGGCGCTTAGGCGACGGATTCTGGCGCCTAGACGCCAGGCCTACAATTTCGATAAATTTGCTCTTTTAGCTCCATTTTTCCTCATTTTTGCTCATTTTTCCTTCTTGAACTCTTTTTTTTATCACCTACATCCAAAAACATAAAAAATACCTTTCATTAAAGCATAATATCCTTAAGAATTGAATCATAAATAAGGCATAAAAATGAGTATTTTTGAAGTGGATCAACAACTTCTACTTGTTCATTATTGTTCTCTCCAGATTTGATCTCAGTGTTTCTCGGAAGTGTTCATTGTGGTCTATTGCTAAGTGAATTAGCAATTTGTCCCAGTTGATTCTCTATATTTCTAATCACAACATTTTGACATTCCAACTGGTTTCCCATTTGCAATACCACTTCTTCTATAGACATCTTCTTATCCTCAAATTGTTGATAATTGTTAGAGTCTGGTGGACATGAAGGTCTATAGCTTGTGTTCCCCTGATTATTCCAACTTCCATTAGGATTTGCATGATTATTTTTCCATTGTTGGTTTCCACCCACAATAATATGATTCCAGTTAAAATTAGGATGGTTCTTCCAACCTAGATTGTAAAAGTTAGAATACGGGTTGTTTATGATTTTTAAGGTCTCTTATGATAAGTTAGAATCAATCATATGCCCTAATGAACTTTCCTCACTTACTGGAGTAAATTGAGGGGTGTTCATTCCAAATTGGTCTAACTTCTTTGATAATGTAGCAACCTAAGATGTAAGAATTGCAATTGCATATGTATCATGAACATTGGCTACCTTTTTAGGATTTACCCTTACAGAGGGTCGTTGAAATTCCTTTGTAGACATTTCTCAATTAATGCACACGCTTCATGAAATGGTTTTGACATTAATGAATCACAAGCAGCAACATCAATAATGGACCTAAGGTATCCTACTAACCTATTATAAAAAATTTGAATGATTAACCAATCGGGCAGAGCATGGTGTGGACACTTTCTTAGGAGTTCCTTAAATCTTTCCTTAGCTTCGTATATTGATTCCCCTTTATACTGAAAAAATGAGATAATATTGTTTCTAAGTTTAGTAGTCCTTGAAAGAGGAAAAATACTTAGCTAGGAATTTCTGAGTTAAACTCCTAATATTTAATAGAACCAGGTGCTGATGACTATAACCACATTTTATCCTTATCCCTTATTGAGAAAGGAAAAAGCCTTAGTCTAACAACATCGTCTGACATGTCGTTATAACTAAATGTAACACAAAGTTCTAGAAAACTTGATAAGTGTAAATAGGGATCCTCCGAAGGAGTTCCCCCAAACTTGTTGTTCTGCACCAGTTGGATAATCGCTGGATTTAGTTCAAACGAGTCAGCTTCTACGACAAAGTTTTGTATACTTGAGTGAATTTAATCTCTCGTAGGATTTACATAATCCCTCAATGATTTATGATGATTTTCTAAGTTATTATTTTGAATGTTTTCCACTTCCATTTCTATTTTTTTCAAGTCCTTTCTATTTTTTGATCTTTTTCTTTTTTTTCTAACTAGGAATCATAAGGCACAAGTCATGTAGATCCTTTATTTCGCAAATGCCACACAACAAATAATACATTGACAATTAAAGAAATAAAATAAAAATATATTCAATACAACAAAATATTTTCACAAACACCTTGTTTTTTACACAAACGGTTTTTTCACAATAATTCTTCATGAAAAAACACTTTTCACACAAAAGCAATTTTTTCGACAATACAGTTTTCCAAGTCTAAGCCTAATTACTTCAACTAAAATTCTCCTAAAAGTCAAGATCAACCGTTGTGATCCCCAGCAATGGTGCCAAAAACTTGATCCCTGATATTTATGTTGACGTTTTATATTTGAGTTTATACTTTATATTTTCTTTTAATTATATCTCTTTCTTTACAACGACACCAAAAAATTGATATTATTATAAAATAAGATTTTACGCAAATATACGTATTATTATCAAGTAATATAGGGCTTTTTGATTAAGCCCCGAATATCGATCCCATGGAGATTGATGTTACTCACAGCGGCTTTCAAGAGAAATTCTAGTCTACAATAACACGCCCTAGCTTGGAAGGTAGATAAAGGTTTGGTTTTGATTTGATCCTAAAATTATAACTAAAATACTTAATAAAAATTAGAAAGTGGGATTTGATATATTAAAAATACCATTCCTCATAAAATGAAATTAGTGACATGCGTAAAAGTAAAACAAGTAGCAAGAGAGATTGTGACAAATATGAGAAATTATATTCTTTACCCTTACTAGAGATGTTATAAAGAACATTGGTTAATATAAAGTTTGAATAGTTCTGAAAATGAGCTAAGTAAGGAAGATATTAGCTCTCACTCTAGGGTTCCCTCTTATCCCTCCACCTAGAGGCTAACATCTCGCATCAAAACCTAAAGCAATGGACCAAATTAGGGGGCTTTAGAGCCTATCACAATAAAGTCCTATAATTCTACACCCATCAAAGTTTATCTCCCTATTTATTTGCACTCAATTATATGAATTACATTCTTATCCATACAATCTCAGTGATTCTACCATAGTTGATTGAGATAATACCATACCGGTTCTTACATGTTCTCACAACAGATTTTAACATGCACGTTGATCAAGATTACATGTAAATGAAGAACAAAGTAAAATCATCCTAATATATTCTCACTCTACTCAATTCTATGTCCTACACATGCATATTAATTCATTATAAGAGAGAAGAGTAAAGAAAACTACTCGCTACACATGGAGAAAAAACAAAAACTTTTCATTGAATAAGACTTTAAAACCATGCAAACAAAATACTAGATTCAAATCAAATCACAATGAAAATACTTATATTTGATGGAAATCAGAATCTCCTTGTATAACATAAGAAATCTCTTTACAACCCTCTTCAACAACAAAGTAAAAAGAAAAGAAGAAATCTCTCACTCTCTATCTTTCTCTCTCACCTTGTTGCCCCACTAGAGGCTTTCACCCAAGCCTTCTTCTTCTTCTCCAAGCCTTCTTCTCCTCTTTTTAATTTGTCCCCTCTCCTCATTCAAGAGTGTAAAGAGTGTTTTTATAATTTCCCAAGAGGTACTTAAGTGTCTCTTCAAATGTGTCCATATACAATGAATCTTTCAAAGAGTGCCTTAAGTTCCTCTTCACTCCAAGAGACACATCTTTTTACACTAAGAGACACATCTCTTCATTCATAAATGTCTATATTCATTTAATAACATCTTGGGGCGTTCATAACCACCCCAAAGCTTCTATAACAACATGAATCCACCAATAACCCTCCAAAATCATATATGGCAGCTAAGCACCAGTTTTCAATTCTTAGGCACCGTTTTCCCATCATGACTGGCGCTTAAGCACTAGTTTGGGTTCTTAGCTGCCAGCCTACACGTAGCTCCACCATTTCGCTCCGTTTCAGCTTCGTTTTGCCTAGTTTCAGTTGTGCTTCGCTCCTAATAGATATACCTACAAGATAGACATGAAAATAACCTTTCTTTAAAGTGTAATTTTGTTCAAAAATATGTGATAAATGTAAATCAGAATAAGCATAGAAAGACATCAAAATGTGTCAGGTTAGAATTTTCATCCTTGCTCGTTTTTGCTCCAAATTACACCTTTTTTGCTTCGTGTTTTCCTTTTACTTCAATCACACCAAATTCTTTAATTTGATGTACCTACAACCAAAAACTCAAGAAAACATATTTTTAAAGTGCAATATCATTGCAAAATAATGCATAAAAATAGTACATTCTTAGGAGTATGAGCACGTCGAAGTGCTACGCGTCGCCACAAGACTTGACGATTCCATCTGACTCGACACTGACTCAGCTGGTGCTTTATACCATGGTTTCAATCAACTCCATCACAGTCGTCCACTGATATACGTACGATCTAATGGCCACGCGTCTTCGTCCCCAAATGATCTGTCTCGTAAATCGTCCACCTTCTAACCCTCAGTTCTCGGCCTAGACTCAACCAAATCGCATAATCATCTGACCTAAAAAAACATATCCATATGGTTAATATAGTATAAAATACAGTCTATGCATGTGTATAATCAAAATTAGGTCGGGAGGAAGTAAGCGCTCAATATCTTGATATGAGAAGGATGACTTCAATCAAAAGCATTTTACACCTTTGTTGGGACCTCGTTAAGCTCCTCCAAGTGCCGATTTAAGCTCTCCTTGGGCCTAGATATGAACTCGATCACGGTCGAATTGGGGAGTTGATCAAACTTTATGTTAGAGGCTCTCAATGATAGGGCTTTGATGGGGGAACTTCTTCTCTTGCTCGGGTGATGGTGTGGGCAAGTTTAATTGGGTTTGGTGGATTTTTTGGATGGGTCCTATTTTGGGGTGAATTTTGAGTTTTAAGATTGAGCTCAGGAAGTGGGGGACATAGCTGGAGGATGGTTGGGCTACAATCAGGAGGTCTTGAGGAAGCTTTGGAGGCAATTGGACAGGGACTCCCTAGGAAATTTCAGCAATTTCTTCCTTGGCTGTGAAGAGGTGGTTCTATAGCCATGGCAATTGGACTTAGCTCAGGGGTGTAATTTGGATGCATTAAGCCTCTTTGGTGGAGTGCATATCAACTCCAGTGCTCAAACAAAGCTTGACACACAGTTGGGCTCAATTGGGTGAAAAATCAACTGGAGTGGCTCTCGGGTTTGGATCCTCCGGTGACTAGGCCTTCCAGTGAGGATAAGGAAGGGTGGCTAGAGGTCAGGTGTTTCAGTGAGGAGTCCATCAAGACATTAAATTGATTTGGGGAAAGCTTTTGGCAAAGATCCCCTTAGCTTAGCCTAAAATGGGAAGAAATCTCGCAAATTAGAGGACCCTTGGTCCATGGCTCCACTAGGTTGGACTAGATGGGTCTAGCTCAGTCCCTAGGGTCCAAAGGCTGACTATGGTAAGCTTGGTTTGGTTAATTTGGCGTGGTTTGGTCACATTTGCCCATGGGTTCAATTTGGGCTAAGTTGGGCTAACTTGGGTTTGAGCTTGGGTTGGGCTAACTGATAAAGTAATTTGGTGTAAATAATTGTCACAAAGGTTTTAGATAAGGATTGGAGTGGTTTTGAGTTGGTTTAGGGGGGATCAATTTGGCTTGATTTTGTTATTTGGTCAATTTTAGGACATTTGGGTTAGCTTGGGTAGGCTAGAGTGGGATTATGCCCCAATTGATTGGTCAAAATGGTGTAGGGTGATGTCATGAATAATTCTAAACATTAATTTGGTGGCAATTTTAGAGTTGGGGCATTCAATTTGATGGAATTTGGTCATATGGAAAATTTGGGGCAAAATTGGGGATTTTTACTTGGGTTGGATTTAGGTGAGTTTTGGGCTCAAAATGGGATCAATTGGCTAGTTACTTTGGATTAGGGGAATGTCATGAGAAGTTTAGAATTCAAATTTGGGGATTTTGATTTGACTAAGGGGTTCAATTTGGGGATTTGGCTCTTGGTCAAATTTGGAGCTTTTAGATTTGGAAATTGAACTTGAAATTAGGTCAAATTAGATTTGGATTTGGTTTAAAATGAGATTTAGGCATGATAAATTTGAGTTTAGAATTGAAATTTGGGGAAATTGAGATCAATTGAGTGGACATTAGGGGTGATTTGGGCATTTTAGGTTTAAATGGGGCAATTTGGGACTTTTGGTCAAAATGGGTCAATTTGATCAAAATTGGGTCATGTAATGTGGTTTAAATTGATTCTGGAAATATTTGGGATGATTTTAGAATTTGAGGAAATTTTTGAAAATTTTTAAATTGGAGGGGCATTATGGTCATTTTGGGTATTTTGGGATATTTTGGGAATTTTAGTAAATTTGAGGTGTTTTGGGTATTTTGAATGGTGAGGAATGCTTTGTGTTGATTTTTTTTGAGAAAATTGGCTACTTTGGGCAAATTTTGGGATTTTGGTCAAAATTAGGGTTTAGGGGCAATTTTGGTATTTTTGGTGGAGTTTAGGGGTAAAATGGTCTAAGGTTGGAATTTTTGGTGAAATTGGGGATAAATGAGAAATTTAACCTTTTTGAGCCATGGGCCAAGAGAGATCCCACTTTAGCCTAGGGCCAAGGGCTTAAGGAACCACCCACATGAGTTCTCAAAAGAGTAGGAGGCAAGTGTAAGGAAGTTTGATATGCTTGGTTTAGGGTTGTGAGTGTAAGTGTAGTGTAGGTGTGAGTGTGAGCCTCACCTAGACTACCCAGGGTGAGTCTTAAGGCTTGCAATCCTTTAGGGAACTTCTCTTGAGCTTCCTTATGCTTGGTATCAACCTTATATGTACTTAGAAGTTATACTTCAAGCATTTAAAAACTCTAAGTGAAGCAAAGAAGTGTTTTTTTAAAATTTCTATCAGGTAAGGGTTCCATTGCTAGTCCTCTAAGATAATCACCAGGAAAGTCCTATGGCTAGAACTTAGGCTATTCTAAAGAAAGACTAGACCTCAACAAAAGTGAGGTCAATAAATGGACCCCCAAAAGGTGTGGTGTGTTGGACAAGCACCCCACACATATTGGTGTTGACCGACGAGATCAAAAAAACTAATACAACTGTGTGAGTCAGCACTTAAGACAAGATGTAAAATTCAACAAGAAACTGTCTTGCTGGGGATTACCTGGTATAAACCTTCAAATCCAGGAACGCTCGCTAGGGAAAGCAGGTAGGATACCTTCATAATGGAGCTATGAACTTCAAGCCTCCAAATTCTGAAGGAGTCTGATCTGACTCGATTTTGAGATTTGAAATTGGATTTAGAATTTGATTTGATTTTTTAGTTTGATTTAATTTGATTTTTAGTTTTGTATTTATGGAAATTTGAGTTTATGGAAAATTTTTTATTTTGATTTAAAAATTTTAATTTCGTGGGAGTCTTAGAGTTTAAGCAAGTGCAAAGGGGGAGAGTCGGAATTTGGGTACCGACCTTGAAAAGGGGAGTCAGAATTTAGGTACTACTCTTAAAGGATGAGAACTAGAATTTAGGTACCAGCCTCGAAAACAAGAATCAGAATTTAGGTATCGATATAAAAAAAAGGGAATCATAATTTAGGTACTGATCTAGAATGATGTGAACTTGAATTTAGGTATCAGCCTAAAAAATGAGAATCAGAATTTAGGTACTGATCTTAAAAAAGGGAATCAAAATTTAGGTACTGATCTCGAAGGATGAGAACTGAAATTTACGTACCAGTCTCGGAAATGAGAATCGAAATTTTGGTACCGATCTCGAAATATCGTTAACGAGGAAAATATATCGGAAGGAAGCATAATCTTAGGGAAATTTGAGGGAATCGAACGACCAAGCTCTGATCAGGAAATATCATGGAAGGTGGAAAATATCTCAGAAAGGATACAAAAATTTTGGAAATTTAAAGGAATCAGACGATGAAGCTCTGACTCGAAAATATCGTGGAAGGAGGAAATTATCTCGGAAAGGACACAGAAATTTAAGGAAATGAAGGAGTCGGATGACTAGGCTCCGACCCAAAAATATCATGGATGGCAGAAAATATCTCCGAAAGGATGCAAAAATTTAGGGAAGTTTAAAGGAATTAGACGACAAAGCTCCGACCCGGAAATATCTTGGATGACGGAAAGTATCTTGGAAAGGATGCCGAAATTTAGGGAAATTTGAAGGAATCGTACGATGAAGCTCAGACCCGAAAATTTCACAGATGGTAGAAAATATCTTGGAAAGGATGCGAAATTTTAGGGAATTTTTAACACATTGAGAATGAAGGCTTAAGGACTCACTTCCAACCCAAGAGGTGATGAAGGGGAAACATAATTTATGTACGGATCCCAGAATTTATGGAAATGGAAGAAATTTGTGGAATTTTATGGAGACTGTGGAAATTCGTAAATTTTATGGAGAATTTGATTGTAGGATTTATGGGGTATTTGAAATTCATGAGAAAATATCACAACATCACAGAAACTTGTGAAAGATCAAAAGATTTTCATATTTGTGGGAAGAGATGTGCAAATGCAAATGCAAGATTTGTGGGGTGTGTGAGGAACACAGAGTTGTGCAACAAGTGAAGGACTCGAGATCACAGAAGAGTGCATTTTCTTTACTTTTTATTATTTCAAATTTTATCATTTAACTTTTCCTTTATTAAGAGAGTTTTGAATTTAAAAGTTTCCTCTTTTGTTTATTTTTCTTTTCCAATTTCTTGTTTATCTTTCAATTTCTTATTTGTTTTCTAATTTCTCTTTTCTATTGTTCTTTGTTCATTATATTTTTGGACCAACGTATGGTCCTTCGGCTTTCCATCCGTAGCGCAATTAGAAGTACAAACTGCAACGGAAGAAATTAGCTCCTCGTTGATCTGAACTTGAAAATGCAGTACAATTGGAATCATTGGATGTGAAGCATCCAAAATATCTTTAGTACATCTGAACAAAACTTGAAAAACATATCATGTGTTATTTGCTGGCAGAAAGTAGCAACTGTGTATCTTCTAAGGTCACCCTGTGAATAAGCTAACCTCCTAAGCTACGCTTCGAGACATAAGTCCCCTCGTGTACGCTTAAAGGTATGGCTATGGCATAGCTCTAACGGCTGAAGACCCTCCAAGTATGGGTCATACTCATATCCAAATGGTGTCTCATCTTCACTCTTCTGGCCGAAAGTAACTGAAACTCAGGACAATGCCACTCCTGGTATACAGTGCTTTGACAAATCCACTCCATTTCCTTTCAGTATCAGAACCGGTCCAACTGGCAACGGGACCTCGACAGAACCTCTGAACTCACCAGGTTAGATTGTCTGAATTTCTCTTTCAAATAGGATGTTGCTTTCACTCATGAACGAGACGGTGTAGAAAGTTCTCACAAAATCATGGTGATCAATATGGGGTGAAATGCAATCCCCCTCCTTGTAGATGTTGATTATGCAACTATTTTGAATGCAATCCACAGGAAATTTGTGCCACTCGACCATCCTCTGTATCATTTTCTTTATCTCCAACGACATCAAATCCACTTCATCATTTTGTAAAATACCCGGGGGATTCCTTATCAATCTTTCACGAAGCTATAACAACAACCACATTGGATCGTAATCCTGCCTTTTTCTCTTTTTCATTTCATCGGCTCAGAATATGTCTTTTCCCTTAAATGGCCAGCTCTGCCCAGGTCTTTAAGGCTAAAAACGCAATCCATAATCCTTTCTTGATCATTTCTCGAGAATACGTCAGTGTATATCTCGAGGCCTTCCAAAATGTTGACAAACCTTCCTTGGATTTCTTCATAATGCTCGAACTCTTTCTTTCTGACATGGTGTATCTTTATCATTGTATAGTCTGAGATCCTTACTTTTACTACAGCTGAACATACTCTAACATGTATGGCTCTACCTCGGCATGCTCTCTGCTCCTCAGTAACATCGAGGCGGCTGCGTTTGCCGTGAATGTCCCGTACTCTTCCAAGTGTAGAACATTAAAATCTAGACATTCTAAGAATGCTCCAATAGCTGACAGCTGTCTAGGTAAACCCGAGCTGCAAGTCGGACACCCAGTAAAAATATCCTTAATCGGATTCCATGTAGGCATAGGTTCCTCAGTGAACTCTGGCTCTGTCTTTGTAGGAGGCGAGCTGATGTCTGTCACTTTCATTTCTGGCTCATAGAATTCCTCCAGAATCAGAGGGCGTTCTGCAGCTATCTCTTTGGCTTGTCTTCTTTCTATCCTGTCTAAGTGTCGGCGCTTGTGAAGATTGGCATTCCTTCTTTGTGTGCGCCTCAGCGGCGCGGCTGTAGTCTTCTCTGCGGTGGCAGTAACTAGATCTCCTTCTAACATGGTGATTGATGCACCAAAAATATATACTATTTTTGCTATATAATTTTAGCCATTTTTGGTTATATTGCGCTTTAAAGAAAGACATTTTTCATGATTTATTGCAGGTATGATGATTTTAGGTGATTGGAGCAAAAAGAAGCAAATAGGAACGAATTCGGAATGAAAATGAGCAAAATGGGAGAAAATAGCTTCTGGCGCCGTCGGCGCCAGAATGGGCTCCAACTTCTAGAGACTCCAGAATTAAATGGATGATAGAGCACCACTGGCGCCCTATGTTGGTGCAATTCAAAAATGAAGAGTTTTAGCAACTTTTTGAAGGGATGCTTAAGGAAACTCTTGGGAATTCATTTCTAACATATATGTAACTATTTTTTGATGAAATTTGAGAGGGGGAGAAGAGTGTTGAAGTAGAGAGAGTGTGAGTTTAGAGTTAAGGTTTGGAAGAGTGAGTGTAGAAGTGAAGATTTGAGAGGTATTCTTCTTTAAGGAGTGAAGGAGAAGGAGTAAAGTGAGAGATTGCTTCTTCCTTTCCATTCTAAAGGGGGAATTGAGTGCTACAAAGAAGAGAGAAAATGATTCAAAGGAACTTCAAGGGATTTGCTTGGGGAAGAAAAAGAGACAAGTTGTATTGCTATTGTGGGTTGTATCACTTTTTTTTTATATATAAAATCCATATTTTATTGTGTCTTCTCTATAAATTCTAGGTAGTCTCCTTTGTCTTTCTTCTTCCATAGAGATGTGATTATGTGATGATGTGGATTTGAAGTGCTTTTAAAGTATTAAAGAAATTGTGATGATTTTTTATTTCAAACTTAATTTATTTTCGATCTGGACAGTTGAATTGTTAAAATCTGTTGTTGTACATTAACTATGAAAGGATTGAGTGTCCAACAACAATAATGAAGAATCCATTTAATGTCCATGAATGAATTGCATAGTTCATGGGAATTGAGTGCAAATAAATAGAGAAATGTGTTTTGTTGGGCTTCAAATTGGAGGTTTCAGGGTGACAGGCTGAGATCCCTAATTTGGTCCTAAGATTGGTAACTAAAGTCGAAGATTAGCCTTCAGGTGAAGGGTGAGTAGGAGCTCCATAGTGACAGTCGGTATCCTCCCAGCCTAGCCTTAGATTTAGTGACTGAACTTAGGATATGCCAATGTTCATTACATGCTTGGAAGAGAGGGTAATCTTTTCAGGGTAAAGAAACATTTATGCTCCTATTTGGTACAATACAATAAATAATAATTCTATATCATTCACACAACATATACTCATTGCAAGAGGAAAGACACTTTTCATATATATCAAAACTTTTCAAATACAAAGCTTAGTGTGTGTGTGTTAGTTAATTCAGTTTAAAGATATTAGAAGTAATTATGGTTTGCTTAACTCTTACTGTTTTCTGCAACTTGTTAGTAGAAGTAAACTTAAACTTTAATTGCGATTTGAGTATTAGATTTCAGTAGTACGCTATCTATTGTAAGGAACGTTCCTTCCCTATGGGATCGATAATCAGGACTCCATTAGAGCTCTGTATTACTTGATACGATACGTATACTTGCGTTGAAGTTTGGACTTTACAAAATCATTATAAATATATAAATTTGGGTTCATAAGTTCTTGCATAATAAAAAGTCCGCATCAAGTTTTTTGGCGACGTTGCCGGGAGGGTATAAACGCTATCTATTGATAATATAACAGTTGAAAACCTTTACTTTGTAGTGTGTAATTGTGTGTTTGTTTACTTGTTAGGGTATTTGTGTGATTTTATAGGCGTAGTAGTGGATCTATAGGTTTAGTACCTTACGATTCAAAGTTAGAGCGTACTGTTATAAAAATTAGAAAATAACAAAAACAAACTGAGATTCCTTGCGAAATGGCGAATAACCAAGATAATCAGAGAAATTATATTGGAAATTTGCCAAGACCTTTAAGAGATTATGCTAATCCAACAGTAGATGAAATTCATGTTACTATTCAAAATCCTGATGTTGTTGCTAATTCATTTAAGCTTAAACCTACTATTATCCAAATGGTACAAAATAATAAATTTTGAGGAACACCTAATGAGGATCAAAATTTACATTTCGCTAGTTTTCTAGAACTGTGTGCTACTTTTAAATATGATGGAGTGTCGAGTGATGCTGTCAGACTTAGACTTTTCCCTTTTTCATTAAGGGATAAAGCTAAGGCGTGGTTAAATTCATTAGCACCTGAATCTATTAGAACTTGGGGAGAACATTCTCAAAAGTTACTATCAAAATATTTCCCTCCATAAAAGACTGCTAAGCTAAGAAATGATATCGCAGCTTTTGGTCAGTTTGAAGGGGAATCAATATATGAAGCTTGGGAAAGATTTAAAGATCTTCTTAGGAAGTGCCCACATCATGCTTTACCAGACTGGTTAATAATTCAAACATTTTACAATGGATTAGTGGGATCATTGAGATCAATTTTAGATGCTGCTGCGGGTAGATAGTTCATGTCAAAACCTTTTGATGATGCATACTCATTAATAGAAGAAATGACTACTAATAATTTTTAATGGCCCTCTGAACGGGTAAATCCTAAGAGAGTAGCAAGTGTTCATGATTCAGATATGATGATTATGATAGTTTTTTAAATTACAGTCATTTCTAAGAAAATAGACCAGTGTGGAATGAATTATTCTCAACCACCCCAAGTGTTTGAGAAAATTCATTTGGGCAGATGATACACCTAAAATATATAGTGTTTTTATGTACATTTTTATACTTATTTCTAATGATATTGCACTTTAAAGGTATGTTTTCTTGTGTTTTTGGTTGCAGGTGCATAAAATTGAAACTTTTGGAGTAATTTGAGCAAAAGGAACAAAAATGGACAAAAACTGGCTGGCGCCTAAGCCCCAAAATTGGCGCTTAGCCACCAAGGCATTGGCGCCTAAGCGCCACCAAGTCTGCGCTTAGTCGCCAATGACAGTTGGTGACGGTTTTGGGCATAATTTCTTCAATATAACTCGGATTTTGACAATTTTTGATGCGTTGCGCAGCTTATTTCGAGGGGAATGCATTGGAAATGATAAAATAGACTTTCTAAAAGTGTTGGGGGCGGTTATGAGGAGTTATTATTGAAGATATGTGTCTCTTGGTGTAAAAAGACACTTAAGGCATCCCTTTGGAAGATTCATTGAATGTGGACTCTTTTGGAGAGACACTTAAGCGTCTCTTGGGAAATTATAATTAAGGCTTGGAAACTCTTGAAGAGGAAGATTTAGAAAAGGGAGAGGAACTATTAGAAGAGGAGAAGAAGTCCAAGAAGAAGAAGACTTGGGGCGTGAGCCCTGAGTGGGGCGCCAAAGTGAGAGAGAAAGAGAGAGTGTGAGAGATTTTCTATTTCTTTTCTTTTCACTTTGTTCTTGGAGAGGATTGAAGGAGATTGCTTTTGCTATACAAGGAGAGTTTGATTTTCATCAGAGATAAGTATTTTCATTGTATTTTTATTTTGATTTAGTAGTTTGTTTATGTAGTTTTAAAGACTTGTTCAATGAAAAGTTCTTGTTGTTTCTCCATGTGTAGTGAGTAGTTTTCTTTACTCCTCCCTCTTAAAATGAATTAGTATGCATGTGCAGGATATATAATTGGGTAGAGTGAGAATATATTGTGATGATTTTACCTTGTTCTTCATTTACATGTAAACTTGATCAACTTGCATGTTAAAATCTGTTGTGAGAACATGTAAGAACCAATACAGTATTGTCTTAGTCAACTATTGGTAAGAATCACATGAGATTAAATGGGTGAGAATGTAGTCCATATAATTGAGTCCAAATAAATAGGGAGATATGCTTTTTAATGGGGAGTAAAATTAGAGGACTTTAGGGTGACAGGCTAAAGCCCCTTAATTTGGTTTGAAGTTTTGAATTTTGTTATGAGAAGTTAGCCCCCAGGTGGAGGGAATCGAGGGAACTCTAGATTGAGAGCTGGTATCTTCCTTGCCTAACCATGTTCAAAATGATAAAATTTCAAATTAACCAATGTTCTTTATAGAACCAAGTAAGGGTAAAAAATATAATTTCTCCTATTTGTCAGAATCTCTCTAGTTACTTGTTTTACTTTAACACATGTCACTATTTTCATTGCCTGAGGAAGAGTACTTCTAATATATTAAACTCTACTTTTCTGATTTTCATTAAGTATTTTAGTTTAGAAGTAGTATTGTAGTAATAATTTTAGGATTTAATTAAAACCAAACCTTTATCGACTTTCCAGGTTAGGGCGTGTTATTGTAGACTAGAACTTCTCTTGAAAGCCGCTGTGATTAACCGTGATCTCCGTGGGATCGATTTTCGGGGCTTAATTAGAAAACTCTATATTATTTGATAATGTTACGTATACTTGCGTAAAATCCCATTTTTATATAATATCAATTAAGCTCTCATTTGCATCGGCATCAAGTTTTTGGCGTCGTTATAAAGAAAGAGATATAATTAAAAGGAAATAAAATGTAAGCATAAATATTTAGGGATCAAGTTTTTGGTGCCGTTGCCGGGGATCGCAACGGTTGATCTTGAGTTTTAGGAGAATTTTAGTTGAAGTATTTAGTCTTATACTTGGAAAATTGTAGTGTCGTAAAAACTGTTTGTGTGAAAAGCAAGGTGTTTATGAAAATGTTTTCTTGTGTTGAAAATATTTTATGTTTAATTGTTATTGTATTGTATTTTGTGTTATTTATGCAAACTAAAGGATCTGTAGGACATGTGCCTTATAATCCCGAGTTAGAAAAAAAGAAAAAAAATCAAAAAATAGAAACGACTTAAAAAACTTGAAATGGAAATGGAAAATATTCAAGGTAATAACTTAGAAAATCATCATAAATCATTGAGGGATTATGTAAATCCTATGATAGGTGAAATTCACTCAAGTATACAAACCCCTGTCGTTGAAGCAGACTCGTTTGAACTTAATCCAGAGATTATCCAACTGGTGCAGAACAATCAGTTTGGGGGAACTCCTTTGGAGGATCCCTATTTACACTTATCATGTTTTCTAGAACTTTGTGCTACATTTAGTTATAACGGCATGTCAGACGATGCTGTTAGACTAAGGCTTTTTTCCTTTCTCACTAAGGGATAAGGCTAAAATGTGGTTATCTCATTAGCACCTGGTTCTATTAAAAATTGGAAAAAGTTAACTAAAAAATTCCTAGTTAAGTATTTTCCACCTTCAAGGATTATTAAAATTAGAAACTATATTATCACATTTTATCTGTATGAAGGGGAATCAATATATGAAGCTTGGGAAAGATTTAAGGAACTCCTAAGAAAGTGTCCACACCATGCTCTGCCTAATTAGTTAATCATTAAAACTTTTTACAATGGGTTAGTAGGATCCCTTAAATTTATAATTGACGCTGCTGCTAGTGGATCGTTAATGTCAAAATCATTTGATGAAGCGTATGCGTTAAATGAAGAAATGGCTACAAATGAATTTGAATGGCTCTTTGCAAGGGTAAATCCTAAAAATGTAGCCAGTGTTCATGATACAGATGCGATTGCAATTCTTGCATCTCAGGTTGCTGAAATATCAAGGAAGTTGGACCAATTTGGAATGAACCAGCCTCAATTTACTCCAGTAAGTGAGGAAAGTTCATTAGTGAATATGATTGATTCTAACTTATCATACGAGACTTTAAATACCACAAAAAACCCATATTCTAACTTTTACAACCCAAGTTGGGAGAACCATCCTAAATTTAGCTGGAATCATACTACTGACGGTGGAAACCAAAAATGGGAAAATAATCATGCAAATCCTAATGGAAGTTGGAATAATCAGGGGAACACAAACTATAGACCTTCATATCCACCAGACTCTAATAATGATCAATAATTTGAGGCTAAGAAGATGTCTAAAGAAGAAGTGGTATTGCAAATGGAAAACCAGTTGCAATGTCAAAATGCTGCGATTATAAACATAGAGAATCAATTAAGAAAAATGGTTAATTCACAAAGCAATAGACCCCAAGGAACACTTCATAGCAACACTGAGATCAATCCTAAAGAGAACACTAATGAACAAGTAGAATATGTTCGATTAAAAAGTGGAAGAGAGATAGAGGATGTGGTTAGAAAAGAAAGAAGTTGTGAGAGACAAAAAGGAAACTAAAAGACCTGAAGAACATGATTCTAAGGATCTGGAAATATTAATATCTCCAACTAAAATCAATTTAGAAAGACCACCACCTCCATTTCCTCAAAGGCTTAGACAGCATGAGTTGGATAAAAAATTTTCAAAATTCCTGAAAGTACTTAAGAAGTTAACAATAAATATTCCTGTTACTGAAGCTTTGGAACAGATGCCAAGTTATGCAAAGTTTATGAAGGAGATATTAAACAAGAAAAGGAAACTTGGGGATTACGAGATAGTTGCACTAAGTGAGGAGTGTAGCGCTATACTTCAGAAAAAGCTTCCTCAAAAACTTAAAGATCCTTGTAGCTTTACAATTCCTTGTGCATTTGGAGAAAAATTATGTGGAAAAGCTTTATGTGATTTAGGAGTGAGCATTAATGTGATGCCTCTATCTATATTTAGAAGGATAGGTTTAGTCGATATTTCTCCCACTACTGTAACCCTTATGTTAGCTGATCGTTCTATGATTTATCCAAAAGGAGTTATAGAAGATGTGCTTATTAAAGTGGATAAGTTTATCGTTCTTGTGGACTTTATTGTATTAGATATGAGGGAAGATAAAGATATTTCAATTATATTGGGGAGACCTTTCCTTGTTACTGGACAAGCTATGATAGATGTGCAACAAGGAAAGTTGACTATGAATATTAATGACCAGGAAGTAACTTTTGATGTATTAAAGACTATGAAATATCCAGCTGAGAGAAAAAGTGATGATTGTTTTTGGATTGATGAAATTGATTATCTAAGTAAAGACCATTTCCAAGAAAGTTTTGAGAGTAAGATAACAGATGAGGTCGGAATGAATTTTCATGATGATTCAAAAATGTTATTTAAAGAAGACTGTATGTATGTTCAAGAGAGGTGTGAAATGATAGACGTCACCCGAAAATAGTAAACTTTTAATTCCATCTGTTGAAAAGTCTTATGAACATAGGATGAATGTACCCCACTGACAGAGGTTAGCTTAATAACAAGTTTTAGTGTAGGTGCAATTAAGTTTTCAATATATGCGCAAATAATTATAATTTAAGCTACCCTTTATCAACGCAAGTATACGTATCGTGCAAGTAATACAGAGCTCTAGTGGAGTCCTGGTTATCCATCCCACAGGGAAGTTGAGATTATGAACCAACTAATTTCTATCGAATATACGTAAATTAAATGGAATCTTACTAAAATTTATCAACTACTACTACTACTACTATTGATTATGAAAATGTAATATAAGAAAGTATCATTCCCCTTGTTAAGAGAATTAAGTGAATGGATAAATATAATTAATTTAATTGTATTGTGCCAAATAGGAGCATAGCTATTCTTTACCCTTTGGTCTACGCATAAAGAACATTAACTAATCCTATGTTTGTTTACTGAATCTGCGGCTAGGCTGGGAGGATACCGGCTGTCACTTTGGAGCTCCCACGTTCCTGTCACCTCAGGGCTAACATCTACACTTCAGCACCCAAATGATAGGACCAAATTGAGGATTTTAGCCTGTCACTCTAAAATCTCCAAGTCTACGCCCGATAAATAATATTTCCCTATTTATTTGCACCCTCCTTTCAAGGACTTTGACCTCCCCAAATCTTAGATGTAATCTTTACTTTTAGTTGCAAACAACAGATTTTAACATTTCAATTGGCCAAATATATAGTAAATTAAGATCTAAGTTAAAGATTATCACAATTAATTTAATTTTATAGGCACATTAATTTTAATTTTCCATTTCACATAATTTCATAACAAGGAGAAAGAAAATAGAACTACTCAGAATGCATGGGAAGAACACAATAACACTTGAATTTCATATATAAAATAATACAAAAACACAACTTATCTCGAGTTTCTCCCCCGGTAGACTCCTTGAAGTTCCTTTGTCTCTTCCTTTCCGTATAATTCACACTCAATTTTTACACTTAAAAACTCTAAACTCACTATAAAACTCTACTATAACACTCAATAGACTCTCTAATAACTTCTAATGGACTCTCTTCGACTTTTTTTTCTCTCCCTTTTTTGTTTCTATTTATAGATATAGGAATTTCTCCAAAGGTTGCCTCGGCTCCTCTTCAAAATGCGTCCTGATTTGATGAATCTATGAAGAATTAATTGTCTCACTGTTGGTGGGCTCGAGCTCGCCTTCGGCGGGCTTCTAGAAGCAGGGCATTCTTAAATGTCTCACAGTCGGCGGGCTCGATCTCACCGTCGGCGGGCTTCTATATAATATTGGTTGAATTCTCTGGAAAATCTCGCCGTCGGCGGGCTATTCCTTGCCGTCGGCGGGCTATTCCTCGCCGTCGGCGGGATAGTTTAAATTTCTTCCCTTTTTGCCCTTTTTGCTCCAAATTCGTTCCTTTTTGCATTTCTTCGATATTTTTTCATTCCTGCAACAAAACAAAGGAAATACCTTCCTTTAAAGTGCAATATCAGTCATTTTAATGCAAAATCAATACTAAATTATCATTATATTTTTCTTTGATCAAAATCCCCCAAACTTAACTATTACTTGTCCTCAAGTAATCCTTGTACTACATAAAAGTAATGGTTTCATGTAGTAAAATTTTAATTAAAAAAAAATACTATGAATCTATTTAAATAAGGATTATAGTAAAGTTTGTCAGAAAGATTTTCAAGTGATTAACTTAATTTGATAGACTTAAGACAATCTAGTTATCAAGTGTAAGAATTCTAGTCTTTTATTTATTTTAAGAATGACTACATATTGCAGTATTAAATTTCTCAGAATATTTAGATGATAGGAAATTCAAGAAAATACAATTAGCAAAAGACTAATTCATATATATATAAGTTCAGAAATGTAATCAAATTTTAACCTTTAGATCGATCCAAGTGAAGCCAATTTTTGATAAGGCATATCCTCAAGCTTCTCCTTACTTACTTTTTCTTTTCTTTTGGATTGATTTTCAATCCTAAATATTTTTCTTTCTTTTTAGGGATTGCTTTTCAATCTTTTTTTTTTCTTTTCTTTTCTTAAGTGAGGATTACTATATGTGGATAGTCTGTTAATGATTTTGAACTTCACTTTTCTTGCTTTAAATTTAAAATTTCTAAAACATTTCTTTGCTCTATATATACCTCATAGTTTTCACGTCATTGAGTTCCACTTCTTTCTTTCTCAACTAAATTCCTAAGATTTTTAATATCTCAAAAATCTAGTTTTCTTTACTATAAATAGTTAACTATAATCTTATTCTCTTAAACTAAATATCTTAATCTATCAAATAAATTAATCGCTAAAAATATTTCTTAAAACTTTCTATAGCACTTAAATAAATGAGTTCTAGTTAATTGAATTTAACTCACTACATGAAATCATTTTTATAATAAGTTTTTGAAAAATATTTAATTGAGAATATGCAGTAGTTAATTTAGTTTTTATTCTCTCCCCCAAACTTAAATTTTTCTATCTATTCATGTAGCGTGAAAGAAAAATACTTTAAATTATCCCATACCTTAGTTCTTCCAGTGTTCCTTTGAAATTTTTGAAGGATCTTTGCCTTTTATCTTCATTTTACCTGTACTGCTAAATTTCTCTAGGCACATCTATTATTAGATAATTGTCGGCATATTTTTAGGTTATGTGTTTTATTTTGAAAAGGGAGTCGCCTACAGAAATTGTCGGCGAATTTTTTATATTTTAAATTTAATTTAAATATATAGTTTAAAAGATAACATTTGATTTTGAAAGTAATTTTAAGTTTAAAAATTTTAAGATATGAAATCAAATCGATCTCACATCCCAAATAGTTTATATAAACGAGCACCGCACCATAGCTGTGTATCTATCCCGAAGAATAGACACCTTTGCTTGATGATGGGGCTCGATTAAATAAACTAGGAGATTTGTGACATCCGTTTGGTCCGCGAACCAATTTTATAAGCCGACAAGTTCCCCGCTTAATATAAATGAATTAAGCGGGGTTTATATTACTCGGGTTCTTAAAGTTCCCTATAAGGGCAAGCCCACTATAGTTAATTACATCTTAAGTGACGGGAATCACCTAAGAAAACTCTCGATAATAATCAATAATTACGCTCTCGAGAATTTCAAAGTTTAAGTTTTCGAGGGGTTGAATTTTGGAATTTCGATAGGGAATGGATCAAATTTGGAACATTTTTATTTTGGGAATTCAAAGGAAGAAAAGTAGGAGAGATCTACGAATCTTCTTCAATCCAACCTTTCTTCCTCATAAGGCGTATAAAATTCGTCTGTGTGTCCAAAGTGATCAAATTGTTCCTTTATCCTCCAATCAATATGATCAAAAAATCTCGAGAGGTTATTGATTGATGTCATCACATTCTCCAACTTTCTATCTACTCCCGAGAGTCTCCATAATATCATGTAAGTTTTATTAGTCCAGTATTCTGTGGTTGAAATACTTCGAGATGATCTCTCCTCAACTTCTTTCAGTATTGTTATCATTATCCAATGTAGGAAACATATTGAAGTAGGACCTTTAAAGGTTTCCAGGATGTATACATTTTCCTGTGCTTCATATGAAACTTGGAATTGACCGCATAGTGCAAAGATTGTATGATGTCCAAGCCCATGAATTGTTCGATTAACAATCGACCTAAAGAAAACTTTACAATTATCAAACCAAATACCGCAGACGGCCCCATTTGAATGCGTAGCGTTCGGTGGCCAGCACCCTCGTGAGTAACTTTACTAATTCACATACAGAAGCAACTTTGAAGAAATGAAGAAGTGTCGTTGCTTAGAAATGGATTTAGAAGTGAACCTGCAGTGCTTTCCCCCCCCCCCCCCCCCCCCCTACCCGTGTTCTCTCATTTCCCAATCTTCGGCTCATCACTAAGTATCGATAAATTTCATTCATATTATTCCTCGTTGGGAAAAAATTGGAATAAAGATAAACCGGTGTATTTTCGCTTTAAAATAACTCATTAATCCTAGAAGGAGAAAGGTTACCCATCTTCCTCGCACAGACGACTCCCCGGTTGATTCCATGGGTTAGCGTAGAATTTTTTTTACCACCGGAACGACTACCGCAGAGGTGGTGTAGCATAATACTCCTGCAACATCGTCGAATAATTCCGCTTCTTCAATCGGTCACAACTTCTCCAAACCTCTATTAACGAATCCTCGCTCTTCGATTAATCGCATTTTCATCATTACCTTGTTGAAGATTCGTTGAGCTCGTAATCGATGAATTTTCTTCATTGTAGACTCGAGATCTGCATTCTAAGACTATTGGACACCATAACTTTCAAACTTTGCGGAATGGGTTTTCGTTTTTGCAAGATAGAGCACTTAGAATTTGGATTATAGAGTTTTAAAGGAGTTATACCTTTAAAAACCCGCTAAAACCGTCAAACTACCCCATTATTACATTTTCTTACTATCTCACCGCTTCTGCTGACTCTATAACTACTCACACCAATTCTTATCCGGGTAATCTCGCCATCATCAAGGCTCGATCTCGCCGTCGGCCACAAGGTAAAATTTGTCTTATTTCGTCTCCGGTTCGAAATGTTTTCTAATTTTTTCGCAAGGTCTCTATTTCATAGTGACTACGGGTTATTATACGAGTAAAAGAAGTTATAAAAAAAATTAACAAAAGCAAGCAAACACATAAAAATAAAGATAACTATGGGTTGCCTCCCATAAAGCGCTCGTTTAACGTCGTCGGCCCGACCTATTTAAGGTGTTAATTAGGTTGATCGAGCATTAAAACCTCTTTATAATTTCGTCTCTTACCCTCATAATATGGTTTTAACTGTGTCCATTTACTTTAAATATATTCCCACTTTTGATCTTTCAATTTCAATAACTCCATATGTATATACTGAAGTCACAATGAGTTATCCTAACTATCGAGATTTTAATTTTCTTCTGCGAAATAATTTTTTAACCTTGTGTTATATAACAAAACTTCTTGTCCCGGTTCGAAACTTTTCTAGTTAATCTTCCGATCATGCCATAATTTCATTTTCTCTTTAAAAATTCTATCATTATTATAAGATTTATTTCTCAATTCATCCAATTCATTCATCTGCAATCATCTCTTCTCACCAGCATCTTTCAAATTATAATTAAATTCTTTAATCGCCCAATACGATTTATGTTCTAATTCAACCGGTAAGTGACACGTTTTTCCAAAAATTAGTCCGTAAGGAGTCATTCCAATCGCAGTTTTATGCTAGGTCTGTAGTTCTTTACAATGCGGTATCTAATCTTATACCAATCTAATATATTCAGTTTTACAGTCTTTTCCAATATTCGTTTAATCTCTCGATTAGAACTTCACTTAAACTACCGGTCCGAGGATGATAAGCAAAGCTGAAATTCTATGAATAATATTAAATTTTTCTCGCCAATCTCTCGAATATATTTATTCCTAAAATGAGATCCTCCATCGTTGATAATTACTCAGTATTCCATATCTAGAGAAAAAAATATTTTTCATTAAAAATTTTGAAACACTTTTAGTATCACAACAAGGTGAAGCTTGTGCTTCAATCCATTTAAACATAATCAACCGCAACTAATATGTATAAGTTTCCGAATGAAGGAGAGAAATGCCCCGTAAAGTCTAATCCCCAAACATCAAAGATTTCAACTTCTAACATAAAATTTAAAGGCATTTCATTTCTTTTAGATATATTGCCTAATATTTGACATCTATCGCAAGTTTCGATATATCCGTACACATCTCTAAAAGTGTAGGCCAATAGAATCCTCGCCGTAAAATTTTATGTGCAGCTTTATCGCCCCAAAATGTCCTTCAAATTCGGTAATCATGACATTTCTGAATAATTAGTTCAAATTTCTTCATAAGGCACACATGTCCCGATAATAAGGTCCTTACATCGTTTGTATAAATATGTCTATCCTAAAAATATTCTCTCGCATCATGAATTCAAGTTTTTCTGTTGTTGCAAAGTAAACATAATGTGGTAAAATATTACTTACAATATAATTTACTATATCAGTACATCATGGTATTTTCCACTCATTTATATTATAAAGTTGTTCGTCAAAGAAAACTATTCTGGTTTCATTATCAATGAGAATAATTCATTATATTCTAAATTTCGACAAATGATCCAATTCGATTATCGCTCCTTTTTCGTTAATGATTTCAAAATCAAATTCTTGCATTAATAATATCCATCTAATTAATCTGGTTTGAAATCTTTCTTTGCATTAAATATTTAATAGCAGAGTGATCAAGATGCACAATACATTTAGCCCCACTCGATAAGACCTAAATTTATCATAAGCATATACAATCGCTAATAGCTCTTTTTCTATAACCGTATAATTGAATTCTACATTATTAAGAGTTTTACTAGCATAGTGCATAACTTTGAAAATTTTATCATATCTTTGTCTTAAGAACCTGCTCCTATAGCATAATCACTAGCATCACACATAAGTTCAAATGGTTTCTCCCAATCAGAGAAACTATTATAAATGCGGTGTGATTAATTTATCTTTTATTAATTCAAAAGCATTTAAGCATTCTGTTGTGAATTCAAATTTCTTATCCTTTTCTAAAAGTTGGCATAGAGGTTTAGTAATTTTCGAAAAAAATCTTTATGTAACGTCTATAAAATCATGATGTCCAAGAAAACTTCTTACCCTCTCACGTAGTCGTGAGTGCGGTAATTTACCATAACTCGAATTTTGGTCCACTTCATGCCATTTTCTGAAATTTAATGTTCTAATACAATTCTCCTACAACCATAAATCGATATTTCTCCCAATTTAGAACTAAGTTAGATTTCTCGCATACCTCTAATACTTTTTCAAGATGATTCAAGCATGTTTAATGATGTTCCAAATATAGAGAAATCATCCATAAATACTTCCATTCCATCATCAATTAATTTACCGAATTTTGACATTATACATCTTTGGAATGTTACAGGTGCATTACATAATCCAAAAGGCATTATACAAAAAGCAAAAGTCGACAAGGACTACTTAATGTAGTTTTCTCGATCTTCGTATAATGAATTTGACGATAACCGGTATATCCATCTAAAAACAAAATTATTTATGTCCGCTTAATCTATCTAACATTTAGTCTAGAAATAGTAAAGGGAAGTGATCTTTCCCGATCCCGTTGCATTTAATTTCTATAATAATACATATACGCCAACTAATGACTTGTCTTATAGGTATTAAATCATTATTTTCATTAGCCTTTACAGTCACTCATCCTCTAGGAACACAAAGGGACCATTACCTAAGCACTGTCAGAAATAGGATATATAATACCATTATTCAACCATTTTACTATTTCTTTTCGACTACATCTTTCATTATCAGCTTAACTCTTCGAGGATCTACCCTTGGCTTATGTTCATTATCTAAAATAATTCTGTGCATATAGATTGAAGGACTAATTCCCTTTAATATCCGCTAAAGTCCAACCAAAAGTTTTCTTATATTTTTTTAATGTCAAAAAGTTTTTGTTCTTGTAATTCATTTAATTTCGCCGATATAATAACCGGTAAAGTTGAAGAGTTACCTAAATAAGCATATTTGAAATGGTTTGGTAAAATTTTAATTCAAGTTCAGGAGGTTTAATAATTGACGGAACTATATTCTTTTCAATGTTTTCTGTATTATCCAACAATTCAAATTCCTTTCGTATATATTCTAATTCTCATTATCTCGATTCTTCAATTAATTTATATTTTATTTTTTTAATTTTTCTTAAAAAGATTCTTTAAAATGTTCATTTTAAAAATGTTCAAGTATTTCCATTCGAAAACATTCATCATCTTTTTCTAAAGTGTGATATTTCATCGATTTAGCAATATTAAAAGTTACTTTTTGATCGTTTACTCTCATAAACTCTCCTTTCGAACATCAATCATAAATTTTCCGCAGATAAAAGGGTCTTCCTAATACTATGGGTATTTCTTTATCTTCTTTCCAAATCTAAACAATAAAATCTATCGGGAAGATAAATTTATCCACTTACTAACACATCCGTCGACCTCATTTTTGATGAGGTCTTCTCTTCTTCTTTTTTAGTGCTTAAAGATCTACCTCAGTTTTCTTTCCTTTCGACTATCTTAGAGGACTAGAATCGGGACCCACCTTTTTAGAAATTCAAACCACTTAACTCCCCGCAAACTCCACAAACTTGACCGTAGACCCCTAATCACCTAGAGGGTTGAAATCAAATGTGGAAGTTTAAAGGATGAGTTCCCTGTGTACCTTATGAAGAAACTTTTGCAATTATTCAAAAATGTCACGATTCTGAATTTGGAGGACACATTAGAGTGGATAAAACTGCATTTAAATTTTAAATTCTAGGTTTTATTGGCCTACATTTTTCAAAGATGTTGGACATTATGTTAAAACTTGTGATCGATGTCAAAGAATGGGGATATATCTAGAAAAGATGAAATGCCTCTAAACTTTATATTAGAAATTGAAATATTTGATGTATGGGGTTTAGACTTTATGGGACCTTTCGTACCATCATCTGGAAAGATTTATATTTTAGTAGCAGTTGATTATGTTTCAAAGTGGATTGAAGCTGTTACTTTACCTAACTATGATTTCAAAAGTGTTTCGAATTTTTTAAAGAAGATGATTTTTATAAGATTTGGAATGCCCAGGGTAATTATCACAGATGGGGGAAGTCATTTCAAAAATATAAGAATTCAATCATTATTGGAAAAATTCAGAATTAAACATAGAATTGCAACTGCTTATCACCCTCAAACAATTGGAATGGTCAAGTATCAAACAGAGAAATTAAAAGAATATTAGAGAAGGTCATTAATCCTAAAAGAATCGACTGGGTTGATAGACTTGATTCTGCATTATGCGCTTATAGAACAGCTTATAAGACACCTATTGGAATTTCACCTTATGGGTTAGTTTATGGTAAACAATGTCACTTACCTGTTGAACTGGAACATAAAGCTTACTGGGCGATAAAGGAGTTCAATTACGATTTGAATGCTGCAGGAGAGAAACGATTATTACAACTGAATGAAATGGAAGAGATAAGAAGTGAGTCCTATGAGAATGCAAAGATTTATAAGGAAAGAATGAAGAAATTGCATGACAAAAAAGATTTAAAGGAAATGTTTGAGCCTGGATAAGAAGTGTTATTATTTAATGCTCGTTTAAAACTTTTTCCTGGAAAATTACAATCTAAATGGATGGGTCCATTTATAATTGAGAAAGTGTACCCTTATGGAGCTGTGGATATTAAAGATCCCAAAACTGGAAAAGTATTTATAGTTAACGGACTAAGAATGAAGCCTTATATGGGAGAAATGAAACTAAATTACAAAGAGGCTTACGAACTGAATCTACCCGATTAATTTAATTAATTAGGTCGGGCTGACGACGTTAAACCGAGTGCTTTGTGGGAGGCAACCCATTTATTATCAGTGTGATTGTTTGTGATTTGAATTTAGTTTAATTGTGTTTGTATGTGGATCACACCTTTTTATTAGACCTATTTTTAAGACTGAAACTTTGTAAATTTTATGATAGGTGAATCGGAGTCGATCGATGTTTCGGCGCCAAGGCGCCAACAGTTGGCACTAAAGTGCCAGAATAACCTGCGTGTATCGATGATTGGGCGCCTAGGCACCAGATTCCGGCGCCTAAGCGCCACAGTTACATGTCATGTAAAAACCGAAATTCTTTAGTTTTTCACATGAAATCTCCCTATATATTGACCTATCTTCATCCCCAATCATATAGAAACCTTAATTTCTACCAGAGCAATCTACTTTAGAGGAGTTAAGAAGAGTTTGGAAGCAATGGATAGAGGAAATCATGAAAATGAGGTAAGAGATAAATCTCCCAAAGATCCTTAACCTTATTTTAATGGTTTTATTGTTGTTAGTATGGAGAGATTGTTTAGTCATTTGGAAAAGATTGAAGTGGAACTTCAAAGCATTGGGAATCGTTTGCATGAAATGTATCATCAAATTGAACACATGGAATGGCAGACGAAACTTCAATTTAATCATATGGCGGCCTATCAAGATGCTCAAGCAGCAATGTACGCGAAGAATAAGTGGATCGATGAAAAGACGGCTTTGGAATTTCCAAGGGTGTTTTTTTCTATCTCGGCGATCCTAGCGAACTTCATTGTGAAAGAGATGGAAATTGAAGATCGGTGGTGAATAGATCTCTAATTTGTTCTAGGTGTGATTGAGTCAAGTTCTAGTGTGTCGATTATCTAATTTGTGTGTTTGCTTTATTGTTCAATGTGTGTTGTTGGATTTGGAATTTGCTTTGAATTTATGTTGTTTGTGTTGTTTATAGAATGATGAACCTTGTTATAGTCTTGTTATGTAATTCATTGAGATTGGAATGAAAATTATGAATTGGAATTGAAGAGTTTAGTTAAATTTTATGTTTGAAATGTGGATCTTAGTTATCATTTTAAATTGAATGTGGAAATGTTTGGAGAATATAAATTGGATTAATACTCTTATAAGAGTAATTATAAGTCAAATTTGACAAGTTTTTATGGAAAATATAAAATTTAAATTTTATTTTAGTAAGGCGAGTCTGGCACCTAGGCGCCAGTTCGGTTTGAACCCAAAACATCATCTTCTTAAACACCCCCACGCCATTTTTGATGCATAAGCTTCCCTTTCCACTGTTCTTCGCGAAAAGAGACCCTAGAGATCCCTTTTGAGACCGAATTTCCAAGTTTTTGAGCTTGAAATCACTCGTTTTCTTCATCCCAAGGTCAGATCTACATTCTAAACCAATTATTTTCGATTTTCACCATGGATTTTGCTCACATTGAAGAAAACTAAAATTTTGAGAAAAAATTTGATTTTTAGAGTTAAATCCATGAATTTTTAAGCTCTTTTAAGTTTTAAAAGCTTAAATGTGTATATTTTCTTTGATCATATGAATTTATTTTGCATTTTTATTTCACGTTTAGATGGCACCCAAATCTAAGCGAGGAAAAGAACGAGAAAATTTTGATCGTAGCAAGTTTGTCACTGTCGCTGCACATTTTTGGTACAATGATTTTGCTATGACTCGGAAGTTTATCTCGGAATGAAGTTTTTACAATCCGGGAGGAAGAATTGAGGAAACGATTATTGCACTTAACTGGCAACGATTCTGCAATTTTACTGCTGTTGTTGTTATCCCTGTGTTTAGGGAGTTTTATGCCAATTTCGTGGATGCTGAAGAGTACGAGATTTTCGTTAGAGGAGTTGGAGTAGGATTCACTCCCGAGTGTATCACAACTTTCTACGACCTGCCACCAAACATCGAGTGTTATTACTCCGATTTATATCCATCTGAGGGAGATTTAGATATGATTATTGCTTACCTGACTGATGGTACTGGAGCTTGGAAGATCTGGAACGGAAAAAGGGTAAATTTTTCATCTTCTAAGCTTAATGTTGTTTCAAAGGCATGGCACTACTTTATTTCTGCTCTTCTCCTTCCATCCAATCATTTGAGTGAGGTTACCAAGGATAGAGCTATCCTCAACTATTGCATTCAGGAGAGGAAGCTGATTGATGTAGGAAGTATCATTTATGATTCTGTAGAGGCCACTGCTCATTCTAGCACTTTTGTTGGACTTGGATTTCCATCTTTGATATATTATATTCTCTGTGTGAAAGTGCTGGAGTAGTTGCTGAGCTTTCTGAGGAAAAGCTCAAGTCTACAAAGCCCATAGGAAGAGAAAGCGTCAGTATCTATGATCGACTTTGAGGTAAGAGTTCTACTGCACCTTCTAGTAAATTACCTGCTTCTGGTAGAGCTTCTACTTCTAGACCTTCTACTACTACTGGTGAGCCACCATCTAGTTTCTGGGAGTCCATGCATGATCCATTTTGGGAGCAGCAGAATGAGTTATTTCTAACTCGTTGTAGAGTCGATACGATCGATAAGAAGATCGATCATTTCTCTGAGTATACCCAAAGGAAGAGTGATTATGATGGTGAGTATCCTGAGTCTTTAGTTAGATTCCTGAAGGGTGAGCATGATGTTCAGTTTCCTACCTATCTTAGACTTTCACCATATGTTGATCCGAAGGATATGGAATTTTTTTTTGGAGATGACGATTATGAGGCTACAGACAGTGATTAGTAGCCAGATTTACCTCTTGAGATGTGTGATTCTGTTTTTAGTTTATTTCTTGTTTGTTTGTACTTATTAGTGTGGTTGTATTGTTGTTTGCTAGTGTTGATTTGTTTAAGTAACTTTGTGTGAACTTTTGATATTGAGATTGTTTTAGAGTATCTGCTGTGTTATGTGTTTAAGACTGAAATATAGATAAATTTTTATTTTCTATGATAAATGTTTATTTTTGTTTCAGCATACTGTTTAAAATTCATGAATAGTTAGTAATTTTGCATGTTTTAATTAAAAATTAAAAAAACATTAAAATTAACTCCTGCTCTGCAAACTATTCTACATATGCTTAATAATTTCTGTTATATTCCTATTAAAGCATGTGTATGATTAGAAATGAGTTTTTCCTTACTGCATTATCAGTGTACCTAGATAAATTCCTGTTTATTTCTTTATCTCATGCTTTAGAAAATTTTATGATTCATTTATATACTAAAGCTGAAGTTTGGGGGAAGGGAAAACATTTTTCAAATTAAAATATTATTTATCTTTAATGAGCTAATATTTTCTTTAAAAATTTTTAACATAACATAAGGAATGAAAAATCTATTTAAGATTACTTAAATTTTAGAATTTATAAATAATTTTATAAACTTGACTAAAATTTCAATAATTTTGATTGATTTTAAGAATAGAATTATTTAACTCAAAGAATAATAAGATTAAGAGTTTTTCTATTTATAGTAAAGAGAATTGAATTTTAGAAATACTAAGGAATCAAGATTATTACCTGAAAAGGAAAAGATTGAAATAATTTATGAAAAATACTTATTAATAATGTCATATTTATTAAGTAAAAAAATGTATAAGTTTTTAAATATAAGTTAAGGATAGTGAAGTTCAAGATCATTAACAGGCTATCCAAAAATAGTAATCCTCACAAATATCCTTAAAAAAAGAAAAGAAAAAAGCAGAAAAAAAGAAATGTGAGGAGAAACTTGAGGAAATGCCTAATCAAAAATTAGCTTCACTTGAATTATCTTATAGGAAGAAAACCAATTACATTTTTACTTAATTTTTATGTACAATTATTTTTACTAGAAAAATGTTTCATGAAAATCTTTTTCTTGTAAATAATCTATGTGACCTTAATATGATAAATTACAATTATTCTTGAAATAAATGAAAAATTGGAAGTCTTATGATTTGATAGTTAAATATTCTTTAAATTCTTAAAATTAACCTTAATTAGTGAAATTTAATTGATGATTTGCTAAAGCTTTTATAAAACCAAAAATTAAAAGAAATCTTAAATATTTAAACTTCATTCTAAATATTATATATTTTATTTAATTAAAAGGGTTACTTGAGGAAAAGTAACGTTTAAGTTTGGGGGAATTTGATCCACTTTAAAAATACCCATTTTTATGCCTTATTTATGATTTAATTCTTAAGGATATTATGCTTTAATGGAAGGTATTTTTATGTTTTTTGATGTAGGTGATAAAAAAAGAGTTCAAGAAGGAAAAGGGAGAAAAAAGGAGCAAAAATGGAGCTAAAAGAGCAAAGTTGTTGAAATTGTAGGCCTGGCGCCTAAGCGCCAGTTCGATACAGACGCAGACAAAATTTTTTACGACTTTGGGCAGTTATTTTGACGGTGTTAAGTGATTATTACAACTTCTAGAAGACTGAAATTTACTCCTAATATATAGGACATGTGATACAATGCATCTGGATGCAGGGAAACGGTTTTAATTGCGAAGAGGTGTGACCCAAAGTGAAGAGGTGCGAAGACCTGGTCACGGAGTCCAGCACCTAGGCGCCAGATCCCGGCGCCTAGGCGCGACAATTACCTTCTAGAAGATACATTGTATTTGGACAAATTTTGAAGAGGTGTCATAAGCAGCAACAACAACAACAACAACAACAACAACGAAGCCTTAATCCCACTAAGTAGGGTCAGCTACATGAATCCTTTTTCTCCATTGTGTCCTATTTAGTGTCAAATTTTCGTTTAATTCTAATAAATTTAGATCATTTTTTATGCAATAAGCCCAAGTTTTCCTAGGTCTACCTCTGCTTTTCTTAACATAAGTTGTATTTAAAACATCTACTCTCCTAATCGGATCATCAGGTGGTCGACGTTTAATGTGACCAAAGCATCTAAGGCGACTCTCTCTTATTTTATCCTTCACTGTTGCGACACCAACCCTATTACGGATATATTCGTTACGCATTTTGTCTCTAAGTGTAAAGCCACTCATCCTCCTAATCATTCTCATCTCGGCAACACTTAACTTAACATTATGCTTCTCTTTTAAAGGCCAGCATTCAGCACCATAGAGCATCGAAGGTCTCACCACCATCTTATAAAATTTTCCTTTCGCCTAAGCGGTACTTTTCTATCACACAATAAGCCGGACGCATTCCTCCACTTCAACCAACCAACCTGAATTCTACTATTAACATCCCCATCTATATCACCATTGCTTTGAACAATGGACCCGAGGTATCAAATCGTTCACACCTTTTAATAAATTGATCACCCAAAGTTACACTTCTGTCACTAGACCTACTATTACAAAAATTAAATTCCATGTATTCAGCTTTAGTTCTACTCAAATGAAGACCTTTAGACTCTAATGTAGACCTCCATAATTCAAGTTTTTCCTGGACTTTTTCTCTCATCTTATCCACAAGGAGGATATCATCAGCAAAAAGCATACAACAAGGTACATCCTCTTGTAAATGCCCAGTAAGACCATCCATAAATAAAGCAAAAAGATATGGGCTTAAAGCCGATCCTTGATGTAAACCAACAGAAATAATAAAATATTTGGTCAATCCTCCTTCAGTTCAAACACATGTAACAGCTCTAACATACATATCTTTAATGACTTGAATATAAGTCAAATCAACACCTTTCTTCTCAAGGACTCTCCAAAGAAAATCTCTAGGAACCTTGTCGTAAGCTTTTTCTAAATCAATAAAAATCAAATGTAGATCCTCCTTATTATCTCTATACTTCTCCATCAAACCTCTCAATAAATGTATAGCTTCCATGGTAGATTTGCCCGACATAAATCCAAATTGATTATGAGAAACCTTCGTAATACGTCTTAACCTATGTTCAATTACCCTCTCCCATAATTTTAAAGTATGACACATCAATTTAATTCCTCTACAATTTGCACACTCTTGTGCATCTCCTTTATTCTTAAAAATGGGGACCAAAATGCTCTTTCTCCACTCCTCAGGCATCCTGTTAGTTTTTAAAATAATATTAAAAAGTTTAGTAAGCCAGGAAACCGCCAAATCACCTAAACATTTCCACATTTCAATTGGGATATCATCAGGTCCTACAGACTTTCCCCCTTAGTTTTCTTTAAAGCCTCATCAACTTCTTTTTTTACTAATGCAACGATAAAAATGAAAAGTTTTATTATTATTAACAATATTAAGATCACCAAGGTCGATCGTACTTTCATCATCTTCATTAAAAAGTTTATCAAAATAACTCACCCTCCTATGTTGAATATCTTTTTCTAAGAAAAGCACTTTTTTATTTTCATTTTTAATACACTTTACTTGAGTTAAATCTTTACTTTTCATTCCTCTTTGCTTGGCTAGTTTATTCATATATTTTTCACCGTCCTTAGTATCTAACTGTTATAAAGATCACTAAAAGCATAATTTTTAGCGTCACAGATTATTCTTTTAGACTCCCTGCAGGCAACTTTATATTTTTCCTAGTTCTCTACGTTTTTACATTTAAACCAATTTTTATAACATAACTTCTTATATTTTATCTTTTCTTGCACATTATTATTCCATCACCAACTAATTTTATTTATAGAAACTTTTTCTTTTGATTCTCCAAGTACATCTTTAGCCACTTGTTTAATAGTATTAGTTAATTTTTCCCACATAGCATTCGCGTCTTCATGGACATGCCAAGTATTTAAATCTTAAATTTTACTCATAAAAATAATTTTATTTGTGTCTTTCAGGTACCCCCATCTTATTCTACGATGTTGAATCCTAGTATTCTTTATTTTACAACTCTTCATCTTAAAATCTAGAACTAATAATCGATGTGGCGTACTTAATTCCTCACTTGGAATGACCTTACAATCCTTACAATCTCGACAATCTCTTCTTCTCATAAGAAAATAATCAATTTGTGTTTTATTAGATCCATTCTTATAAGTAATAAGTTGCTCATCTCTTTTCTTGAATAAAGTATTAGAAATAATCATATCATACGCTAAAGCAAAATCTAAAATGGCTCTACTTTCTTCATTAATCGCTCCATAACCGTACCCACCATGAATATTTCTGAAATCTTCTACCACTCTGCCGACATGTCCATTTAAATATCCTCCAATAAAAATTTTTTCTTCAAGGGGTATCAAGTGTACTAAGTCTTCTAAATCATTCCAGAATTTATCTTCAGAGCCTATATCTAAACCAACTTGAGGAGCATAAGCACTTATAATATTAAAAATTTTAGTATCAATAACAATCTTAAGTGCTATAATTCTATCTCCAACTCTATTAATTTTAACAACATTATCTTTCAAACTCTTATCTATAATTACACCTACACCATTTCTAGTACGACTCTTACCAGAATACCAAAGTTTAAAACCTAAGTTATCAATCTCTTTAGCTTTTTCTCCAACCCATTTAGTTTCTTGAATACATAAGATATTTATCTTTTTATGGATCATAATATCAACCAATTCCATTAATTTACCTTTGAGAGTACCTATATTCCAAGATCCTATCATAAGACTAGTATCATGGACTAACTTCTTTACCCGCATCCGTCCGTAATGTGGGAACCCTTGCTTACTTGACACTACACCCGGCGCCGGTGTAGCGGCCCTTGCACACTTTCCACTGTATTCAGGCCATACAGTGCGTCGCTTCCAGGGGACGCCCTAGCACTTACACAGGTGTCATAAGCAACCCCTGGTCAAATTGAGAGCTCTATAAATAGGAGCCCATTCTACAGAGAGAATCGCCCCTTTCACTCCTTCTAGCATCCTTTAGTCCCCAAGCACTATATAGTCATCCTATCATTTTAGGGAGCCACCTTCTTTATTATTTAGTGAGTTTATTTTTAGTTTATTTTGAGTGTTAAGTGTGAGATTATTAGTGTTGTTGATGTTGAAGTCTTTCATCATTGCATTGAAGTCAGTAGGAGTGAGCAGATCGCTTGAAGGAACAATCCAGATAAGTATTTGTAACTTGGTTCAAGGTTTTAAATATGTTTTGTTGTGTGAATTCAATGTGTTATGAGTAGTTAGTTTTCTTTCTCTATTCAACTATGAAAAGATAATAAGATAATTAAACTTTGTTGGAGAATTTAACATAAAATATTTATAAAAATTATGATGATATTAATACCAGATCTTAGTTTACTTTTTAAACTGGCCATTTAAATTGTTAAAACCTGTTGAAGAATTTTGAGACCTATCCGGAGATGAGTTCTTAACTAGTAGATATCACATTAATCCATGGATAGTGGAAGGCTTCATGCGGGTTATTCAAGTTGAAGTGAAAATAAATAGGAAGATATAATTTATTGGGCGCAGAATTAATTAGTTTTTAGTGTGACAGACTAAATTCTAATAATTTGATTTATAGAAAGGGAACAGGTCACTGGTAGGGCCGACCATAGCCACCCTCGACATCTAAGTAGTGTGAGCCTAGATTAACCCATTCTACTAATAAAACTTCCTGAACCGATCTATAGATTAGTCAATGTTCTTTATGCCTGGACCAAAGGGTAAAGAATAGGAATGCTTCTATTTGGTATAATACCATAATCTAAATTCTCCACAAATGATAATTATTCTAAAAATCTTGGATTAGTTGAAAAGGAGAAAGTTGTTTTATTTATACCTACATTAATATTTATTTTAGTATTCCTTACTACATTTAGTATAAATTTCATTAAATTTAAAATCTAAATCTTTAAAAAGAAATAAAATAATAATTACTTTTAATTTGAAAATGCTAAAAATATTACTTAATATTCTAAAAATCTTCCCTGTGAGATCGATAACCAAGACTCCACTAGAACCCTGTATTACTTGATACGATACGTATACTTGTGTTTGAAATTGTGACTTTTACAAATTATAAAAATCTAAATATAAATTCATAAAATCTTTCATAAGTAAAATCACATCAAGTTTTTGGCGCCGCTGTCAGTGATTAAATCTTCTAGTAGTGGTATCAAAATCTTGCATTTGAAAGTATATATAAAGCCCGTTAGGCTAAGTCAGTGGGTCCTATTTCTTTAAGTGTATAAATGATACTTTAAGCAATGCATATTAAGTTTAATTGTCCTCGAAAAAATACAAAGGTTATGAGAAGGACCCAGGGGCCGAGCCCCGAACACCTCACAATCTTTAAAAAAGTCTCGAGTTCATTCAAACTTATTATGTTGCTTGATGACTCATTTGTATCATACCCTTATGCTCAATGAACCAATGTTCTATCAACCCTAAGAATGGGGTAATTATCACTTGATATTTCATTTGTAAATTATGTGAGTGAAGGCCCTCAAAGGCAAATTGATTTTGTTTCAAACATGTTCAAACTAATATTATCATCTTTTCTAATCCATGTTAGTCAAACTTGATTAAGCCTAGCTCACTACCAAGCCCCCTTAAGACTTAAATGGGTATATTTTCCATTTTGGGAAAAGTTAACTTATGTGATTATGATTCTTAATCCTTATCAAACCATTGAATTATCATTAAACACCAACTAGGGGTATTATTATAATGGATTATTAACTTCCAAAGTCAAACCCCTAACCCTAAAATCATTTAATTTTGATCTTCTTCCAAATTAAGATAACTAAGGAAATTACAAATTTATCTTTCCTCTGACAAAGGTGAAGTTAGTTTCTACCACATATCCTCTTATGTTTCAATCATCCAAGAATGTCAAATAGATTGTTCATTGCCCATTTTACCATTTGGTTATACCTAAATATTAATTAAGGATAAAATTCTTTAATCACAACTTTTCTCTTAAAGGCCTATCACTTCATAATTCATTAAATTAAACTCAAATGACCTTGAATATTTTTTTATGTTACCCCACTTAAAACATTAGAGGAGAAAATAAGATTTTTCAAATTTTAATTTAATTTATATAATTATTTACATGCAAAATAGAGATTTTCAAAGATAATTTAATAACTTAATAAAAACACAATATTTATTTTTAAGAAATTTACTGGAGGTTGACCTAGACGAAAGGACCACTTGGACCAATTCTCATGATTTTCTTAAATTTATTTTAATTATTATAATTATTTGTTTATTTTAAGTATTAATTAAATATAAAATATTATTTATGTTGAAAATTAAGTTTAGTATTTTTTTAAAATCTCTCTGAGGCCAGGGAACCTAGAATTTTTTTATATCAAATTTTACATTTTTTTATTTATATTTTAATTATTAGAATTATTTTAGTGAGAAATTAAGAAAGATCCATTTTAAAGCTTAAAAATTATTATAACCTTTTAAAAATTAATATCTTCACTTAGGAAAATTAGGAAAATTACATTAATGATTCCCGAATAATTAAGAGACCAAATGTGATATTTTAGTAGGATTTAATATTTTTATGATTTTTATCATTTTAATTGATTTTAATGATTTTAATTATTTAAAAATTCAAAAAAAAATTTAAAAATGAAAATTTTACTTTAATTCAAATTTTATTTTTTTATGTTCTTCTAATCACTGAGAACTCCCAGAACCAATTAATGATTCTTGTAACTTATATTTTAATTATCATAATTATTTTAATGTTAAAAATGTCATTTCACTAAGAAAATCAACTTAGGTGATCAAAGTAACTCCAAATGACTCGAAATTTTTATGGGGAGTTCCCTTAACCTTAAAATATAGTGAAGAATAATTTTTATGCCATTTACATTTATATTTTGTCCAATTTTATTTTATTTTATTTTAATGAGTTAATTATAATTAGGATGAGTTTTAATGATTCAAATCAAAAGTATATTTTTCTTCTAGTCCTCTAGTCACAGTGAACTTACCAAAATTTAATTTGAATTTTTCTAATTAATATTTTAATTATTAGAATTTTTATATCAAAATAAGGACATCTAAATTGAAAATTAGGGTTCTCCACATAGAGATCCCCCCTGACTTTGGAAAAATCAGGGAAGATCCCTCATGACAGATAAAATAATAACCCCAAATCACAAGCCTTGGTGAAATGTCTATAGCTAATTAGGCTCTAAATGTGCTTTAATGTATTTAATTAATTAAAAATAAAATATACATCAAATAAACACCAAACCATTTTCACATTGTTCTCCTCTGTTCACTGAGCAAGAAAGTATTTTTTCTTTTATTTTTGTGATTTTCTACACCAAGTTATGAATTTTCTAAAGTAGACTAACTTAATTAAATCATTTAAATCCTATTTTTCTACTTAACACAGTCAGTGTCGCATCATCCTACAGCGATCCGAAAGCACATGCGACACGTTCCCATTCGGCGCCACCACCTGAGTCAGTTGCCACGCAGTCCACGCTTTATGTTCAGATCTTCTGTCTGGCGCAATCACAACCGTCTCTTGAATAAATGTGCGATCCAACGACTCCTGAACATCGTCCTCAAATGGTTTGTCACGTAAGCCGTCCACACTAACATCCTAAGACCTCAGCCTAGACTCAACCAAATCACTTTGGGCTTGTTTTTATGGACTCATCTGACCTAGACGAACCTATCTATACGACTAACCTAGCCTGAAATTAACCCAAAATGGATGGAGAATCGAAATAAGCTCGGGAAGAAGGTGAAGTTCAATACCTCTGTCTGAGAGGGGAAGCCTCAATCAGATGGTCACATAAGCTTTAGGGAGGTTCAACGAGCTCACATATGAGGTCCCTTGCTGTGGTGAACTGTCCAAACCACAATTTGACGATACCCAATTTCTGGTGCTGATCAAAGTTTGGGTTTAAGGCTCTTTGTGATGGGGCTCCTATGGGGGATATTCTTTGTTTAATGTGGGGATGGTGTAGGGTCAGTAAAATTGGAGTTTGATGCACTGTGGAGCAATGAGGAAATTTGTCCTGGTTTCAGCTGAGAAGTTTCCTGAGAAATTGGCTCAGGGCAGGGGTTTTGGGTGGCTAAGGACAGTGGGCTTGAATTTAAGAAGGTTTGAAGGAGCTCTAGGGATATTTTGGTAGAGCTTTCCTAGGATTTCAGGCACTCTCACCTTTGGCTATCAAGAGGTGATTTTATAGCCATGGCCAATGGGTGGAGCTCAGGGGGCCAATGTGGGTGCTTTAGGTTGCTTATTTAGAGGGATGAGTGGCACAAGTGGCCAATGGGAGTGAACAGTGACCTCAATCCGCGAACAATGTAGTTATTTATGCTCTCAAAAATATGTTATAGTCAATACTTTGACCCATATAATAATAGCGGCTAGTGTATATAAATATAATTTTATGGAAAATATTTTACACACTAGAGGTACTACGTGTGTATACGTATCGTTTCAAGTAATATAGGGCTTTAAATAAAGACCACGATATCGATCCTACGAGGAGGTTTATAGATTTTTAAATATTTAAATTTTATTTTTATGTATTTCTTTTAAAGATTTAAATTTAATATTTAATTTACTAAAAGCAAAATTAAAGCAGTACTAAAATAATGAGTGATGTAAATAATAATAAGCAAACAACTTTCTTCCTTTCAATTAATCCAAAACTTTTTAGATAATATAATATTCGTGGAGAATATAAATTTATGGTATTGTGTCAAATAGAAGCAGTCCTATTCTTTACCTTCGCTCGAAAGTATAAATAACATTGGTTAATCTATAGATCAGGTCTGGATGTATTGTTAGTAGAATGGGTTAATCTAGGCTCTCACTACTAGATATCCAAGGGTGGCTATGGTCGGCCCTACTAGTGACCCGTTCCCTCTCTATAAACCAAATTACAAGAATTTAGTCTGTCACTCTAAAAACTTATCAATTCTACGCCCATTAAATAATATTTTCCTATTTATTTACTCTTCACCTTGAATACCCTGCACAAGGTCTTAGACTACCCAAGGATTCATGTGATATCTACTAGTTAAGAGTTCATCTCCTTCTAGGTCTCAAGACTCTTCAACAGATTTTAACAATTTAAATGGCCAGTTTAAATAATAAATTAAGATCCGGTATTAATATCATCACAATATTTAAAAAATATTTTAGTTTCTAATTCTCCAACGAATTTTAGATTATCTATTTATCTTTTCATAATTGAAAGAAGAAAGTAAAGTAACGACTCATAACACATTGAATCTAAATAACAAAACATATAAATAAAACTTTGAATAAAATTACAAATACTTATCTCAAGTGTTTCTCCAACTGAACCTCTGATTCCTACTGACTCCAAAGCGAAATAGAATTCAAAAGCACCAACTCTTTCAAACTCTCAATACAAAATCTAAATAAAATAAACTCACTAATTTATGAAGTAAAGTAAACTAAAAGTATGGCCCTTAAAATTACCTCTCTAATTTTTGGATTTCTTATTGAGCTACTTGGGGTGGGCGTCTTTCTCTGTAGGAATAGCCTCCTATTTTTAGGCTTCAAGGGTTGCCTAAGGCACCTCTTCAAAATGTGTCCAAGTTCAATGAATCTTCTAGAAAGTGTGTCTGGCGCCTAGGCGCCGGCATCTGGGGCCTAGGCGCTGGACTCCGCGTCCAGTTATTCGCACCTCTTCACTTTGGATCACACCTCTTCGCGATCCAAACCGTTTACAAGCGTCTAAATACAATGTATCACATGTTCTATAATCCAGGAATAACTGTTAATCTTCTAGATAGTCCAATAACCGCTCTAACTGTCAAAATAACTGTCCAAAGTTGTTACAAAAACCATCACAGATTTGGTATCGAGCTGGCGCTTAGGCGCCGGATTCTAGCGCCTAGGCGTCAGGCTCATTATTTTGGCAATTTTGCATTTTAGCTCCATTTTTGCTCCTTTTTGCTCTTTTTCATTCTTTTTTATCTTTTTTTCCTTTTTGAACATTTTTGCATCACCTACATCCAAAAACATAAAATACCTTTCATTAAAGCATAATTTCCTTAAAAATTTGATAAAAATCAAGGCATAAAAACAGGTATTTTTTTCATGGATCAAAATCCCCCAAACTTAAACGTTACTTGTCCTCAAGTAACCCTTTTTACTATATAAAATGTATAACATTTGGAATAAAGGTAAATATTTAAGATTCCTTGTAATTTTTGATTTTATAAAGGCTTTAGTAAATCATTAATCGAATTTCACTAAGTTTAATCTTAATAATTTAAAGAATATTTAACTACCAAATTGTAAGACATCAAAAATTTTTCATTCATGTCGAAAATAATTGTAGTTTATTATATTAAGATCACTTAAATTATTTACAAGAAAAAGATCTTCATGAAAATATTTTCTAATAAAGATACATGCATAAAAATTAAGTAAAATATGTAATTAGTTTTCTTTTTATAAGATAATTCAAGTGAAGCCTAATTTTTGATTAGGCATCACCTCAAGCTTCTCCTCACTTCTTCTCTTTTTTTTTTCTTTTTTTTTTCTTTTTTTTTCACAGTTAGGATTACTGTATCTGGATAGCCTGTTAATGGTTTTGAACTTCACTATCCTTAACATATATTTTCAAACTTATACATTTTTACTTAATTATTATAATATGAATAGTTTTCAAAAAGACTTTCAATCTTTTTCTTTTTCAAGTTATAATTCTTGATTTCTTAATACTTCTAAAATTCAATTATCTCTATCATGAATAGAAAAAATTCTTAATCTTACACTTCTTTAAGTTGAATAATTCTATTCTTAAAATCAATCAATTTTATTAAAATGTTTGGTTAAGTTTACTAAATTATTTATAATTTCAAAATTTTAAGTGATCTTAAATAGATTTTTCATTCCTTATGTTATGTTAATATTTTTTTTAGAAAATATTAGCACTTTAAGGACAAATAAAATTTAAATTTGCATGTATTTTCCCTTCCCCCAAACTTAAGTTTTGATAAATCATGAAAAATTTTAAAGTATGAGAGAAAGAAAGGCATAACTTTAAAAAGGAATTTTTTTATAAGTATGTAAAAACAGTCCACAAAGAAAAATTTACTTCTACTCATGCTTTTTATGAATATTACTGAAATAATGAAGCATATCTAAAAGTAAGCAGGCTCAATTTTTATATCATTAGGAAAATTAAATGACTATACTAATCACAATAACAGAAACAAAACAACATCAATAACTATATAAGAATACTAAACAGTAGGCTGAAAATAGAAATAAACATTTATCATAGAAAATGAAAAAAAATTCATCCATATTTCAATCTTAAACACATATCAAACTAGATACTCTAAAAATAGTCTCAACATAAAAAAAATCCACACAAAGTTACTTAAACAAATTGACACTAACTAACAACAAACTAATCAGTACTAACAAACAAGATATAAACTAAGTGTGGAGTTTTGGTTAATGGAGAATTGAGGAAGAGAATTGTGTATGTGATTTTGTGTGTGTTAGGGTTCAGCCATGGGAAGAACAGGGAGAGGGAAAAAAATGAATGGGTGTCATAAACAAGGAAGAAAAGGAAGAAAAGGAAGAAGAGAAAGAGAAGGAGAGAAAGGTGGTTTACCCAGGGAGAACAAAAGAAAGAGGGGGAGAAAGTGGTGGTGTTTTGCCAAGGGACAACAAGAGAAAAAGAAGGTCAAATTTATGAGTTCAACCAAGGGAAGAAGACAAGGAGAGGGAAAATGGAAGGTGGGTTTGTCAAGGGAAGAAAGAGAGAGAGAAGAAGAGAAATGTTGGGTTCAACTAAGGGAGAAGATGAGGAGGAGAAGGAGAGAGTGGAAAAGGAAGATTTACATTATGTTCTTCATTAGAAAAGTTTTCAAACTCATAATTACGAAAAAAATTAAATAAACTAGAAGGCAAAAAAATATATTCTTGATTTACTTGAAGAGTAGAACACCTTTGTTAAATGGACTCGAAGATGAAGAAAAAGAAGCAAGAAATGGGGATTTCAGCTAAGAGAGGAGGTAAGAAGAGAGGGAGATAAAGGGGGAAAGTTTGGCTGAAGGGTGAAGAGGTGGAATGAGGAGTTTCTACCATTTTAAGTGGGATTAGGGAGGAGAAGATTTAGGGGAGAATTTATGGATGATAATTGAAATCCCTCCAAAATTTTAAAATAAGAGAATGGGGAGAAATTTGAAATTGGATAGATATGGTGGTTGGGTCCAAAAATACAACTTAAACTCATTTGGAATAGAAAAATAAATGGAATGCAATGTTTAATTAAGTTTTGGTTAAGGTAGTCTTTATCTCCAGATAATTCAATTCAAAGTTCAAAGTTGGTTATGGGTCATTATGGGTGATTATGGGAAAAAATTTGGTCATGACTCTATGGCTCAAAATATTTAGAACACATTGGTGAAGTTGGCTTTGGTCAAGTTGGGCCCAATCTCAAGATTTTTAAAGTCAAAGTGTGGTCGTTATCACAAGAGAAAGCATTGTTAAATTTTGGGTGAATGTTTTAAATTACTTTTAATTAATTACAATTAGCATTTTTAACTCAAATTTACTTTGGTTGAAAATTGGTTATTTGAGTTCATTTTGGAATTATCATGATTATTCTTTTTATTATCAAAATTATAATCTTAATTATCTAAGTCTACACACACACACAAATGAGTTCAGATTTAGTCTTCGAGGGTTGCAATTGAAATGTTTTAACGATTCAAATACATTTGTGCATCCCATTTTGAAAAATAATGCATTGAAGAATTTTTTTAAATAAGATAATTTTTCAGGCATGAAAACCAAAAAAAAAGTTTTACATAAAAAGTATGCTCATCATCCAAATTATCTTAGTCTTCACATACTTCTCATATGTGATAATAAAAATCATACAACTTACATAACAAATTTCTTAACACTACATTAATCTATAGAGTAAATAATCATTTTGTGGTGATAGGGATGAAAACTCAATGTGAAATTTTTTACGCAAAAATTATTTATGGGTGTCTTCAAAATTATTTGCATGATCTTTATATGTGATAATAAATATAATGTAGCTTTTAGAATAAATTTTCAAGCTCTTATGATGTTCAGACAAAAAAATAATAATTTTAACGTGTATTTGGTTTAAGATAATTTTTAGTTCAATTTTAAAGTTGGATAAAGTCATTTATATTTGATTAGATTTTAGTTTGGTTAATTTTGATTTTTGTTCTGACAGATTTTAGTTTTAGATTAAATTATGGTTACCTTAAATTTTAGTTCAAGAGGTTTTAAGTTATAGCTTGTCCAAGTTCAATTGAATAATCTAAGAAAAAAATCACATGTCTCGTTGAGTTTGGATATATAAGCCACCAATATGTATAGCAGACTATTGAAAGTACAACAGACATATTGGAATTACTGAGGACACCAAGCAAGTCCAGGAGTAAAAGTATCATTACCCAAAAATTGATTTTTAAATTTGGAGCATGATAAGAGGGCGGCCATAATTTTAATTTGACTGATTGAAGAAATGAAGTTCTGGATTTATGAGCTTTAGGGTTTCACATCTACAGGATCCACTAAAAACTCATACCATAGATTTCAATTTAAAATATCAGAAAATAAGTCAGTGGGGATCTTACTTCTAACCTAAAGAAAATAATTGGAGCATCTAAGGTTGGGGAAGTGAAATGCAGAATCTTAAAGATTGATGAGTTTATAAGAATCCTAATTATGGAGTTGTTATGCTTCGTTTATTTAATGTGAAGAATCCAAGGGTGGTGTAATTAAGTCTTATTTCTACTGACCATAAGAGTTTTGGATTTACGTTTACCTAAACATATTATAATGGATAATCATACAAATTTACATTTAACCAAAAGGTGAACTGGGTGATTAGATCATGAAAGAAAATGATACGTACTCACATCTAACTTAAGAGTTAATAGAAGTGAAATTTTGATTTTATATAGCTTGAACACATTAGGATAGATAACCACTTGAACACACATCCAGCCAAAGAGGTGAATAGGGTGACTAAATAAGGATAGAAAATCATACAAACTCATATCTTGACTGAGATTTAATCAAAGCGAAATTTAATTTAATTTACTTGAACACAATAGGATGGACATCCATAAGGACTCACATCTAGCCAAAGAGGTGAACATGATGATCAGATCATGATAGAAAATCATATGGACTCACATCTAATCTGAGTGCCAATCGAAGGAAAATTTGATTTGATTTACCTGAATACATTAGAATGGATAAAAATCATACAAACTCAAATATGACCTGAGAGCTAATCAAATGAAAATTTGATTTTAAACATTTTTAACATTTTGGAGGACATTTAATTGTTGTTGATTATTTTAAATGGATTTCAAAATGAATTTAAAAGAGAATATAACATATTTTAACGTTATGAAAAACGTTTTTTTTAACATTGTGGGGGCATTTAATGAAAGTTAATTATTTTAAAATAGGTTCAAATTGTTTTAAAAAGAGAATATAACACTTCTTTATTTTATGAAAAATATTTAAATTTTTTGAAAAATTATTTTTTAAAATTTTGGATGACATTTAATTGTTATTTTAAAGAGATTTAAATGGGCTTTAAAACAGAGTTAAGTTTTATCTTGAATTTTTTAAAGTAATTTGTTACCTACACTATTAAAATGTGTATACTATTATAATGTAGTATATGAGTTTTACAATTGACATTATCTTAGACCCATAAATTTGAAAACCCTACATTTGCTTGCATAACAATCCCACCTTCTTATGGATTCTTAAATAAGCACATGAATCACAACATGCATGAATATTTAAGTGAGCATATGAACCACAAAATGCATGATTTTTTAAGTAAGCACATGAAACATAACTTTCTTGAATTTTTAAGTAAGCACATGAACCACAACTTACATGAACTTTTAAGTAGGAACATGAAACTCAACTTGCATGACAATTTAAACAAGCACATGACCAACAACATGCATGAATTTTTAAAAATGCACACTAAACATAACTTGCATGCCCTTTTTAGTAAGTACATGTACCATAACTTGCATGAATTCTTAAGTAAGCACATGAACTACAACTTGCATGGAATTTTATTTAAGCACATTGAACCTCAGCTTGCATGAAGTTTTTAGTAAGCACATGAATCAACTTATATGATTTTTTTTAGTAAACACATAAACCACAAAATGTATTTTTCAAGGAAGTTAAGCTTGAATTTAACTAAAAAATCTACCAATATAAACACAACTTAGATTTTTAAGAAACTTGAGCATGGATTACATCAACATATGCACTGACATAAACAAAACTTATATTTTTAAGGAAGCTGAGTGATACATTTTTCCAGGCGCACTCACACTCTAGGGTCTCACACAAGTGTATGTGTCGTATCACTAATATCATATTTTTTAGTCCAAAATATTAATCCTATAGGGAATGAGGGAATTATACTTAGGAAAAGTTCTAGACTACTAGTTTTTATTCTTAGCTTGGAATTGAAATTAAGTAAATCTTCTATAAACTACTCCTACTGAATTGCAAACTATTTTAAATGCTAAATACTATAGAAATCCTACTTATCCTATTTAAATTGGTGAATATCAAGTTATAAAGTTACCCTCCCTTGTAATGAATTGAGTGGAGCATAGGAAATGTAAAGTGTCAATTGTGAATGTGGTTGGTGACAAATAAGAGCAACTCTCTCATATTCCCTCTCCAGAGTGCATAAAGAAGTTTAGTTAAATTGGCTTTAATTCCTAAAATCTCAACTTGAACCCATCAAAGACTATTTCCCTAACATTTGTATCTCCCTACAAAGTTCTTTCACCATACCCTAAATTTTAATGTGACTAACATAGTTGATTCCACCATATCTCTCCCGATTCATTATGGATCACAACACATTTTAATGATTCACTTGGTCAGAATGAAAAGTAATAAAATTCAGAAAGTTATTCTTCACATTACATGTTTAAAAACCAATTTTATAAATACTTTGCACTCATACACATCCTACTCAAACATCACAGGGAAAAGTAAAGAGAACTACTCAGAAAACATGAAAAACATACCATAAAACTTCATTGAAATCAAGACAATCCACTAAATTTATGTATAGAAAGAAATAAAGTAAATAAAAACCACAACAATTGTCTTTCTTGCCATTAGAAAGCTTTGAAATGTCTCCATGAAAGACCTTTGAACTCCTTGACGCTCTACTAAATACTCTCCTCACAATAAAACTCAAGTACTATCCAATTCCCTCACATAAACTCTATCTTATCCTTCAGCAGGCTTTCAGGAAGTTCCCCTTGCCTCCTTTCCTATATCTAATAGATATACAGACTATATAAGAACTCATACACACACTCTTGGCCGGCTAAATAACTCCACACATCGTGTGCATGAATTGTTCAAAACTGTCATAGGCAGTTACTAGAGCCATGGGGCTGGCCCCAAGGCACCGGCCTCTCTGTCAGCAGTGTAGTATGGGTGCTTAGGCTCCCATATGTCTGGCACTAAGGTGCCAGTTGGTGGGCTTTTTGATGTGGCTAGGTTTTTATTCCAGATGACTCACACTCTCCGGCCTTACACAAGTGTACATATCATTTTATTAGTAGTGGTTTTTTTAGTTTGGATCGTCAATCCAACAAGAATAAGGAAACTAGAATTATGAAAAGTTATAGCCTACTTCATTTAATTCTTATATTATAATTTAAATTAGATTAAAGTTTTAATATCTAATCTAAGGGATTAATCCTACAGAAATCCTACTTAACCTACTTGAATTGGTGATTATCAAGTTATAAAGTGGAGTGTAGGAAATGAAAAGTGTAAATTGTAAATGTGACTAGTGGAAAATAAGTGTAAATATCTTATTTACCCTCTCCAGAGTGCATAAACAAGATTGGTTAAAACGACTTTAATTCCTTAAATTCCATTTTAAACGCGTCTAAGATTATTTTCCTAACATCTGCATCTCTCAATGAAGTATATCGACTTACACTCCATAGTTCAACGTGACTAACTTAGTTGTCTACCATAGCTCTCCTGAGTCTTATGGATCACAACACATTTTAACTATTCACACGGCTAGAAAAAAAAGTAAATAAAAACTATAAGGTTAATCATCACATTAACTTTTTTTTAAGAAAAATAAAAGTACTTTTGCAGTCCTGCACATTCTACTTATTCACCACAAGGATAGGTAAAAAGAAATACTTATAATGCCTAAATAAAAACCAAAAAGTATCATTAAACACAAGAGAATTCACTAAATAATTATGCTTACAAAAATTTAAGAAATCTGATACACAATACTTATCTTTTATCCCCTTTACAAAGCTTTGAGAGTGCTCCACCGAAGATCTCATAAACCCTTGTTGCTCTCTTGTAAACACTCCTCAATGTACAAATCAAAGACTCTCCAAATCCCTAACTTAGACTTACATTTCTCCATTACACAGCAAGCCTAGGTGCTCAAGAATTCTGGCACGCAAGCACCCAAGATTTCTGGATCCTAGGCGGCAGTCTGTTGTAACATTTTTAGCTCTAAGTGTCCGCCACTTTGCTCCATGTCTCCTCTAATTTGTTCTACTTCTAATACAAGTTGTACATGCAATAAAAACATAAAAAAATTTTCTTTGAAGTGCAATTTCATCCATAAAATTGTGCAAAATATAAAAGAATACAAGTATTTTTTTCTACACATCAAGATCCTCCAAACTTAAAGGTTACTTGTCCTCAAGCAATACTAGAATATTAATACCAATTTTATTTACTTTGGGGGAGTGAGTTTGATACACCTGAAAATTACTTATTTTTAATATACATTTTAATCATTTATGCACATTTTTGATGATATTGCATTTTAAACAAAGTTCTTTTTGCATGTTTTTTTGTTTCAGCTACAAGAATAGATATCTAGAGAAAATAAGGGCAAAATTGAGCAAAAAGAGAGAACTTCATATAGGGCCATAGCGCCAGCCTTAGCATCATCGCACCAACTATCGAGCGAGAAGGGAGTCATAGTGCCCTAGAGTGGCGCTATAGCTCCAATAACCAATTTTAGAAGATTCATTGCGTTTGGCCAAATTTTGAAGGGGATCTTAAAGAAACCCTTGATTATTTTCAGAGATATATTAAGAGGGCCAAAGACTAAATGAAAAAAAAGAGAATTTTGGTGTGTGTAGATGAGTCTAAAGGTGTGTTTGTGTGTGTGAGTTTGTGAAAGAGAGTTTGTGTTTGATTGTAAAAGAAGAGTTTAGAGATTTCTTGAAGGAAACTTTATGAATTGCTTAGGGAGAAGACATAAGATAAGTATCTTGTATTTGTGTTTGAGTTTTTATTGTTAAGACTTGGCTTTCAATACAAATCATGTGTTTTTGTTTTATCTCCCAGAATTTTGACTAGTTTTCTTTCTTTCTCCTTGCATATGAGAATTAACCGTGTGGGATGATAATGGTTTAAATTTTTTTTTTATTTTAAAATGTGCAATGACATTCACTAGTTCTTCATTGTCTCTACAAATTGGTTGATTGTGAGCTTAAAATCTTTTGTGAAATGTAATGACATGGGAGGGCTATGATTTCACCCAACTTATGAATACCAAAGTCACCTTTCAAGGAGGATGACCACAATCTAAGAAGAGTGAAAATAGATAGAGAGATAAGTTTTGATGGGCATAAAATTGATATTTCTAGGGTGACATACCAGATTCTTTTATCATTTGCATCTTGAGTTTGGATCTAAGGTCCCTAGTAGGTTTTATAGAGAAGACATAGTGGGTAATCAAGATGTGAGAGGCTAGAATCTACTCAGCACTATTACACACGATGGAAGAAATGTAAAGTTCGCTAATGTTCTTTACTGGCACCGAGAGGAGCTAAAAAGGATTGAAATGAAACTACAATGGAGAAAGGCTAAATATTACACAAGGTAAATAAGAATGGGTCCACGGTAATAAATACAGACTGTTCAAAAGAGTTTAGTAGCAGCAACAAAAAATAACAAATAAAGTCCAGTACATTCACATAGTAGAAAATAAAAATACTATCCAATATGTCCACACAAAAAAAAACAAAACTACTCCTTATCATCGTCATCGACCTCTTCTTCCTCCTCCTTGTCCTCTTTCATCGGCTTGTTGTGCTTATATATCTGGTGAAGTAGACATATTGGGAACTCCACTGTTTTGTTCTGATCGATCCACTCATTCCTCCTACACATCTCCAGTTCAGCATCCTGTAAATTGGCATGATGATCAAATTAGCTCTTATACTACCAATCAAAGTGTGAAAAATGTTCATTTAATCGATACACCACATCATGTAAAATAGCACCTTTCTGTTTGTTATCCAAAAGCACCTTTCAGAGTAGTGGGACATGTTCACTAAGGAGTAGAAGAATGAGGTTGAGCCACGGTGCGGGTCCTTTTTCTAAACACTTCATTCCTTCTGTATAGTCAAAGCTTTAATTCGGAAATTGGCTTCAATGGATGAAGTACCTCCTCCCCACTACTAGTAGAAGTTCCAGTGTGATGGCACAAAGAAAAGATAGTAGACGGATGTCCCAAACCAAGAGTAGTTCCCCCACTTATGGAATTTACGTTAGAGTAATGAATAAGGGAACCAATATCAATGGATTCATTCTTCTGGATACAATAATTTAAGAAAGCTTAAACTCCATGCACTTTATTAATATTAGTAGAAAGAAGCATTTAACATGAATTAAAAAAATGTCAAGTTATTGATCTTTCATTTAATTTGAAAGCAAAAAAGTTGATCATAATTCCCCATTAACTTTTTGCACTCCTCTACCATCAGCTAGGATTTGATAATTTATTTTACTGAAATCTGCAAAGAAGCTATCAGAGAGATCTCTCAAAGAAAATAACACTATGATGTGAGAAGGAGAAATATCCACAAGTATCCCTCTCACAAAAACTAATAAATCGAAAGCTTCTCATAAAATTCTTTTATTACAGATATCACAACAAAAGAGGTGTTATAACAAAATTCCTCCCATTGCCTACTTAAAATAACTCTTTCCATGGGACCCCTAGGGTTAATGAATCCCCTTTTAGCAATCAATTTCTTCGACACTAAAAATTCATTATAAGTCTCCTGAGCTTTGGAGCTTACAGTCTTCTTTTTGTCATACAAAGACTTGGACTTGTCTCTTTTTATTTTGGGAGCCATAAGAAAGTAATAACAATGGAAATCCAAGGGAATGAGGCTAAGAATTGAAGTGGATGCAAACAATATGCAAGTTATGGGTTAAATCAAAATTCTCCCAAAAAACCCCAATTTCACCGTCTCCACCCAAAATTTTGAAAAATCCTAGATGAAAATTGAAAGAACAAGCTTAGGGAGCAGATTTTACCTCATGGAAGTGATTTCCACTCACCAAAGCTTCAAGAATAAAACAAAAATGGAAAGCAAAGTGGTACCTAGGTATCACCTCTCAGTTGTCGAAGAAAAGTTAGAAAGGAGATTTCATGAAAATGACATGAATTAGCTTGGTTTAGGTCATATAATCGAATAGCTGGGAGCAACGCCTAGATGCTACTCTGCCTATAGTGGCATCTAGGAGCCCAATTTTATCAGCGCTAGCACTTTTGTGCTTATGCTCCCTACACAGATTTGGTTCTGGTCTCATAATTTGCAATATTTGATCCTCTCCAAGTCCTTAATCATACACGCTAAGCCCACATAATGCAATTTTTAACTTTTTATTGATTTCTTGAAAGACATATGCACTATTTGCAAGATGCTAGCATAAATTAACAACTAGTGATCTTTTTATTTTATTTTTCTTGTGTAATATGAGATTTATTTAATTCATTGTGGACATAAGTGACAAAATTTAAAAATAATAATAATATTTAATATTTATGAGGTTTAATAAAAATACAAAATGAAGAAGTGATTGCATGACTGATGATGAAGTTAATTTTTTCTCATGATTTTTAAAGTTTTTGTGGAATTAGGCCCTTTACCTCCTGATCCACTAAAAATTTGATAGCTTTTTACTATTCATTTCATACCTTTTTTTGATGATATTGCACTTTAAAGGAAAGTATTTTTGATTATTTCATGCAGGTACAATGATTTTAGGCCTTTGGAGCAAAAGGAAGTGAAAATGACCAAATTTGGAGTGAAAAAGAATAAAAGTGCATTTTATCGAACTAGCGCCGGACAACACCAGTTTCTAGAGAGTTACGATGTTTTGGCAGAATAATGCACCGAACGGCGCTCTTACTAGCATCGGACAGCGCCCTATCCCGATTTTGAACTAGATTCAATACATTTGGCTGGATTTTGAAAGGTCGCTTGAGGAAACTCTTGGGAATTCAGTTTTTGCCGAATTAAACACTTTTGGAGCCAAATTTCAAAGGGGGGAAGAAAGGAAGAGAAGAGATTAGAGTTTAGAGAGAGTTTTCTTTCCATTTTGTGTAGGAAGTTAAGGTTGTGTTTTCTCTTCTAAAGAGTGTGAGAGGAGAGGGAAAGTGAGAGATTTCTTCTTCCTTACTATTCTAAAGAGAGAATTGTGTGTTGTTGTGAAGGAAAAAGAGGAGTCAAAGGAATTCCTTGAGATTCGCTTGGGGAAGATTTTGAGATAAGTTGTCTTTACTTTATTTTGTTTGTAGGATGTTATTTTTATATATAAAATCCATGTTTTGTCATCTTTTCCTCATGAGTCTTGAGTAGATTTCTTTGTCTTTCTCCTTTTCATGTGATGTGTTGATATTGTGAAATAAAAATCATGTGCCGACTTATAATGGATAATTTGTGATGACCTTTTCACTTAGAACTTCATTTACTTTTTGATCTGGCCAATTGAATTGTTAAAACTTGTTGGGAAACATATGTTCCGAAAGGATTATGAGTTCCACAACAAAAGTGAAGGTCACATTCAATGTCCATAAATGAGAGATGTAGTTCATGGGGATTGAGTGCAAATAAATAGGGAAATATACTTTAATGGGCGTAGAATTGGAGATTTCAGAGTGACATATTGAAATCTTCAATTTGGTCCTAATGTTTAGAAACTAAAGTGAGAGTTAGCCTTCAAGTGAAGGGAAGTGGGAGCTCTGGAGTGAGAGCCAGTATCCTCCCAGCCTAGCCACGGATTTGTGGAGTAAACTTAGGATTAGCCAATGTTCTTTATATGCTGAAATATGGGTAAAGAATAGGAATGCTTCTATTTGGCACAAGACATTTGTATCACTGATCTATGTCACAATAATCATCACATTATGAATGGAAAGGAGGAAGAATCTATCTTGCAACTGAACTTTATTATAAATTTAGTCTTGTGTTAGTTTAACTTGCTAGAATTTAGAACGTGTTTTGGAAGAAATAGTAATTGAACCTGTTTGTCTTTACTTTAAGAATTAAACCATTTGCAATTGTGTTGTGATTCAATAAGAGATTTTTATGCTACTGATGCGGTGAACTTAATATTGCAAGAACTTATGAACTCAAATTTATATTTATTTAATGATGATTTTATAAAGTTCAAACATTCAACGCAAGTATATGTATCATATCAAGTAATACAGGGCTCTAATGGAGTTCTGGTTATCGATCCCACAGGGAAGCAACGATTCATACAATAGATAACGTAATACTGAAATGCAATAATCAATTTGCAATTAAAGTTTAATGTTTACTTCTACTAACAAGATGCAGAGAATAGTAACAATTAAGCAAACTACAATTACTTCTAATATTTTTAAAACAGAATTAACTAATAGACACACACTAAGCTATGTATTTGAAAGGTTTTAATATATAAGAAAAGTGTCTTTCCTCTTGCAACATGATTGATATGGAATGATTATTTTATTTTATTGTGTCAAATAGGAGCATAAATGTTTCTTTACCCCCAAAAGAGTACCCCCTCTTCCAAGCATGGAAAGAACATTGACATATCCTGAGTTTAGTCACTAAATCTAAGGCTAGGCTGGGAGGATACCGACTGTCACTACGGAGCTCCCACTCACCCTTCACCTGAAGGCTATCCTTTGATTTTAATCACTAATCTTAGGACCAAATTGGGGATCTCAGCTTGTCACCCTGAAACCTCCAATTTGAAGTCCATCAAAACACATTTCCCTATTTATTTGCACTCAATTCCCATGAACTACGCAATTCATCCATGGACATTGAATGGATTCTTCATTATTGTTGTAGGACACTAAATCCTTTTAGAGTTAATGTTCAACAACATATTTTAACAATTCAATTGGCCAAATCGAAAAGTAAATTAAGTTCAAAATGAAAATCCATCACAATTTCTTCATTATTTTAAAAGCACTTCAAATCCACATCATCACATCATCACATCTTTATGCAAGAAGAAAGACGAAGTAGAATACTCAGAATTCATAGAGAAGACACAATTAAACATGGATTTTATATATAAAAGAAAAGTCATACAAACCACAAAAGAAAATATAACTTATCTCTTTCTCTTTCCTAATGCAAATCCCTTGAAGTTCCTTTGAATCCTTTCTCTCTTCTTTGCAACACTTAATTGCCTATTTAGAATGGAAAGGAAGAAGCAATCTCTCACTTTACTCCTTCTCCTTCACTCCTTAGAGAAGTATCCCTCTCAAATTCTCACTTCTACACTCACTCTTCTAAAACCTAACACTCAACACACACTCTCCCTCTCTAGAACCACATTAAAACTCCATAACACACTATTTTTCATCCAAAAACAGTTACTTATATGTTAAAAACAAAATCCCATGAGTTTCCTAAAGCATCCCTTCAAAAACTCACCAAAACTCTTCAAATTTGAAATCCACTGGGCGCCGCCGGCGCTCTATCGTCAATTAAATTTTGGGCTCTCGGGAAAATGGCGCCGGTGGTGCCAGAAACTTTTTTCCTCCATTTTGCTCCTTTCGCTCCGAATTCAATCCTTTTTGCTTGTTTTCGTTCCAATCACCTAAAATCATCATACCTACAAAAAATCATGAAAAATACCTTTCTTTAAAGTGCAATATCACCAAAAATGGGTAAAATTATATAGAAAAAATAGTATATATTTTTTGTGCATTAAAATCTCTCAAACTTTAACTATTACTTGTCCTCAAGTAATCCTTTTACCACATAAAAATATAACTCAAAGCAATGCACTTTTCACCTGTAGATCACTAAAATTTTTTCATTCAAAAGAATATATTGGTTAGACTTATAGAAAGAAATTCAGTAACTCAGGTTAACACTACAGGTATAAGAATATTCAGCAATCAAGTCTAAGGGTTCTAGCCTTCTATTTATTTAAAGATAAACCATAATTTGTCACATTAAGAGTGCCTTGAAAGATTATGTGAAAAAGGAGTTCATGCAAACTTCATCAGAGTGTAGGCCAATACTTTAAATATAAATTCAGAAGTGAAATCAAGTTCTCCCTTTAGGGTAACTCAAGCGAAGCCAATTTTTTATTAGGCATCTCCTCAAGCTTCTCCTCATAAATATTTTTCTTTCTTTTTCTTTTTCTTTTCTTTTTGGGATTATTTTTCTCGCTTTTTTTAATGAGGATTACTATATCTAGATAGCCTATAATGATTTTGAACTTCACTGTTAACCTCAATTTTGGTGAGGTCTTTTGCTTCTCTCTTTAGTACTTAGGATCTAGCCTTAGGCTTTTCCTCTGACTAATCTTAGAGGACTAAAAATGGAACCCACCATTTAGAAATTCAAACTACTTCTTAACTCCCTGAAAACCCCACAAGCTTGATTGTAGACCCCTAATCACCTAGAGGGTTTAAATTAAATGTGGAGGTTTAAAGGATGAGTTCCCTATAGGACTTTTTGGCCTTAGGAATACCGTGGATGGCCTGGTCTGGTGAGGGTTGACTTGCACATACACTACACTCTCATACACATTCCAAGTCCTAAAACCACACTCTCACCCAACTTGACTTCCTGACTCATGTAGGTAATTCATATGGATGGTCCTTAACCCCTAAGCCCCTGGGGGCTAAGAGGGTTAGGAACAACATAGTGAATGCCTCAAATGAGTCCTCTCATGGCTCATATGGGCTTGATATGGCTTCATGGATCAACCAAAGTGATTCCATTTCACTCACATTTGATCAATCTTCCTTTTTTCAAAATTTCAATTTTTTGACCCCCGGGGCCCCGGACCCACCAAACCTACCAAAATACCCTTCTACCCCAAAAATCCAAAAATTCTAAAAATTCCCAGAAAATTACAGAAAATCCCAAATATTCCCAATTTCATTTTGTTCAACTACACCATTGGCTAATTTTGCCAATTTACCCCACTTTTACCAAAACCTCCAATTTGACCCTTTTTTTAACCCAAGTGAACCCAATGTCAAACCAAACCACCCCAATTGACCTCAATTTTCATCCAATTCAATTCTAAACTTCAATTCAATATCCCCAATATCAATTTAGACCAAATCTAAGTCCAATTTGATTGAAATTTGGGCCCAATTTCAATTTGAAGCCTAAAGGCCCCATTTTGGCTCATGACCTAAATCTAGCCCAAACCAACCCAACTCAACTCCAATTGGCCCCAAATCTTTTCTAAAACCTTCCTAACATCCCCATAAACAAAACACTAACTTGATTTGCCCAAAATTTGAACCTAAACTCCACCCAAACATAACCCAAAACCAAAATCCCTTAAATTGACCTAAGCCTAAACCTAACCCAAATGGGCCCAAATCCCAAAATTAGAGCCCAACCAAAGTTGAAAACTCTTTGTAACACTCCCATAAACATTTTTCAACATTAATTTTACACCAAATTCAACATTAGCCCAACCTTAGCCCAAGTTAGCCCAATTTGGCCCACCTTGGCCCCTTTACCAAAAAAGCCCAAATTCAACCCAATTCTACTCCAAATCACACCAAATTGATTCCAAACCATTCATGAAACATCTCTAAACTAAACCCAACATTTATTTGGCATGGTCTTTTACAAGATTCTTCATCCAAAATTCCATTTTGAAATATAAAGGCCCACCCATTTAAGGCTTTTAAAAGCCCACTTCCACCAAACCCAAAAGCCCAAAAATTCATCCAAAGCCCACATGACAATTCCTTCTCATCATCGACTTGATGAAATCATTCCCTAAAGTTTAAAACCTATGATTAAACCATTCCAAATCAAGCTTCATGAAAATTTTCCACCAAAATGCCAAAATTTCTAAAACCCACTTCCATGAAACTAAGCCAAGCCACCCCTAAGCCAAATGGAGCCATTGAACCATGCACAAGCCACATGAAAGCCTTGGGAGTCCCTTTACACATCACCATGCCATTAATTGCAAAAGGAGGAGCCTCTTTTAAACCCCCTTAAAAAAGTTTTAACCCTTTTAATGATACACCCTAACCCATGATTAAACTAAATATTCATGGATGGGGACTTCACCACCTTCTCGGTCGAACCCACCGATTTCCCTCGGCCCAAAATCAGGCCTTGTGGAGGTGCACCAAGCCTAAAGCATGCATTTGACCCATTTGAACCCAAAATAGCCACTTCCTCCTTTCCATTTGAATCAAGTCCTTTACACAAGACCAATGCTAATTGCTTGCACCATTGCCAACCCCTGACCTCCCTGAGCCAGATGGTGACCTAACCCTGCCGGCCAGCCGCCTGGGTCGCCGGAAAATGCCATGGCCGAGAGCTCCATGTGAGGCACATTTTTCAATTCTTCCTTGCTGAGTTGTCCCAGTCCAATTGAACTCCATGGCTGTTCTTCTCTTGCATAGAGCAGCTGATCCCAAGCATCAAACCCCCCTGGGAAGCCCTCCAGCCATGTCTATTTAAACCTCACCCCCTCTCGACCAAAAGAGGTGTTGCACCAAACCATACCAAAACTCTGCCAAAATCACTCCAGATCCCTCTCCAGACATAGAGAACTTGATCCCCACTGAAATCCGGCCCTAAAACCCTCTCTGTGAGTCCAATTTTGGAGTTGAAATTCAAGCCCAAAATCAGGACACTTCACCACAGTGAGCCAATCTTCAAATTGATTGACTCTACACCTTCACCAGACCAAGAGGAGAAGTTCCCCAGCAAAAGCCCCCTCACCAGGCCAGTCATTTCTTCCATCCTCCAAGCTTTGTGATCGGCCTTGGTCACTTTTGTACCTAGGCATTTCCCCATAGCAAGAGACTTCATCTGGAGCTTGCTTGGACTCAATCGAAGGTGACACAACCCTCAGATCGAAGCTTCACTTCTCTGAACAAAGGTATGAACTCACTCTTCCTCCCGAGCTCCTGGAGATTCTCCATTTAGTTTGAGTTGATTTCAATACACCTTAACCATATAGATGTGTTCGTCTCTTCAAGACGAATCGATAGAGTATAAGAACGCAAAAATCCATGGAGAATTGAGTGAGATATTAGGGTTTTAGTGTAAACGGTCACGGGTGCACACCAGTCGGAGATGATAACCAGGAGCTGTTGGATCGCGCGTGTATCGAGTGGATGGTCGAGATCAAGCCGGACAGCGCAATGGTACGTGAATGGCAGGCCCCCGTAGAGCTGACTCAGATGGCGGCGCCGAATCACGGAGCTACGCGTGGGCTTTCGATCCGGACGAGGATGACGCGGCGCCGAGTCGGATAAGTAGAAAATTAGGATTTTTTTTTATTTATTTAAATTCCAGAAATTCAAAAATTCATATCTTTGCATAGAAAAATCACAAAAATAAAATGAAATAACCCTCTTGCTCAGTGAACAGAGGAGAATAATGTAGAAAAGAAATCAAGTTAATTGAATGAGTATTTTATTTTTAATAATTTATTTACTGTTTCCAATGTTTTGATTCTCCATTTGCATAGACAATTCACCATGGCATGAGACCATAGGGCTTTTGAAGCCTCTGATCTTAGGAACATTCCCTGAATTTTTCAAGGTCAGAGGCTATCTCTGTGAAAAGTTATTGATTTTTCAAGTTCATGTCACTGTTTTAGGTATTTTAATTCCAATTATTAGTATGTTGTAAAATAAATTCTAGAAAAATTTGGTGGTGTTTCTTAGGACCAGGGGACCCTATGAAAAATATATTTTGAGTTAATTCATTCATAATAACCCTAATTGGCCTAAACTCCCAAAATTGAATTTAAATTAATTAGGGTTAACCACACACCAAATTGACTTGAAAATAATTCTCCATTGCTCTTTAGGGTTAGAGGAACCTTACATAAAATTTTGAAATCAATTAGACTTGATTAACCCCACCAAATGGATTGATTAAGCCTCATAAGCAAAATGGAACTTTAAAAATTCATAACTCCAAAAATACTTTTCAAAAATTCACAAAAATGGTTTTGGAGCTTCTCGATATCGGGGAGTTCGGGAAAATTAAAATTGGAATTTTCTAAAAAAGTTGATTTTTCACAATATTTTAATATTTTAATAATAAAAAAAATAATAATAATCACAAAAATATTAAAAATCATAAAAATGTCACATTTTGACTCCTAATCACTTAGGAGCAAACCAAATATTTTTCCTAAGTCCCTAGGATAAGATATTAAATTTTAAAGGCTTAATGTAATTTTTAATATTAAAAAATGAATTTTCAACCTTTTTCACCAAAAATAATTCTAATAAATCAAAGAAAAATCAGAAAATTACAAAATTTATTTCTCTGGACTCCTTGAGGTTAGAGAAATTTAAGAAAAGTATAAAATCTATTTTTTAATTTTTATTTTATTTTAAAATTAATTAATACTCTAAAACTCAAAATAATTATAATAAATAAAATATAATTCAAAAAATCACAAAAATTGGTCCAAGTGGTTCTCTGGTCAATAGAAAAATCCCATAATTTTCTTAAGGGCAGAAACTTTACCTTGGTCATGTTGCTAGATTTTCTTTGAAAACCCCTATTTTCTACTAAAAATAATTATATAAATAAATTAAAGTCAGAAAAATCACATTTTCTCCTCTAATGTCTTAATTGACATGTGAGTGAGGTGACATAAAAATTTCAAGTTCATTTGAGCTTCATTTAGTGAGTTATGAAATAAATTGGCCTAAAAAGGCATAAAGGTAATTAAAAATTTTAACCCTTAATTAAAACTTTAGGTTTAATCAAGATGGAGGGTAGAATATTTGATTTTAATTTTCTCTGGGTTGATTGAAACTTAGGGAAATAAAAGGGTAGAAACCCATTAAACACTTTGAAATTATCAAAATGAAACTCTAATTAATTAAATAACTTAAATTTTGGAAAGAATATATTTAAAATTTGGATTATTAAAATAGGGATATTATTAAGAGGATATTTATTCTTTAATTTAAAAATCCCTAAATAAGTCACTTCAATAATATTTAGTTCTTAATTAAAAACTAAAATAATAATCAAAATTAAATAAATTAAAAATTAAAAGAAGGTAACCCTTAAATGAATTAAAGCTTAAAATGTTAAATGGTCCAATAATTAAAATCAAATTTAAAATCTTGGAGTTAAATTAAATTAAATTAAATTAAGTCAAGTCAAAGTTTAAGCTGAATTAAATTAACACCTTAACAATTAAATTAAATTAAATTTAAAATATTGAAACTAAAATTAAATTAAATTAAAATTAAATTAAATTAAAACTAAATTAAATTAATTAAATTAAAATTAAATTAAAATTAAATTAAAATTAAATTAAATTAAAATGAAATTAAAATTAAATTAAAATTAAATTAAATTAAAATCAAATTAAATTAAATTAAAATCACTTAACAACAAACCTAAATGAAATCATTAAGAGTTAAATCAAAACATATCAATAATTTCAACACCTCTTTCTATCTAAGTAAATTTAAAACATAAACATCAATATGAAATACTAAGATAATTGAAAGTGTAAAGATTTAAATTAAATCTAAAATAATTTGAACACTATTCCAAAATTAAAATTATTAATTAAAACCTCGTAATTAAATTAAATCACTTTGAATCATTAACTCAAACTTTAAATTAAAAATGATTAAAATTCTCAACATCCCAACTTGCCCTTAAAGGCTTTAATTATTATAACACTTAAATAGAGTATTAAGTGAGATATCACTTCATTCATCAGGTAATCAAATACTCAGGTTCACTGAGCAAGAGAAAAAACTTAACGAAACTCTTGGATGATTAATTCACATGTGCAACTAAATTTACTTGGACTCAAAATAATCCCAGAAGTATTGAAAAGATGTTTAGGACTCGTCCTAAGCACTTCCTCAATATGACGGAATGTTTTAGAAGAACAATTGAATTTAATTGTTCTTTGATGAAGAAAATCATCCTTAAACAAAACACAAGAACCTAGACGTCATAGGAGATGACTAGCAATAGGACTAGGAATTTGGTAGATAACCAAAACCCTTCCCTTAGTTTTACCTAGGTACTTGTTGAAATATTTAAATGTCATAACATGTGTTTTAAGTACAGCTTGGGATGACGGGAAGACCCTCCAGGTACGCTTTTATTTTATTGCAATTTACTTTATTGCAATTTACTTACATGCACTGTACTTTACTTTTTCTTGCATGTTAAATAAGACAGTTACATGAAAACCAAAACCTTTAAGATAGTCCCTAAACTGAAACCAGAACTAAATTAAAAGTCACCACAAGATAAAATTCACCTCCACAACATTCCAAAATATAAAACAACTCAAAATTTAATCACAAACAGAACAACAAAACTACAATTATAACTAAATTAAAACATCTCGTTGAATGATCGGGAATACCTCGGATGATGTAACCCACGTGTTGCCAACGAGATTTCTCACGGTCTAAATAAAAGTGTTGAACTCATTCAGTTGAGTTTAGCAAATTCATCTGGACTGAGTGAATTCGATGAAAATAACGGTACCAGGATGACGGAACCGTGGGATCTTAATCGGTTCTGTTTAAACAACTTTAAGATTTGTTTTAATTAAAATATTAAATATATTTGGACTTTATGATTTCTAAACCAAGACACTTTTCTCATCCCCTGATTTTCACCTTCTACAACTAAACCTATGCAACAACAAGGAGCTCGGAGCATGGTGGGCAGCACGGTCATCGTCATCTGCAAAACTCGGATCTACTTCAGTAAAACCTTTCTTAGAATTAAATAACAAAGCCATAGGATTTCGAGGTAGTTTGCCTAGTGAAACACAAATCCTCAACTCTTTGTTAGGCATTTGCATAATCATGTTATGCAAATTAAGCCCTAACCGGTCTTAGGACTCCGAGGTAGTCGTTCGGTACGACATAAACTCTCACATCTTCGAGGCCATTTGTATGATTATGTCATACAAATATAAGTCCTAATTAATTAAAATTGGCAAGATTGAAACATTAAGTAAATTCCCAAATCTAAGCCAAACAATAGGATAGTTTGGAAAGTTGCCAAGATTCTTCTTGGATCCTCAGCTTCTCCTACTTCTCTTCCTTTGGACTCTTAAAATAAACTTGTTCCAAATTTGAGCTGATCCCTATTGAAATTTCCAAAATCCAATCCTTTGAAAACCTTAAACTTTGAAATTCTTGAGAGCAAAACCACTGATCATTATCGAGAGTTTTCTTAAATGATTCCCGTCATTTAAGATGTAATTAACTATAGGGGCTTGCCCTTATAGGGAACTTTAAGAACCCAGGTAATATAAACCCTGCTTAATTTCTTTGTATTAAGTAGGGGAACTTGTCGGCTTATAAAATTGGTTTGCAGACCAAACGGATGTCACAAATCTTCTAGTTTATTTAATCGAGCCTCATCATCAAGCAGTGTGTCTATTCTTCGGGATAGATACACGGTTTGTGATGCGGTGCTCGTTTATATAAACTATTTGGGATGTGAGATCGGTTTGATTTCATATCTTAAAATTTTCAAATTTAAAATGATTTTCAAAATAAAATACTACTTTCTAAATTATATATATATATTTAAATTAAATTTAAAATTTAAAATTTGCTGACGACTTCTGTAGGCGACCCCCCTTTTCAAAATACAACACATAACCTAAAAATATGCTGACAACTTCTGGAGACTCCATTGGGGACAAGTTCCTCTCTCCATTTTGATTAGATGGTTTTGCTTTCATAAATCGGTAGTGTATCCATGTCCCTAGTGGAGCAAACTACCATTCTTCCGTTGGAATACCCCGTTCATTTCTGTCTTTAATGAGTATAGCCAACTCCTCTCGGATTTAGGAGCCACTATTTAGACACCCCCTAAATGGAGAGGTTCCGAGATCCTTTTACCTCTTTTCTGAGATGGGGTGGACCCCCAATAGGTGTTAGTTTAGGAGCGGTCCTTCGGATTGAGATGTCTTACGAAACTTTCTCTTCCTTTCCAATTTCGAATCGGATCTTTTACCTTTTCTATACCTTTGAACATTATGTTCCTAATAAACAAATCCTCTAATAAACGACTCTTTTAATAAATAAATCCTTTTAAAATCATAAATAGATAAACGAAAATGTGTTCAGACTCTTTCTTTTTCGTCCTAAACTTTACGAAAAAAGGAAGCATAATTCGGGACTGACATTCGGAATCTGCCTTGCAGAAAATGATTGCCTCAAAGTTAATCTTCTCCTTCACTAATGGAATGGACTTCGTCGTTTACAAGGATGAGCTGCCCGACAATGGAATCATCCATTTCGGACAAGGATTCGGTAACACAGATATCAAGTTCGCTGACGTCACTCTCTTCACACTAATGGACAAAGTGTCAGAAACTGAGAAACCCGTAATTGAGTTCAACTTGAAGTCGGCTCAGGAATTCCCTCCCCTGCAAAGGGTTCCAGCTGAAAGAAGTACTACCGTTCATAGGAGGACTCGTTGTCTCTACCCCCACCGGTCTAGTCATCTCTCGCACCTACCCCGACTTCGCCAAACCGAAGGGGAAGGAAATCCAAGTCCGTGATGAGCTCGTCACCGTGGAGGGTACAGATTTGCTACAATACCATCCGTTTTTGAGATTGGGTCCGGTTCAAGAGTTACACCCCTAACTCGGACTCAAAGAAGAAATAGAAGAAGAAAGACCGCCAAGATCAAGAAAGCCAACGCTGCTGAAGTTACTTTTCTAGAAGAAATTCCTGAGGAAAGAGAAGAACTGCCTGAGTATATACCTCTGTTGGAAGGAAGCAGGTTTCACCCTCTCTCTGCTGCATCAGATGAAGAGGATGTCCGTAGGATCACCGCTGCATTACCCCGACCTACGTACTATAGCAATTACAAAAGGAAAAGGGATAAGACTATGCCATTTGCTCGACTCCAAGCTGTGATAGAAAGATTGGCAAAGAAAGAAAGATGCCCTGTGTCAGAAATCTTAAGAAGGATGGGACGGGCGCCAGTTAAATCCCGCCTCGGACCGCGAATAGAGCCTGTTGCTGCCATAGAGAAACCAAAGAAGATGATAAAAGCCAGTTCACCCGTTGTTGTATCGGGTCTGCAAATTAGGGAGGATACCACCTTCCAGCATATAGCCGACAGACCATCCGGTCCTAGGCTTCCGACTGCAAGAAGGATGGTATGGCGACCTACTACTGGCGAGCTAAGACCAAAACAATGTCCTGAGAAGAAAAGTCTCGTCAGGAGACTTGAATCAGAAGAAAGTGCTACTGCAATAAAGGGGACTCCCGGAAAGGAAGTTCAACAACCGTCACGTGACAACTGCGAGACCGTGCGTAAAAGGCCACTAGAGGATGCCATGGACAAGTTAAGGACCGACATCCGACGGTTAGCAAAAGAAAGAGAAGAAAAACTAGAAGATGAAGTTGATTCATCAGAATTTATGAATGACAAGTATGCTGAAATCAACATGGTTGAGACGCGAGCATCATCAGCTTCGCAAGGTGCTCCGGCAGCTGCGGAAAGAGATGAACTGGAAGTAATGAGGGCACAGCTTCGGGAAAGAGATGACACAATTTCCTAGATGGCAAAGAGGATGCAAGAGATGGCTGCTGCCTTAGCCACTCTCCAGAGTCAGGTACAACCTCAGAAAGAAACACCCCCAGAGATCATCCATATTGCAGATGGAGGAAAAGAGATCACATCCGTCAACGGAGACGAGCCACCAAAGAAGGATTCTGCACAAAGCATGATAACAGAAAAGGACATTAAAAACATGGTAGAACAGTAGGTGCGAGATGCCCTAGCACAATCTAAGAGTGGAGCATCTATTCAGACGGGTAGACCTTACCCCGAAGAGTTCGATGCAGTCCAATACTCGAAAGGCATCGTACCACCTCTGTTTAAGACTTTTAATGGAACGGGAAACCCCCGGCAGCATGTCACACATTTTCGTGCTAGTTGCTGCAATGCCGGTGGGAGTGATGCTCTACTCTTCCGTCAGTTCGTCAGCAGTTTGTTAGGAATTGCCTTCGACTGGTACGCAGAATTGCCAAACGGTTCAGTAAAGACCTTTTCAGAACTAGAGAATCTCTTCGTTAAGCGGTTTGCCGAGGCTCAGTACCACATCACTATCGGTGATCTAGTGGTGAAGCAACAGAAGCCGAATGAGACTTTAGTGGATTACATACTTCGATGGAGGAATTTAAGCATGAAGTGTTTCACAGCTTCAAGAACAACATGCAGTCGGCATCTTGCTCATGAGTATCCATGGCCCGATAGCACTTCTCCTTAAAGGATTTACAATCAAGACTTTCGAGAAGTTGCTTAGCAAGGCCGGGAGCTTGCAAGAAGAGGCAAAGAAGTTAAGTTTCGTAGACAAGACCGATAAGCAGAAAACTGTGAATACGTTTGAAAAGAAATCTGGAATCGTCGCGGCAGTAGATAAGGGCAAGCAGCCAATGCAGATACCGCCAGAACGACCACAGCCCAGTTATCAACCACCGCAACGGACATACCAACAACCACCACAGATCTATCAGCAACCTCAGCAGGGCTATCAGCAACCTCAGCAGGGCTATCAGCAACCTCGTCCGAGCTATCAGTCGCCTCAGCATTATGAACAACCACCGCGTTCATCACGTACCTTAAGAGAACTTCAAAATAGGGAATATCCATTCAAAACTGAAGCAATAGCGAAGATGTTCCGCAGTTTAATGAAGACACCACATTTTCAGCTACCAAAGCCCAAGAGGCCAGAGGAAGTCAACAAGAAAGATCATCCGAACTATTGCCCTTACCACCGGATGCTCGGACATAAGATAGAGGATTGTATCACTTTCAAGAGTTGGCTTGATGACAATCTCCGGAAAGGGAACATAACGATCCTGAAGGAATACATGAAGGAGCCCCAAAAAGGAGGTTCTGTCAATGTTATCTCGACGGATCCTACTGTTCCGATAGACCCTTACACGACCTATGATGGATGGAGTACCGTCTGGACAAAGTCTTCAAAGAAAATTTTGGATCACATCCAGACCGCATCGGTACACGCTTCAACTCAGAGTTTGAAACCTGTCGAGCCGGCACTATCACTCGCGATTGAAGAACCACCCCAAGAGGAGGAGAAGATCGTAGAAGAAAAGAAGACCGAGGCTCCGAAGGGTAGACTAGGGGCTGCTTATCCTAGGATGGTTGTTTCCAATTCGGGGGAAAAATCCCTCAAACTCCTGACTCTATATGATTATCTGCTCGCCCCGGCGGGATCTTATAATGATAAGGGTTAAGGTGTTGGCTACGTTTTGACTGTTTCTAACGATTACGTAACTAGTGACAACCGACTTAATCCGGATCTTGATTCCAATACAAATAACGATTCTCAAATCATACACAAACTCGATGACCACGATAAAAAAGATGTTCACAAAGGAGGCTACGAAAGCTAGACAAGCAACGAGTCCATTTGTGAATTCTGAGGAGCTCCGATTGTGATAGAATTGGAGTTATCAGATTCCAAAGCAACTTCAGAAGAGCCAGCTGTTCTGATTCAAGAGGAGACACCGGAAAATTTAGAAGAGATAACAGAGGTCAATCTATGAAGCGAAAAAGTTCTACCCCCGAGAATGGGTCCGAAGGATAAAAGAAAGCAGGTGGTTGCTCAGGAAGAGTCAACCCCAGCAGAGGAACTGCCCATTCGGGAAGAAACCGAGGAACATGGTAATAAAGTGGACTACAACGTGCTAGCCCATCTTAGGAAGATACCAGCCAAACTAAGCATATACGACGCTCTGATCCTATCAAAGGAGATGAAGGAGGCTCTGATCAAGGCTTTACTTGATCCAGAGATTTGTTTAGCTCAAATGGCCGGTAATTCCTTCAACGAGGTTTGCTCGTTAAGAGAACAGCGAGGTGTTACCTTCACGGACAATGATCTATTACTGGGAACAGCTGATCACAACCGACCGTTATACATTTCGGTCACTATTGGAAAGTTTACGCTCTCTAGAGTGTTGGTTGATCCAGGAGCATCAATCAACATAATGAATCTTCGGACGCTAGCATATTTGGAAATTGATGCTCGCGAGCTTGAAGCAGACAAGATGTTATTAAGAGGCTTTAATCAAAAAGGAGAAAGAGCACTTGGATCGATAACACTACTAATGAAGACCGGTGATTTAGCTAAGACAACCGCAAAATTTCACATAATTGATTCTGAGACATCGTTCAACGCTCTACTGGGTCGACCATGGATCCATGAAAACCGGATGATACCGTCGTCTCTGCACCAGTGCATAAAGTATTACGAAGGAGGGGAACAGTGCATCAAAGGTGATTTGCAACCATTCTCCGTACACGAAATTGGAATCCATAAAGATGCGGCCTACTACGCGCCTCCGAAGAAAACAATCTTTTCCAGAAATACCATACCAAATAAGGCAAAAGAAATTCGAGATGATGAAGAACCTGAAGTTCTAGTCCAACAGTTACTCACCTCTCCCTTACGGCGAGATGGTGAAGATTTCTCCAGAACTCGCACCCGAGGTCGAGGCCGGGGATGAGGACGTGGAAGAAACGTTGGAACAGTTGGACAGAGGAAACCGGTCATTGATGTTGATTGGGAGAACAGTTCCAAAGAAGAAGAAGAAATTGAGAAAGAAGCAGCGACAATAAGTCAGAAGGAACCACAATTCAAGATTTCTCTCAAAGATGAAAAGAATGAAGAATATAAATCAATGTACGAGAAGATTAACCATTATGTACATACTATGACCCTGACCCCGATCTATTCTAATAAGATCGAGGGTATGGTGGTCAAGGAAGTGCATGGCGGTGGTGCTAAGCCAATTAAGTTTTACCGTGGTGCTTCTTCTTCCAAAACTGAAAGTGATGTACAATTTGAAGATGTTACTTCATCCGAATTAATGGAACTACCTTTTGAGTGGTACTCTCCCTGTGTTAAAAATTTAATTCAACGCGGTGTCTTACCTCAAGGATGGACAAAAGGCCGATCACAACACTTTGAAAAATTATGGAATAATGTCGGTCGGCCTCCCAATTCAAAACATAGCCTCGGATTCGGCACAGTAGGATCAGTTGATGATACGGGATTTTGCTTGGTTGTCACTTGCGAACCTAATAAAGACTGCTTGGAAGCTTCGGAAGACCTTGAAGATCTACCAATTGGAGACGCTCCACCAGAATTCGAAGAAGAAATCAAATCTACAATAGACGAGTTAACGGAAGTTAACTTAGGTACTAGCAAAGAGCCTAGGCCTACCTTTGTTAGCTCCTTACTCAATAAAGAAGACTCCGAAAACATAATCAAGTTATTAATGGTATTCAAGGACTGTTTTGCTTGGAGTTATGATGAAATGCCAGGATTAGCTCCAGAAGTCGCAGTTCACAAATTAGGAGTCGATCGCACTGCTGTTCCAGTTAGACAAGCCCCCAGAAGAATGCGTCTAGAAATTTAGCAACAAGTAATAGCCGAAGTTAAGAAGCTAATAGATGCTAAATTTGTCCGTGAAGAACAATATCCAACTTGGTTAGCCAACGTGGTACCAGTCAGAAAGAAGAGTGGTCAGATCAGAATCTGTGTAGACTTCAGAGATTTAAATAAAGCATGTCCAAAGGATGAATTCCCACTACCAATTCCAGAATTGATGATTGACATCGCTTCGACACATGAAATCTTCTCTTTCATGGATGGATCATGAGGATACAACCAAATAAAAATGGCACCAGAAGACGTAAAGCTCACAGCATTCAGAACGCCGATCGGAGTGTATTGCTACACAGTAATGCCTTTCGGACTAAAGAACGCAGGAGCAACATACCAAAGAGCGATGATGAAGATTTTTGATGATCTCATTCACAACTAAGTTGAGTGCTACGTGGATGATGTGGTCGTTAAAAGTAAACTGAAGGAAGATCACCTGTATGATTTGAGAATTGTTTTCGAGCGACTAAGACAATACAACCTTAAGATGAATCCCTTAAAATGCGCCTTTGGCGTCACCTCCGAGAAATTCTTAGGATTTGTTGTCCGACATCGCGGGATTGAAATCGATCCGGAGAAGATTAAAGCTATTTTAGAAATGCCTCCTCTCAAAACTTTGAAACAACTACGATCCTTTCTAGGGAAGTTGGCATATCTTCGACGCTTTATCTCGAACTTGTCAGGTAGGTGTCAGCCCTTCTTGGCATTAGTTAAAAAGGACGCCAAATTCATTTGGAATGAGAAATGCCAGCGGGCTTTCAAGGACGTTAAGCAATATTTAATGACACCTCCTATCTTAGCAGCCCCAGTCTCAGGTAGACCGTTGATACTTTATACCGCGGCTTTAGACGATTCTCTCGGAGCCTTGCTAGCCCAGGTCAATGACGAGGGAAAAGAAAACACTCTCTACTACCTAAGCCGTCGTCTAATCCCGATGGAAGTAAAGTATCCTCCGATTGAGAAGCATTGTTTGGCCCTGATCTTTGCTGCTCAAAAGCTCAGGCATTACATGCTTTCTCATAAGGTCAACCTTATTTCGAGGGTTAATCCGTTGCAATACTTGATGACCCGACCGACGCTTTCTGGCAGACTTGCCAGGTGGTCGATGATACTATTGCAATTCAACATAACTTTCGTTCCTCTTCGCGCCGTAAAGGGACAAGTCCTAGCAGACTTTCTCGCAGCACACCCTTTGCCGGCTGATTCGCCTCTTGACGACGATTTGCCTGACGAGCAGATAATGAGCCTAGAAGATCCTGATGATCAACGTTGGGAACTATACTTCGACGGTGCGTCCTCAGCACAGAAGAACAAAGAATCACAAATGGTAGTGCCCGGTAAGGCAGGAATCGGACTAATCTTTATGACACCAGAGTGGGGGATGTTAAGATACTCCTACTACTTAACAGAACCGTGTACAAACAACGAAGCAGAATACGAAGCCCTCATAACCGGACTGGAATTAACCATTCAGATGGGGATAACAGACATCAACATCTACGGAGATTCTCAGTTGATCATTCAACAAGTTGTCGGACAATACAGAATTCTAAAGCCAAGACTCGAGCAGTACTTTCAGTACGCCATGAAATTGCTGGAACAAATTCCAAACGTAACAATCTACAAGATTCCCAGAAAAGAAAATGCTCTCACCGATGCGTTAACCCGCCTTGCAAAGGAATTTGCCTGCTTGCAGGATGAGTCAGTTGAAGTGTCAGTTCAAAGACGACAGGTCCTATTACAGCTCGACATGGACACAATACGTAAATCAGAAAGAAAAGCAGAAGAAACAATTGTAACAGCGACAGAAAATACAGAAGATTGGCGGCAGCCATTAATAGACTACTTGCAGACAGGAAACCTGATGACGATAAGTCGTTAGCCCATCAAATCAAGAAAAGAACTCTGTCTTACGCATTCATAAACAATACATTATACAGAAGGTCTTTTGATCAGATGTGTCTAAGATGCCTGAGCGGGTCCGAGGCTCATGAAATCGTTAAAGAAGTACATTCAGGACTTTGTGGAGCTCATCAGTTGGCTCCGAAAATGAAAATGAAGATTAAAAGTATAGGGTACTACTGGCCCTCAAAGATGACCGACTGTATGAAAGTTGCCAAAAGTTGTCACCAGTGTCAAGTGCACGGAGTGGTTCTACACCAAACTCCGAATGTGCTACATCCGACAATCGCGTCGTGGCCATTTGAGTGTTAGGGCACAGATATAGTGGGTCCGATAGAACCGCCTTCTTCGAGAGGGCAATCCTTCATTCTTGCAGCTACAGATTACTTTTCTAAATGGGCAGAAGCTATACCACTCAGAGAAGTGAAGGCACACCATGTGCTACAGTTTTTCAAGAACCAAGTTGTATACCATTTTGGGGTACCGCGCAGGATCATTTCAGATAATGGGTCTGCATTGAAAAGTATAAAGATCAACAATTTTGTCAGAAGACACGGGATTGATTGGAGATACTCAACGATCTACTACCCAAGAGCAAACGGCTTGGCCGAGGCTTTTAATAAAACTCTCGTTCAAATTTTAAAGAAAACTTTGGACGACAACAACAGAAATTGGCACGAGAAGTAGTTAGAAGCCTTATGGGCCTACAGGACGACTTTTAAGATCCTACTCAGTCTACGCCTTAAGCTTTAGTTTACGGGTCCGAGGCTGTCTTGCCCCTGGAAGTTCAGCTTCCGTCACTCCGAATTGCAGTTGCAGAAAAGATCACTACAGAAGAAAATGCCAGACTACGACTGGAAGAATTGGAAAGCTTGGAAGGGAAAAGACTTTCCACGCAGCAGAATTTGGAACTGTATCAAGCCAAGATGATCCAAGCCCATGATAAATTAGTCCGTCCCAGGACATTCAAAGTCCGTGGTTGCCACAGCAAAGGTTAGGCTTGTCAGCGCCACGCCCGCAGAAATTCAAGGGGTAAGGAGAGCTACTCTCACTGCTACCCAGCGAAGAAATAAGAATCGTCGCCTTCACAAAATGTTGACCAAGTTAGCAAAAGATCAACATAAACAGACAGTGGATACCATTATTGCAAATGCTCCAAGGAGACCGGTTCGTCAGGAACCAGAAAGAAGAAAGTCAACTCCAAGAAATTCATAACAGATAACAGAAATACCAAGAAAAGCAGAAATAGAGTCAGTACCTCGACGCCTAGCAGATGTATCGGATCCAAAGAGTCTTGTTGCGAAAGCAACCCCGGAGGATGTCCCTACAGAGACTATCCTCGAGGAGCCGAGACATGCAGAAGAATGTGCTGGGGTTGAGCCTTACATCCCGCAGTATGTTAATAGACACCGAGGACTTCAGATAATCATAGAATACGAGCTGGAGAAAATGCAACTAGTTAAGAAGAAAACCTTTGAATACTTTGAAAGAATTGGACACAAGAGGGTCAACATCTTGGAAGGCCTCGAGCTGCATACAGATGTATTCTCAGATTATGAGCAACAACAAATTGTAGACTGCATCCTCGAATTACAGAAAATGGGTCGAGCTAGCCGCCTGAGAGAAAAGACCTATTCATAACCCCGAAGATGGATGCCAGGAAAAGGAAGAGTTACAATCCAATGCGGATGTTGCTACAATTTTGCCATAGACAGAAAAGGAAATCCACCAGGGATACTCCGTCGCAGTGAGGTGGATCCGATGCCAATAATCATTAAGAGAATGGTGAAAAGGATGATAACATGGAGGGTATTGCCTACAGATTGCATACCCAATAGCTACATTATTAATATCTACAAGGAAGGCGACTGCATACTTCCACATATAGACCATCATGACTTTGTTAGACCCTTCTGCACAGTGTCATTCATCAACCAGTGCAACTTCATGTTTGGATCTAACCTCCGGATTGCAAGCCCCAATGAGTTTCGAACGTCGGTGGAGATACCACTACTGGTAGGTTCCGTCCTGGTGTTAAAAGGAAACGAAGTAGACGTTGCGAAGCATTGCATTCCAGGAGTGCCTGTGGAGCGGATCTCAGTTACATTTAGAAGAATGGACGACAGAAAAATGCCTTACCACTTTCAGCCAGATCCAGAATTGGAGAGTCTCCGGCCCTACGAGCTGTGAGTTACATGGGAAATAGCACACCTCCAATACACATCCATGCGGCATTCCGGCCAAGGATGGCTTGGAAGGTGATGTTATTGTCCATGTTTCTTACTATTAAGACATGGATTTTTGACAGACGCTTTTGGATGAATCAACAAGAATCTTACACAATCCATTTTGGATTTACATGGATTGTATGAGACATTAAATTTCTGAGGAAAATGTCATCATGATTAGATCAAGTTGTATGATGTATTTTCAGCAAGTTGGAATGAAAACAACTACGTCATATTTTGTCTTCACCTCTTTTTGTGCAAATTGACTGGGAAACGCCATTAGAGTTAAATGTACTTTGAACGAAGAACAGAATAGAAAGAAAATAAATGAGAACTTTTCCTAAAAATCTGAATATTAAATGAACTTCAAATTCACATGAACACTAAATAAACAACAAAAAATAAAATGGGATCGTTAAAGGATAAAACGAATCTAAATCTCAAATTGAATTCCGATCTGAATCCTCTGATTCGAACCTTTCAGTTCTTTCCTCCATCGAAATCTGTTGGAAACTCTTTTGAAATTTGAATATTCGCTTCAACTTGTCGTTAAGTCAAGTCTTTTCGGCTTGGTACGCTTACCGGCTCCTTTCGCTTCTCTTTCCTCTGTGTTTTAGAGGATCGACTAGTTCTGTTGACACGGAGCCACGAACTTTGTTTGATTTGGTTCTGATGGCATAAGACTGGGTCCTTCTTCATACAGATGAATATCTGAGATTGGTACCAAATTCCAGTTCTCTTCCTTCTAGGTCGGTACCAAATTTTGACTCTCTTTCGAATTGATACCAAATTTCAATTCTAAATTTCCGAGACTAGTACCAAATTCCAGTTCTCTTCCTTCGAGGTCGGTACCAAATTCTGACTCTCTTTCAAATTGATACCTAAATTTCAATTCTAAATTTCCGAGACTGGTACCAAATTCTAGTTCTCTTCCTTCGAGGTCGGTACCAAATTCCGACTCTCTTTCGAATTGATACCAATTTTCAATTCTAAATTTCTGAGACTGGTACCAAATTCCAGTTCTCTTCCTTCGAGATCGGTACCAAATTCCGACTCTCTTTCGAATTGATACCAAATTTCAATTCTAAATTTCCGAGACTGGTACCAAATTCCAGTTCTCTTCCTTTCGAGGTCGGTACCAAACTCCGACTCTCTTTCGAATTGATACTAAATTTCAATTCTAAATTTTCGAGACTGGTACCAAATTCCAGTTCTCTTCCTTTGAGGTCGGTACCAAATTCCGACTCCCATTCGAATTGATACCTAAATTTCAATTCTAAATTTCTGAGACTGGTACCAAATTCTAGTTTTCTTCCTTCGAGGTCGGTACCAAATTCGGACTCTCATTCGAATTAATACCTAAATCTCGATTCACAACTTTCGAGACTGGTACCTAAATTATGGTTCTCATTTCAAGGTCGGTACCTAAATTCGGACTCTCTTTCCGAGATCGATACCTAAATTTTGATTCTCTTTCAGGATTGCTACTTAAATTTCAAATCTCACTCTCTCGAGATCAGTACCTAAATTCTGATTCTCATCCTTTTTTCCGTTGAAACTTAAACTCTGATTCTCACTCCGATGCTGGTACCTAAATTCTAGTTCTCTTCGCAATCCCGAGGCTGAAACCCAGGTTTCAATTCTCAATTCAAATCCAAAATTCAAATTCAAAATTTCCTTAAATTGATTTTAAATTAAAACTTCAATCGAAATTGAAACTCAAAATAAATCGAAATCTAAACTCACACATTGAAACTTGAAATTTAAAAGTAAAATGAAATCTAAATCGAATTCCCCAGATCTTGTGATTTGGAGTTCACCTCCTTTTCCATTTCCGGCGAGAGTTCGAGAATCTCCGGTCTTAGAAATATACCCGATACTCCCAGACGGAAATTCTTCCGCTTCGTCCTAAGTTTGTCACTTGGACATCTGTGTTGGTTTTTTTGATCTCTTCGGTCAACGCCAATACGCGCGGTGTGCTTGGTTAGCACACCACACCAATTTGGGGTCCATTTGTTGACCTCAATTTTGATGAGGTCTTTTGCTTCTCTCTTTAGTACTTAGGATCTAGCCTTAGGATTTTCCTCTGACTAATCTTAGAGGACTAGAAATGGAACCCACCATTTAGAAATTCAAACTACTTTTTAACTCCCTGCAAACTCCACAAGCTTGATTGTAGACCCCTAATCACCTAGAGGGATGAAATCAAATGTGGATGTTTAAAGGATGAGTTCTCTATAGGACTTTTTGGCCTTAGGAATACCTTGGACGGCCTGGTCTAGTGAGGGTTGACTTGCACATACACTACACTCTCACACACATTCCAAGTCCTAAAACCACACACTCACCCAACTTGACTTCCTGACTCATGTAGGTAATTCAAATGGATGGTCCTTAACCCCTAAGCCCCTGGCTAAGAGGGTTAGGAACAACATAGTGAATGCCTCAAATGAGTCCTCTCATGGCTCATATGGGCTTGATATGGCTTCATGAATCAACCAAAGTGATTCCATTTCACTCACATTTTATCAATCTTCCTTTTTTCAAAATTTCAATTTTTTGACCCCCAGGGCCCCGGACCCACCAAACCTACCAAAATACCCTTCTACCTCAAAAATCCAAAAATTCTAAAAATTCCCAGAAAATTCCAGAAAATCCTAAATACTCTCAATTTCATTTTGTTCAACTACACCATGGGCCAATTTTGCCAATTTACCCCACTTTTACCAAAACCCCCAATTTGACCCATTTTTTAACCCAAGTTAACCCAATGTCAAACCAAACCACCCCAATTGACCTCAATTTTGGTCCAATTAAATTCTAAGCTTCAATTCAATATCCCCAATATCAATTTAGATCAAATCCAAGTCCAATTTGATTGAAATTTGGGCCCAATTTCAATTTGAACTAAAGGCCCCATTTTGGCCCATGACCTAAACCAAGCCCAAACCAACCCAACTCAACTCCAATTGGCCCCAAATCTTTTCTAAAACCTTCCTAATATCCCCATAAACAAAACACTAAATTGATTTGCCCAAAATTTAAACCTAAACTCCACCCAAACCTAACCCAAAACCAAAATCCCTTAAATTGTCCTAAGCCTAAACCTAACTCAAATGGGCCCAAATCCCAAAATTAGAGCCCAACCAAAGTTGAAAACTCTTTGTAACACTCCCATAAACATTGTTCAACATTAATTTTACACCAAATTCAACCTTAGCCCAACCTTAGCCCAAGTTAGCCCAATTTGGCCCACCTTGGCCCCTTTACCAAAAAAGCCCAAATTCAACCCAATTCTACTCCAAATCACACCAAATTGATTCCAAACAATTCATGAAACATCCCTAAACTAAACCCAACATTTATTTGGCATGGTCTTTTACAAGATTCTTCATCCAAAAGTCCATTTTTAAATATAAAGGCCCCCCCATTTAAGCCTTTTAAAAGCCCACTTCCACCAAACCCAAAAACCCAAAAATTCATCCAAAGCCCACATGACAATTCCTTCTCATCATCCACTTGATGAAATCATTCCCTAAAGTTTAAAACCTATGATTAAACCATTCCAAATCAAGCTTCATTAAATTTTTCCACCAAAATGCCAAAATATCTAAAACCCACTTCCATGAAACTAAGTCAGGCCACCCCTAAGCCAAATGGAGCCATTGAACCATGCACAAGCCACATGCAAGCCTTGGGAGAGTTAAATCAAAACATATCAATAATTTCAACACCTCTTTCTATCTAAGTAAATTTAAAACATAAAAATCAATCTGAAATACTAAGATGATTGAAAGTGTAAAGATTTAAATTAAATCTAAAATAATTTGAACACTATTCCAAACTTAAAATTATTAATTAAAACCTCGTAATTAAATTAAATCACTTTGAATCATTAACTCAAACTTTAAATTAAGAATGATTAAAATTCTCAACATCCCAACTTGCCCTGAAAGTCTTTAATTATTATAACTCTTAAATAGAGTATTAAGTGAGATATCACTTCATTCATCAGGTAATCAAATACCCAGGTTCACTGAGCAAGAGAAAAAGCTTAACTAAACTCCTGGATGATTAATTCACATGTGTAACTAAATTTACTTGGACTCAAAATAATCCCAGAAGTATTGAAAAGATGTTTAGGACTCGTCCTAAGAACTTCCTCAATATGACGGGATGTTTTAGAAGAACAATTGAATTTAATTGTTCATTGATGAAGAAAATCATCCTTAAACAAAACATAAGAACCTAGACGTCATAGGAGATGACTAGCAATAGGACTAGGAATTTGGTAGATAACCAAAACCCTTCCCTTAGCTTTACCTAGGTACTTGTTGAAATATTTAAATGCCTTAACATGTGTTTTATGTACAGCTTGGGATGACGGGAAGACCCTCCAGGTACGTTTTTATTTTTTTGCAATTTACTTACATGCACTGTACTTTACTTTTTCTTGCATGTTAAATAAGACTGTTGCATAAAAACAAAAACCTTTAGAATAGTCCCTAAAATGAAACCAGAACTAAATTAAAAGTCACCACAAGATAAAATTCACCACCACAACATTCCAAAATATAAAACAACTCAAAATTTAATCACAAACAGAACAACAAAACTACAATTATAACTAAATTAAAACGTCTCGTTGAATGATCGGGAATACCTCGGATGATATAACCTACGTGTTGCTAATGAGATTTCCCACGGTCTAAATGAAAGTGTGGAACTCATTCAGTTGAGTTTAGCAAATTCATCTGGACTAAGTGAATTCGATGAAAATAACGGTGTCGGGATGATGGAACCGTGAGATCTTAATCAGTTCTGTTTAAACAACTTTAAGATTTGTTTTAATTAAGATATTAAAAATATTTGGACTTTAAGATTTCTAAACCAAGACACTTTTCTCATCCCCTGATTTTCACCTTCTATAACTAAACCTATGCAACAACAAGGAGCTCGGAGCATGGTGGGCAGCACGATCATCGTCATCAGCAAAACTCGGATCTACTTCAGCAAAACATTTCTTAGAATTAAATAACAAAGCCATAGGATTTTGAGGTAGTTTTCCTAGTGAAACACAAATCCTCAACTCTTTGTTAGGCATTTGCATAATCATGTTATGCAAATTAAGCCCTAACCGGTCTTAGGACTCCGAGGTAGTCGTTCGGTACGACATAAACCCTCACATCTTCGAGGCTATTTGTATGATTATGTCATACAAATATAAGTCCTAATTAATTAAAATTGGCAAGATTGAAACATTAAGTAAATTCCCAAATCTAAGACAAACAATAGGATAGTTTGGAAAGTTTCCAAGATTCTTCTTGGATCCTCAGCTTCTCCTACTTCTCTTCCTTTGGACTCTTAAAATAATCTTGTTCCAAATTTGAGCTGATCCCTATTGAAATTTCCAAAATCCAATCCTTTGAAAACCTTAAACTTTGAAATTCTTGAGAGCAAACCCACTGATCATTATCGAGAGTTTTCTTAAATGATTCCCGTCATTTAAGATGTAATTAACTATAGGGGCTTGCCCTTATAGGGAACTTTAAGAACCCAGGTAATATAAACCCTGCTTAATTTCTTTGTATTAAGCAGTGGAACTTGTCAGCTTATAAAATTGGTTCTCAGACCAAACGGATGTCACAAACCTTCTAGTTTATTTAATCGAGCCCCATCATCAAGCAGTGTGTCTATTCTTCGGGATAGATACACGGTTTGTGATGTGCTGCTCGTTTATATAAACTATTTGGGATGTGAGATTGGTTTGATTTCATATCTTAAAATTTTCAAATTTAAAATTATTTTCAAAATCAAATACTACTTTCTAAATTATATATTTAAATTAAATTTAAAATTTAAAATTCGCCGACGACTTCTGTCGGAGACCCCCCTTTTCAAAATACAACACATAACCTAAAAATATGCCGACATTCACTCTCCTCTTTCTAAAGTTCAAACTTGAAACACATCTTTACTTTATAATTAGGTATGAGTTTTATTATTCATCATAAAGTCACAATCTCTTCTTAACACACAATGCTTTAAGTCTCTTAATATTTCAAAAATATAGTTTTCTTTACTTTAAATAGTTAACTATATTCAAATCCTTTCATATCAAATATCTTACCTTTATAAAATTAATCTTTATTACTAAAAACTTTCATCCAATCCTTCCATAGTATTCAACTTAAATAAAAAGTTTTAGTTATCTCAAGCGAGGTTCAACTACCAAAAGTTAGTCTAATAATTTTTTGAAAATATAATAATTGAGAACAAATAAGAGTTAATATTTTTCTACCCTCCCCCAAACTTAAATTTTTCAATAAATTTGAAACAGTAGAAGTAAAAGAAACTAACCTTTTATGCTTGGATCTTGAAATCTTCAAAAGCTATCTGGTATTAGTCAAAATTTACAACTTGCAGGCATGAAACAGTTAGTAACAGTTATATAAAATTTTAAATATTTCCAGGGTAAAGAGATATTAAATTTAAACATCTAAACATCCAACAAAATACCATAACTGCTAAACAAACTATCACAGTACTACACATTCCATTTAACAATTTCAATTTTTCAATACAACATAACAGTACATTAACAGGTTTAAACTTGACATGGAAAAGTAAATAACTATTACATCACAACAATACAACACAACACATAACAAGAAAAACAGAAACAGAAATAAACAAACTACCAATCTCCATCACCAGGTTCATCAGCAGGGTCAGCACGATCAGGTTTATACGGTGTATAGCTGGGGCAGGTAGGAAATATCACATCAGTCTCCCCCTCAAGAATCTGACCTGAGCATCATAATAGGCAATATCAAACTCAACTCTTCTCCTCATATAATCTTCATACACATCACTTCTGGCCTCATACACATCCATTCTATCATAGAGTCTATCCACACTAGCACTCTGTAATCTCAGCTACTCCAAAATATCAGACAATGTAGGGGGCTCAGATGTAGATGGAACGTCATAACTCTTAGTAGGAATATCAGTACTCCTATTTCATCTTGTGCTCCCACATGAGACTCATAAGTATGAATAATAGTCTTTGTAATGGGTTTCAGTGGTATAGCTACCTCTTTAAAAGTGTTGAACTCTACTCCAGATTGAACACACAGGGCATGAACTAGGGCAGGATGTCCTAATCCTCCAGTTGTCTCGCCTCTAGCAATATTCTGAATGTTCTTGAAGACAATAGCTCCAATATTAATCTTCTTCATCTTTTGAATACAATAGTTCAGAATTACTCTATCTCTTGTAACTTCACTGTGGTGATAAGAAGGTAACAGTCTTGCAGAGATGAAATAGTTCCAAACTTTAGATGCAATATTTAACTTGGAAGCGGGGAAGTTAATCATCTATTTTTGACTTACTTTACATTCCCCTCTTCTGTCTGTCAGAAAAGCAATCACTTCTTTCATACCTCCCAAGTATCAAAGTTTTCATATTCATAAACAAATGGTTCCCAAATCTGATAAAATGCGTTAATATGTTGAGGAGTAAACTCAACCATTTTTCCTCCGACTAGCACATACTCAGTCTCAGTCCATGGCACATTTGCATAGAACTTTCTAACAACACCCATAACAGCATTCGAAGTAAAATAACAAAATCTCTCCCAATTCCGCTCAGCAATTAACTGCTATACAAATCCACCAGGATTATCAAAGGCTCGATCCTGAATACACTTCTTATTGTAAAGGTAAGAGTTAAATCGAAATTGCGCTTTAACATTGACCAATCTTTCTTCATCAAAATCCAATTTTCTCTTCCCTTTACTCAACCTTGGAGCCATGTGGATTTCTAAAAATTGCAAGAAAAATCTAATAAATCCCAAATCTACAATGTAATAAATAACAAATACTATTTTAAAAAAGTAAGAGCAAATTTCATCATAAGAATCTCAAAATTTCTTTAAAAGTCCCAAAACTTCAATCTAAGCAATGTGAGAGATTCCTATGGTGAAAATAAAAAATTTTTAACTTAAAGTGAAGCTCTTACCAAGAGAAGTGTAGATCCGGTCTCGAAAAGCTTTGAAATTGCTTCAAATCCAAGATCTAGCAAGCCCTAGGTCTTCAAAATCGTGAAAATGGAGGAGGAAGACGAAAGAAATGGAAAAACCGTGGGTCCCAGGGTTAAAATCGCGAAATAAAGAGTTTTCAGCCTTTTTCTGTACTCGAACGCCGGCGGCGATCTATTTTTTAAAATAGGCCAAACTCTCTGGATTTGGGCACCGGCGGCACTAGTCCAAAAATTTTTCTAGGTCCGAAAAATTTTTTCGTAATTTCAATCGTTTCTTCCTCCACAATGACATTTAAAATTTCATTAAGCAACTATTTCATCACACAAGCAATAACTAACACAATTCTTACACAAACAACACAAAACATATTTCTATATATAAAATCCACATTACAACATAAACACTAATATGTTCATCAAATTAAACCAACAACTCTTAGATTTTTAGTGATGCAAGTACGCAACGATAAGCAAACACTAAAACCTAAGCACACACAATGAAATTAAGCATAGAAAATCCAAATTCAAACTACAAAGCAAAGCAAAGCAACTACTAAACACACCAAAGACAACTAAGCAAAGTAAAGCAAACACTCATATCAGACATAAGCAAAATCTAGATAATCACTCCTCATCGGTCTCAGAACTTTCTTCATCTATGATATCTCTAATAGATTGTTGATGCATGAAAAAATAGTAAAAGGGACGAAATGGGAATTCATCATATGAATCCTCGGCAATCACAGTGTTCTTCTTCATCAGATTAATCAGACCCATCTCAATCCGACCAGTGTGATCAAATTGTTACTTCATCCTCCAATCTATATGATCAAATAAATCATTAATATTATTGATGACATTCATAACATTCTGTACCTATTTTTCCAACTGCTTGATTCTCTTCTGAATCACTCTGGAACATTCAGGAAAATAAGGTTGAATAGGCTGTGAAGTCTGAGTTGGTTGATCAACAAGCAAATCCATATATCCTTCATCTTCTACTGTGTGGTAGTCATAAAGATTAGTTGGATCAAAAGGCCTCAGGGAAGAAGAACCTTTTCTCAACTCTCATATGGAACTTGTGATTGTCTACATAAGAGAAATATGGAGGACGGGTGTACAAGCCCATATTTAGATCCATGAACTATCAATCCCAAAACTGATTTCACAATTATATTACCAATATCAATCGGCCTTCCAATTTGAATACAGAAATTCAAAAAAGCACTTTCCTTGGTTACCTTACTAATTTTCAATGTTGGAAATAACTTTGTCGAAATAAAGTAATGTCACTACTTTGACACCGGATTTAAAAATGCAGAAGGGAAACTAATATATCCATTTTCTCTAACTTCTCTTTCTTCATTTTCATCCATCAAATAACGATACACATCATTCATATTATCACTTGTGGCATTAAAATTGGAATAGTGGTAAATAGGTACATTCTCAATCATAAAGAGATCATTAATTCTCGCAGGAGTGAATTGCACAAACCTACCTCACACAAAGACGAATCCTTGGTTGATTTCGTGAAGATTTGCATAGAATTCCTTCACAATTGGAACGACTATGGCAACGGTAGTGTAACATAGAACTTCCCAGCGTCTTTCCTTTATTATCTCTTCAACTCTCGTAGTAGGATTATCCATACCTCAATTAATAAAGCCCCTTTCCTTGATAATCCTCCTCTTCATCATCACCTTGTTGAATAATCGCTGCGCCTCGAAACTGATAAACTTCCGTTGGTTGAAAATGCGAGATTGAGGGGTTTCAATGGAGTAGGAATCCATGGGATGCAAATTGGGAAAGGTAGTTTTCATTTTTCTGGAGTTTGGAAGTTTAAAATGGAGTTTAGGGAGTTATAAGGAAGAAGATCACGCTCAAAACTGCCAAAAATTGCATTTTGAAATTCCATAAACCGTCAACAGATTTTCAGCGCCGGAGCACTCGAAAGGGCGCCGACGGCGCACTCAAAAGGGCGCCGACGGCGTTCAAACCTAGAAGTTCAGTATGTTCTCTGTATTTTGGTGCCAGCGGTGCCAGTGGTAAAAAATCTCACCGAACTTTGTTTGGTCTGAAATATTCTAATATCTCAATTATATCCAATATTTATCAATTTTTAAAAGTTTTTAGGAGCGATTAGGATTCTAAAATAACTATCTAAAAAGCACAAATACAACAAACAAGCAAACACACCACAAAGATACATATGGGTTGCCTCTCATATAGTGCTTGGTTTAATGTCGTCAGCCCGACAAACCATTCAGTTAATCGAGATGACTGAGTATTAAAACCTCTTTGAAATCTGGTTGAAACCCGTCAAAGTAAAGCCTTAATCGATGCCTATTGACCCGACCCACAATAATGCAGTAATATTTGCTTCCAAAAGATAGCCAAAAGCTTTGACTTAATTTATAAATAGCGGCTAGTGTATAAAATTAATATTATAAAATTTAGTAAATATTTTTACACTGTAGGGTACTACGCAAGTATACGTATCGTTTCAAGTAATATAGGGTTTTTAAACAAAGACCCCAGTATCGATCCCACAGGGAAGATTTATAGAAATAAATTTTCTATGAAGTGGAAGCGAAATAAAATCGTAAAAATATTTTTATTTAACTTTTAAATTGATTATAAATTACTATTTAATTTACTAGATGCAAAATAAAGAAAACAATAATAAGATAATGATTTTATGAACTCTATATAAAATAAACAACTTTCTTTCCTTCAATTAATCTAAGATTTTTAAGATAATTTAATATTCATTGGAGAATTTGATTTTTTTTATGTGCCAAATAGAAGCATTCCTATTCTTTACCCTTTGATCCAGGCGCAAAGAACATTGATTAATTTACAGAATAGGTCCGGATGTATTGTTAGTAGAAATGGGTTAATCTAGGCTCACACTTCTAGATGTCCAAGGGTGGCTATGGTCGGCCCTACTAGTGACCCTTTCCTAGTCTATAAATCAAGTTATAAGAATTTAGTCTGTCACTCTAAAAACTTATCAATTCTACGCCTTTTAAATATTATCTTTCTATTTATTTGCACTTCACCGTGAATAGCCCGCTCATGGCCTTCGACTACCCAAGGATTCATGTGACATTTACAAGTTAATAGTTCTTCTCCTTTAAGGTTTCAAAACTCTTCAACATGTTTTAACAATTCAAACGGCCAATTTAAAAAGTAAAGTAAGATCAGGTATTAATGTCATCACAATGTTTTGAAAATATTTTGAATTTTAATTCTCCATCGAATCTTTATATTATCTTATCCATCTCTTCATAATTGAAGTAAGAAAGTAACTAACTACTCAGCACACATTGAAAATAAATAACAAAACATGATAATTAAACTTTGAATCAAATATAAAAATATACTTATCTCAAATATTTCTTCTACAGATCTTCTGATTCCTACTGACTCCACGAGTGTAATGAACTTCAGATGCAATAACTTGAAAATAAACTCACTAAACTAAACAAAAGTGGCCCTAAATTTCTCTCTCTAATTCTCTCTCTAAGGATGAGAGATCCTAAAGTAGATAAGAGAAAGGGGTACAATGGGAGGGGCCCGTTTTCTGAAGAAATGGACCTCTATTTATAGGCTTCAAGAGTTGCCTTGAGGAACCTCTTCAAAACATGTCCACATTCAATGAATCTTCTAGAAGGTCGGTCTGGCGCCTAGGTGCCGGAAACCGCATCTAGTTCTTCGCACCTCTTCACTTTGGCTCGCACCTCTTCGCGATTAAAACCGTTTTGGAGCGTCCAAATGCAATGTATCACATGTCCTATTTTCAAGGAACAACTGCCAGCCTTCTAGAATGTCCAATAACCGCTCACTCCGTCAAAATAACTGATCAAACGTTGTCAAAAACTTGACAGTTTTCATATCGAGTCTTGCGCTTAGGCGCCAGTTTCTGGCGCCTAGTCGCCAGGCCATATTTTTTTATACTTTTGGTATTTTGCTCAATTTTTGCTTCTTTTTGCTCCTTTTTCCTTCTTAGACCTTTTTACATTACCTACATCCAAAAACACAAAAAAATACCTTTCATTAAAGCATAATATCCTTAGAAATTAATAAGAATTAAGACATAAAGAAATAGGTATTTTTTTATAGATCAAAATCCCCCAAACTTAAATGTTACTTGTTCTCAAGTAACTCTTTTTACTACATAAAATATAACTTTTGGAAATAAAAGATAAATATTTAAGATTCCTTATAATTTTTGATTTTATAAAGTCTTTAGTAAATTATTGACCCAATTTCACTAACTATGTTTAATTCTAAGAATTTAAAGAATATTTAACTACCAAATCATAAGATTTCAAACTTTTCATTCACTTTGAAAATAATAGAAGTCTATTATATTAAGATTTCATAGATTATTTACAAGAAAAAGATCTTTTTGAAAAATCTTTTCCAAATAAATATTTATGTATAAAAATCAAGTAAAATATGTAACTAGTTTTCATCCTATAAGATAATTCAAGTGAAGCCAATTTTTGATTAGGCATTTCCTCAAGCTTCTCCTCTCTATCTCTTTTTTTTTCTCTCTTTATATATATATATAGAGAGAGAGAGAGAGAGTATTACTATATCTGGATAGCCTGTTAATGGTTTTGAACTTCACTATCCTTAACTTATATTTTCAAAACTTATACATTTCCACTTAATTATTATAACATAAATAAAAATTCAAAAAGAATTCCAATCTTTTCTTTTTCAAGTGATAATTTTTTATTACTTAATATTTCTAAAATTCTATTATTTCTACCATGAATAGAAAAATTCTTTATCTCGTTCTTCTTTAAGTTAAATAATTCTATTCTTAAAATCAATCAAAGTTAGTAAAATTTTGGTTAATTTCACTAAATTGTTTATAATTTCAAAAATAAAAGTGATCTCAAATAAATTCTTCATTCCTTAAGTTATGTTAAAAAGTTTTTTTATTTTTATGAAAATATTAGTTCTTTAAGGACAAATAAAATTTAATTTTGAATGGATTTTCCCTTCCCCCGAACTTAAGTTTTAGTATACTATGATAATTTGAAAGTATGAGAGAAAGAAAATCATAAGAATTTTTAACAAGTATGTAAAAACAATCTTAAAATGAAAAATTAACTTCTAATCAAGCTTTTATGAATAATTAAGAATAAATTGAAGCATGTATATAAAAACTAAGCAGCTAATTGATGATGATATTAAATTTGAAACAGAATTAAAACAGAGCAAAATAATTAAATACTAAACATTAAACTAAAACATATAAATTAAGTCTAAATTCAGTCTCAACACAACAGAATCCTAACACTAAACAGCCAACATACATCAAATACAAAACTAACAAACAATCCAAATAAAACAAACTAACAGAGTAACACATCAAAGAAATCGATAACTACTAATCACTAGCTGTGGCCTCATCATCATCTTCATCACCAAAGGAAAATTCTACGTCCTTAGGATCTACAAATGGTGTGAAACTAGGAAAAATAGGAAAGCTAACATCATGTTCACCCTTCAGAAATCTGACTAGGGCTTCATCATACTCGGTATCATAATTACTCTTCCTGCGGGTATAATCGGATAAATGATCTAGTTTTCCGTCAATAGTATCAATCCTCCAATGAGTTTGAAATAACCTCGCTGTCTGCTCTAAAAGCGATCATGCATTGATTCCCGAAATCGATGGTGGCTCGGCGAAGTAGAGGGTCTAGAAGTAGAAGGTCTACCTGAATTATGTGAAGAAGTAGAAGGAGCGGTCGATCTCTTCCCTCGATGACGATCATAGATACTAACACTCTCCTGCCCAATTGGCTTAGTAGACTTCAGCTTCTCCTCAGAAATATCAGCAGTGACTCCATTACTAACACATAGTGAGTAGATCAAAGATGGAAATCCCAATCCAACAGAAGTGCTAGACCTCGTAGTAGATTCCACAGAATCATAAATAATGCTCCCGACATCAATAGGCTTCCTATCCTGAATGTAGTATTTTAAGATCGCTCGATCTCTAGTCACTTCACTCAGGTGGTTGGAAGGTAACAATCTTGCAGATATAAAGTAGTGTCATGCTTTAGATACACCATTTAATTCAGAGGATTTGAAATTTACTCTCTTTCCATTTCTGATCTTCCAAGATCCAGTACCGTTAGTCAGATAAGCAATAATCATATCCAAATCTCCCTCAGATGGTGATAATCCAGAATAATAGCACTCAATAGTCGGTGGCAGGCCATAAAATATGTTGATTCCTTCTGGACTAAATCCTACTTCGATACCTCTGACAAAGACTTCATAATCCTCGGCATCCAGAAAATTTGCATAAAATTCTCGAACAATCGGGATAATAGCAACAGCAGTAAAAAAACAAAATCGTTGCCAATTGTGCGCAACAATAGTGTTTTCGATCATTTCTCCAGGATGGTAGAAACTTCGTTCAGAAATGAACTTTCTGGATGTCGCAAATTCATGGAAATGAAAATGCGCAGCCGCAGTAGAGAATTTACTGCTATCAAAGTTATCTCATGCCTTCCCGCGTTTAGATTTTGGAGCCATCTAAACGTGAAAGAAAATAAGAATAAATTAAGGAATCAAAGATTTAAACTCTTTTTAAGTTTATAAAACTTAAAATAAGTTTAGAAATCCAAAGAAATCACTAATAATCGAAGATTTTTTTCAAATTTTCGGTTCTTAGCAAAACTTAGGGAAATCTATGGTGAAAATCGAAAATAAATGGTTTAAAGTGTAGATCTGACCTTGAGACGAAGAAATCGAGTGGTTTCGCGCTCAAATCCTTGATGTTTTGACCTCAAAATGGATCTAGAGGATGTATTTTCGTGAAAATGGGGAAGAAGATGAAGCTTAGGCATCAAAAATGGCTTTTGGGGGTTATTTAAGTAAATTTTTGGGTACAGGCCGAACTGGCGCTTAGGCGCCGAATTCTAGCGCCAGACTTGCCTTTCACAAAAAAAATTTTTTTTTAAATTTATTTTTCCACCAAAATTCATAAATTCAACTTCCAATTACTCATATCAGAGTAGAGCTTCAGTTTCTAACTTCCACAACATTTTTCAAAAATTTATAAAAATTAAATATTAAATCCCCCAATCAAACATAAGGTTTTCAATCAAACTCACTAATTTCCATTTAAAGTCTTCAATTTTCACTCAATACATTCCAGATAAGTACTACATTTGATTCAAGTTCCTAATACACACTCAATCATAACAATTTCAAAGCAAAAACAACACACATTGAACATGAAAGCAAATACACAAACAAACACAATCAATTCTCTAAATCGATACAATGACTCAACAAACCATAATAACTATCTCTTTACCACAATATTCTAATCTTCACAAGGGAAATTGTGTATTCCACTTGGAAAGAATACTAACGCTCTCAGGAAATCCGTAGCCGTCTTTTCATCAATCTACTTGTTTTTCGCATACAATTCAACTTGAGCATCTTGATAAGCCGCAAAATAATCAAATTGAAGTTTCATTTGACATTCTAGATGTTCAACTTGATAAAACATCTCATGAAGGCAATTTCCAATCCTTTTAAAATCTTCTTCAAACTTATCCAAATGACTAGAAATTTTCTCTAAACTTACAGCGATGAAACCATTGAAGTAGGGTTGAGGATCCCTTGATACCTTGTCCCTAGCCTCTTCTCCATGATTTCTCCTTTTCATTTCTTCAAACATTTTTCAAATCTCTCAAGAATGAAATGTAAGGGACGTAATTTTGATTTATTGATGGTTAGGGAAGAAGATGGGTTGATTTAAAGGGGAAAATTGTGTGAAAAACTGAAAATTTTCGGTTTTTGCACGACCAGTAACCGTGGCGCTTAGGCGCCAAATCTGACACCTAGGCACCGGATCTATTGACACATAGTTGATTCTAGCGCTTAGGCGCCGAATTCTGGCGCCTAGGCGCCGAAACTATGTTCCACTCTGTTTCGCCTAATCGTCAAATTTTCAAAATTTCGTTCTCCAAGATAGGTAAATTATACTGGTAAGAGTAATTTAGACTCTATAACTCACATTGTAAACTATCATAATGAAGGTTAACTTGATCTCCTTTTTACTCATATTCAAAATAGAGTGATCCTATTTTTAATTCTTACATACTTCAAAATAATTTTCACCTAAGTCAACCAAGACTTATGAGCATCAAATTTTTCTAAAGTAATATAAAATTAATCAAGATCGAGGCATAACCTTTCATCAAAACACAAAAACACAAGATAATTATGGGTTGCCTCCCACAAAGCGCTTGGTTTAACGTCGTCAACCTAACTTAAGTAAATCTTTAATCAGGTTGACTCAATTCATAAGCCTCTTTATAAATCTTCTTAATATCTCCCAAATAAGGCTTCAATCTTAATCCATTTACTTTAAAAATTTTTCCAGTTTTGGGATCTTTAATATCCACAGCTCCATAATGGTATACTTTCTCAACTAAATAAGGTCCAATCCATTGAGATCTTAATTTTCCAGGAAAAAGTCTTAAACAAGAATTAAACAGTAATACTTTTTGTTCAGGCTCAAAAATATTTCCTAAAATTTTCTTATCATGCAACATCTTCATTTTCTCTTTATAAATTCTCGCATTTTCATACGATTCGTTTCTAATTTCTTCCATCTCATTTAGTTGCAATAATCATTTTTCTCCTGCATTATTCAAATTAAAATTAAACTCCTTTATCGCCCAATAAGTTTTATGATCAAGTTACTGAAGTAAGTGACAATGTTTACCATAAATTAACCGGTAAGGTGACATTACGATTGGTGTCTTATAAGCTGTTCTATAAGCCCATAATGCGAGAATCAAGTCTATCAACCCAATCGGTTCTTTTAGGATTAACGAGTCTTTTCTAAAATTCTTTTAATTTCTCTCGTTTGATACTTCGACCATTCCACTAGTTTGAGGGTGATAAGCGATTGCAATTCTATGTTTGATTCCAAATTTTTGTAGTAATGATTGAATTCTTATATTCCTAAAATGACTTCCACCATTAGTGATAATTACCTTAGGCATTCCAAATCTTGAAAATATCATTTTCTTTAAAAAATTTTAAACACTTTTGGAATCACAGTTTGGTAAAGAAACAGCTTCAATCCACTTTGAAACATAATCAGTCGCTAATAAAATATAAATTTTTCCGGATGATGGAACAAATGGTCCCATAAAGTCTAATCCCCATATATCAAAAATTTCAACTTCCAATATATAGTTTAAAGGCATTTCATCTTTCCTAGATATATTTCCCATCGTTTGACATCGATCACATGTTTTCACATATTGTCTCGCATCTTTAAATAAGGTATGCCAATAAAATCCAAATTTAAAATTTTAAATGCAGTTTTATCTATGCCAAAGTGTCCTCCAAAATTAGAATCATGACATTTTTGAATAATAACAAAAGTTTCCTCATAAGGTACACATCTTCAAATCATAGAATCTTTACTAATTTTAAATAAATGAGGTTCTTCCCAAATATAAGATTTAGCGTCATATTTTAATTTCTTAATAAATTTGTTATCCAAGTCATAAGGCAAAATATTGCTAACTAAATAGTTAACAATATCAGCATACCACGGTGTTTTATATCTTTGAATAACATATAAAGATTCATCAGGGAATTTCTCATTTATATTTTCTTCTGAAATAATATCATTTTTAATTCTAGACAAATGATCAGCAATTTGGCTTTCAGTTCCTTTTTTATCTACTATTTGAAAATCAAATTCTTGTATAAGTAAAACCCATCTTATAAGTCTAGGTTTAGAATCCTTCTTAGATATTAGATATTTAATAGCGAGAATGATCGGTATGAACTATGCATTTAGTACCAAGAAGATAAGGTCTAAATTTATCAAAGGCATATACTATAGCTAGAAGCTCCTTCTCGGTGGTAGTGTAATTTATTTGTGTTTCGGTGAGAGTTTTACTAGCATAATATACAACTTTGAAAATTTTCTCATATTTTTGTCCTAATACAGCTCCAATTGCAAAATCACACGCATCACACATTAATTCAAAAGATTTATTCCGATCGAGTGCAATAATGATATGTGCGATTATTAATTTTTTTTTAGAATATTAAAAGCATTAATACATTCTTCATTAAATTCAAATTGTGCATCTTTTTCTAATAAATGACAAAGAGGTTTAGCAATTTTAGAAAAATCCTTTATATATCTTCTATAAAATCCAGCATGACCTAGAAAACTTCTCACATCGATAATGATAGAAGGTGGTTGCAATTCAACGAATAATTTTCACTTTTCTTGATCTACTTCCATCCCTTTTCGTGATACTCGTGTCCAAGTACAATGCCTTCTGTGACCATAAATTGACATTTTTCCCAGTTAAGAACTAAATTTGTTTCTTCGCATCTTTTCAGAACTTTGGCTATGTTTTCCAAACAAGATTCAAAAGAAGTTCCAAAGATTGAAAAATCATCCATGAATATTTCAATTCCTTTGTCAATCAAATCACAAAATATTGACATCATACATCTTTAAAAAGTTGCAGGTGCATTACATAAACCAAAAGGCATTCTTCTAAAAGTAAATGTTCCATAAGGACTTGTAAATGTTGTCTTTTATTGGTCCTCAGGAGCAATAAGTAATTGATGATAACCAGAATATCCATCCAAAAAATAGAAATATGAGTGTCCAACTAATTTATCGAGCATTTGATCCAAGAAAGGTAAAGGAAAATGATCCTTTCTAGTGGCTTTATTTAATTTCCTATAGTCAAAACAAATTCGCCATCCAGTAACTTGTCTTGTAGGAATAAGTTCATTTTTATCATTAACAATGACAGTTACACCTCCTTTCTTCGGAACACAATGAATAGGACTTACCCATTGATTATCCGAAATAGGATAAATAATACCAGCATCTAACCACTTAATAATTTCTTTTTTAACAACCTCTTTCATGATAGGATTTAATCTTCTTTGCGATTCTATAGTAGGTTTAAAATTTTCTTCCATTAAAATTCTATGCACGCAAATGGAAGGGCTTATTCCTCTTATATCAGCAATAATCCAACCAAAAGCTTTCTTATAATTCTTTAACACACCTAGTAATTTTTCTCTGTTAAGAAGAAATAATAACAGGTAAAGTTAACAAATTTCCAAGAAACACATATTTTAAATGCGAAGGTAACATTTTTAATCCCAGTTCAGGTGCTTTTTTAATTGAGGGTAAAAGTATATCATTTTGAGTTATGTCTAAAGTTTCCCAATTATCTTTAATAAAATGAGTCTCTTCTTCCTCTACTACTTCTTCTTCATCAATTAAAAATTCAAATTTTTCTTCAGAAATAACTTTACATTTTTCTTGATAATGTTTTTTAATTAAATAATCAATTATATCCATTCTATAACATTTCTCTTTATCAGGGTACTTCATTGATTTAAGAACATTGAATTTAATTTCTTGATCATTGACTCTCATGGTTAATTCTCCTTTTTGCACATCAATCATAGCTCGTCCGGTAGCTAGAAAAGGTCTTCCTAAAAAAATAGGTATCTCTTTATCTTCTTCCATGTCAAGTATTATGAAATCTATAGGGAAGATAAATTTATCCACTTTAACAAGGACATCCTCTATAACTCGTTTAGGATAAGTGATAGATCTATCAGCTAACTAAAGAGTTACAGTGGTGGGAGTAATATCTCCTAAATCTAATCTTCGAAAGATAGAAAATGGCATGAGATTAATACTTGCTCCTAAATCACATAAAGCTTTTCCGCAAAATTTTTCTCCAATAGCACGGGGTATAGTGTATCTTCCAGGATCCTTAAGCTTTTCAGGTAATTTCTTTTGAATTATTGCACTGCATTCTTCACTTAATGCAACAGTTTCAAAAGCTTCAAATTTTCATTTTTTGCTTAAAATATCCTTCATAAATTTTGCGTAAGTTGGCATTTGTTCCAAAGCTTCACCAAAAGGTATATTAATAGTAAGTTTCTTAAAAATTTCAAAGTACTTAAATTGATGATCAAGTTTCTACTGTTTATGTCTTTGAGGAAAAGGTGGTGGTGGTTTTTCAACTTCCACATTAACAGGTATAACAATCTGATCTTGTCTAGGAGAAAGAGTTTCTTTAGGTTTTTCAATCTCTTCAACCTCAATCTCTTTTTCAATTTCATTCTGCAATTTTTCTTTTAATTCCTTTCCACTTCTAAGTTGCACGAGCTTTAACTTGTTCATGTTCTTTTCCGGGTTCCTTTGGATTGATTTCAACATTACTACGAAGTGTTCCTACGAGTCTGTTATTAATTAAAGTAGCAATGCGTCCCATTTGATTTTCAATATTACGAATAGCGAGTATTTTGATTTTGTAATTGATTATTCATTTGCATAATTAATTCTTCTATTGATAACTTTTTCTGTTGATTATTAAATCCAGAAGGTTTATAATTTGAATTAACTTGATTATTCCAATTTCTAGTGGGATGAGATTGATTATTACTCCATTGTTGTTGTGAATTATTCCGATTAAAATTAGGATGATTTTTCCACCGAGGATTATAATAATTTGAATAAGGATTATTTTTACTTGCAATAGCTTGTAAAGTTTCAATAGTTTGAGAATCTTCAATATTAGTAGAGTTATTATGCGAAATATTAATTGCAAAATTATCTAATTTCTTAGACATTGCTGCAACTTGTGAAGCTAAGATAGAAAAGGCTTCATTATCTTGAATATTGGCCATCTTTTTAGGGTTAATCCTTTCGGAAGGCCATTGAAAATTATTATTAGCCATTTCTTCAATTAAAGTGTAAGCTTCTTCAAATGATTTAGACATTAAAGAACCTCCAGCAACAGCATCAATAATTGATTTTAAAGATCTAATTAATCCATTATAAAATGTTTGAATAAACAACCAATCGAGTAAAGCATGATGAGGACATTTTCTTAATAGTTCTTTAAATCTTTCCCAAGTTTCATATATTGTCTCCCCGTCAAATTGACTAAATGAAGTAATATCATTTCTTAATTTAGCGAGTTTTAGAAGGAGGAAAATATTTAGCAAGGAATTTTTGTGCCATTTCAGCCCATGTTTTAATAGAACCGATCGCTAATGAGTTTAACCACATCTTTGCTTTATCTCTTAAAGAAAAAGGAAAGAGTCTGAGTCTAATAGCATCATCAGAAACATTGTTATATTTAAATGTAGCACAAAGTTCTAAAAAACTAACAAGATCTAAATTTGGATCCTCATTTGGTGATCCACCAAATTGATTGTTTTGCACCATTTGAATAATAGACGGTTTAAGTTCAAAAAAATTAGCATCTACAGTGGGTATTTGAATACTACTATGAAGTTCATCAACTATAGGGTTAGCATAATCCCTTAATGGTTTATAAACATTTTAATCATTAAGTTCAATTAGATTTTGTAAAGTAGACATTTCTTGAAATTCTTGAATTTGTTTTCCCTTTTTAATTTTTCTAATTGTTCTTTCCAATTCAGAATCTAAAGGTATTAATCCTTCAGAACCAAATCTTCGCATAAAACAAGCAATAAATATAAAATTTAACTATTCTATTTTTTTCTTCTTTACTTCCTTTTCTTCCCTAGCAACGGCGCCAAAAACTTGACCTGACCTGCAATAATGCAGTAATATTCTCTTCCAAAAGATAGCCAAAAGCTTTGACTTAATTTATAAATAGCGGCTAGTGTATAAAATTAATATTATATAATTTAGTAAATATTTTTACACACTAGGGGTACTACGCAAGTATACGTATCGTTTCAAGTAATATAGTGTTTTTAAACAAAGACCCCAGTATCGATCCCACAGGGAAGATTTATAGAAATAAATTTTCTATGAAGTGGAAGTGAAATAAAATAGTAAAAATATTTTTATTTTATCTTTTAATTTGATTATAAATTACTATTTAATTTACTAGATGCAAAATAAAGAAAACAATAATAAGATAATGATTTTATGAATTCTATATAAAATAAACAACTTTCTTTCCTTCAATTAATCTAAGACTTTTAGGATAATTTAATATTCGTTGGAGAATTTGATTTATGGTATTGTGCCAAATAGAAGCATTCCTATTCTTTACCCTTTGATCCAGGCGCAAAGAACATTGACTAATTTACAGAATAGGTCTGGATGTATTGTTAGTAGAAATGGGTTAATCTAGGTTCACACTTCTAGATGTCCAAGGGTGGCTATGGTCTGCCCTACTAGTGACCCTTTCCTAGTCTATAAATCAAGTTATAAAAATTTACTATGTCACTCTAAAAACTTATCAATTCTACGCCTTTTAAATATTATCTTCCTATTTATTTGCACTTCACCATGAATAGCCCGCTCATGGCCTTTGACTACCCAAGGATTCATGTGACATTTACAAGTTAAGAGTTCTTCTCCTTTAAAGTTTCAAAACTCTTCAACAGGTTTTAACAATTCAAACGACCAATTTAAAAAGTAAAGTAAGATCAGGTATTAATGTCATCACAATGTTTTGAAAATATTTTGAATTTTAATTCTCCATCGAATCTTTATATTATCTTATCCATCTCTTCCTAATTGAAGTAAGAAAGTAACTAACTACTCAGAACACATTGAAAATAAATTACAAACATGATAATTAAACTTTGAATCAAATATAAAAATATACTTATCTCAAATATTTCTTCTACAGATCTTCGATTCCTACCGACTCCACGATGTAATGAACTCCGGATGCAATAACTTGAAAATAAACTCACTAAACTAAACAAAAGTGGCCCTAAATTTCTCTCTCTAATTCTCTCTCTAAGGATGAGAGATCCTAAAGTAGATAAGAGAAAGGGGTACAATGGGAGGGGCTCGTTTTACGAAGAAATGGACCTCTATTTATAGGCTTCAAGAGTTGCCTTGAGGCACCTCTTCAAAACATTTCCACATTCAATGAATCTTCTAGAAGGTCGGTCTAGCGCCTAGGCGCCGGAATCTGGCGCCTAGGCGCGGGAATCTGGCGCCTAGGCGCAGGAATCTGGCGCCTAGGCGCAGGAATCTGGCGCCTAGGCGCCGGACACCGCGTCTAGTTCTTCGCACCTCTTCACTTTGGCTCGCACCTCTTCGCGATTAAAACCATTTTGGAGCGTCCAAATGTAATGTATCACATGTCCTATTATCCAGGAACAACTGCCAGCCTTCTAGAATGTCCAATAACCGCTCACTCCGTCAAAATAACTGATCAAACTTTGTCAAAAACTTGACAGTTTTCATATCGAGTCTTGCGCTTAGGCGCCAGTTTCTGGTGCCTAGGCACCAGGCCATATTTTTTTATACTTTTGGTATTTTGCTCCATTTTTGCTCCTTTTTGCTCCTTTTTCCTTCTTAGACCTTTTTACATTACCTACATCCAAAAACACAAAAAAATACCTTTCATTAAAGCATAATATCCTTAGAAATTAATAAGAATTAAGACATAAAGAAATAGGTATTTTTTTATAGATCACCTATTATCCTTGAAAATCTTTCCAGTATCAGGATCCTCAATATCAACAACTCCATAAGAATGAACTATTAAAACTGTAAATGGTCCCAACCATCTGGACTTGAGTTTTTCAGGAAATAATTTCAATCTTGTGTTGTATAACAAAAATTTTTGTCCATGTTCCGATTTCTTTTTCAATATCTTCCGATCATGCCACAATTTCATTCTCTCTTTATAGATCATGTTATTGTGATAAGATGCATTTCTAGTTTCTTCTAATTCATTCAATTGCATAAATCTCTTCTCTCCAGCATTTTTCAAATTAAAATTTAACTCTTTTATCGCCTAATCTGCTTTATGCTCCAATTCAACCGGTAAATGGCAAGTCTTACTAAACACTAATCTATAAGAAGACATTCCAATAGGGGTCTTAAAAGCAGTCATATAAGCCCATAATGCAGTTTCTAATCGAGCAGACCAATCTAGTTTATAATTATCCACAATTTTCTCTATAATTATTTTAATTTCATGATTAGACACTTCTGCTATACCACTAGTTTGGGGATGATAAACAGTAGAGATTCTATGAATAATATTATATTTCTCAATCAATCTCTTAATTTGATTATTCCTGAAATAGGATCCACCATCAGTTATAATCACTCTCGGCATTCTATATCTTGTAAATATATTTTTCTTTAAAAATTTTGAAACACTCCGAGCATCACGTCTAGATAAAGCAATAGCTTCAATCCATTTCGAGACATAATCAACGACAACCAATATATATAAATTTCCAAATTGTGGAGTAAATGGTCCCATAAAATCTAATCCTTATACATCAAAAATTTCAACTTCTAAATTATAGTTTAGAGGCATTTCATTTCTTCTAGAGATATTACCTACTCTCTAACATCGATCGCATGCTTTAATATATTTTTATACATCTTAAAATGAATAGGCCAATAAAAATCCAAATTGTAAAATCTTAAAAGCAATTTTATCAACACCGAAATGACCTCCAAATTCAAAATCAGGACATCGTTGAATAATTAAATCAGTTTCTTCTTGTGGCACACATCTCCTAATAATCAGATCCTTATACTATTTATATAGATAGGGCTCATCCAAAAAATAAAATTTTGCATCATATTTAAACTTTTTTTGTTGTTTCCTTGTTAAATCAGGTGGTACAATACACTCACATTATAATTCACAATATCAGCATACCAAGGCAAATTTCTTCCCAAAAAATTATAAATTTGTTCATTGGGGAAAGTTTCTGTAACTTCCTTCTCAAATTCAGATAATTTATCATATTCTAATCTCAACAAATGATCAGCTATTTGGTTATCAGATCTCTTCCTAACAACTATCACAAAATCAAATTCTTGCAGAAGAAGTATCCATCTAATTAGTCTAGGTTCACATCCTTCTTTTGCATTAAATATTTGATAGCTGAATGGTCTGTATGCACAATACTTTTAGCTCCAATTAAATAAGGTGTCTAAAATTTTTAAAAGCAAATACTATAGCTAATAACTCTCTTTCAATAGTGGTATAATTAATTTGAGCTTCATTAAGAGTCTTACTAGCATAGTAATTGACTTTGAAAACTTTGTCATACTTTTGCCCCAACGCTACTCCGATCGTATAATCACTCGCATCACACATAAGTTCAAATAGTTTCTCCCAATCTGGTGAAACAATTATAGGTGAAGTGATTAATTTCTCTTTCAATAATTCGAAAGCACTCAAAAATTCATCATTAAATTCAAACTTTCTATCATTTTCTAGAAGTTGGCACAAAGGTTTGGTAATTTAAAAAAAATCTTTAATATATCGCCTGTAAAATCCAACATGTCCTAAGAAACTCCTCACCTCTCTCATGGTAGTGGGTGGTGGCAATCTCTTAATCACTCTAATTTTAGCAAGGTGGACCTCCATACCATATTCAGAAATTTTATGCCCAAGCACAATTCCTCCTGCAACCATAAATTGACATTTCTCCCAATTCAGAACTAAATTTGTTTTCTCACAAAGTTCCAAAACTTTTGCTAAGTTTTTTAAACAGATTTCAAATGAAGTCCTGAATACAGAGAAATCATCCATGAAAACTTCTATTCCATTATTATCGTACTGCTGAAGATAGGCATCATACATCTCTGAAATGTTACAGGAGCATTACATAGTCCAAAAAGCATTCTTTGAAAAGCAAAGGTTACGTAAGGGCTAGTAAATGTTGTCCTTTCTTGATCCTCAGGAGCGATAGGTTTTTGATGGTAACCAATATATCCATCCAAAAGCAATAGTACATGTGTCCAGAAAGTCTATCCAGCATTTGATCTAGAAAAGGAAGAGGAAAGTGATCTTTTCGGGTGGCAGCATTTAATTTCGTATAGTCAATACAAATTTGTTCCATTAATTTGTCTTGTGGGTATAATTTCATTACATTCACTCACTTCAAAGGTCACTCTTCCCTTTTTCGGTACACAATGTATTGGACTCGCCCAAGCACTACCCGAAATAGGATAAATAATTCCAGCATCTAGCCATTTTAAAATCTCCTTCTTAACTACATCTTTCATTAATGGATTCAATCTCCTCTGCAGATAATCTCTCAGTTTATGTTCTTCATCTAATAAAATTCTGTGCATACAAATCGAAGGACTGATTCCTTTAATAGCTGCTAAAGTCCATCAAAAAGCCTTTTTCTATCTTTTTAAAATTTTCAACAATTTTTGTTCTTGATATTCGTTTAACTTCGAAGATCCAATAACTGATAGGGTAGATGATTCTCCTACAAACATATACTTCAAATGATTAGGGAGAAGTTTCATCTCCAGTTCAAGAGGTTTTATTATAGATGGGGTTAAGCTTTTATCTCCACCTTCCATAGTGTCTAATACTTCAAATCTCTCTTAAACATACTCCAAATCTTCATTCCTTTCACTATCTGAATTTTCTTCATTTTTAATTCCTTCTTCAAACATATTTTCATACTCTGCTTCTTTTTCAAATATATTTTCAAAATGATCGTTTCTCAAATATTCACAGACCTCCATCCTAAAACATTATTATCTTTTTCCATTGAGGGATACTTCATAGATTTCAAAATATTAAAGGTCACCTATTGATCATTAACTCTCATAGTTAATTCTCCTTTTTGAACATCAATCACTGGTCTCCCAGTAGCAAGTACTGGTCTTCCCAAAATGATTGGAATTTCTTTATCTTCCTCCATATCAAGTACAATAAAATCCACGGGAAAAATAAATTTATCCACTTTCACTAACACATCTTCCACCACTTCTTTAGGATAAGTAATGGAACGATCGGCCAACTGAAGAGTCACAGATGTAGGAGAAATTTCTCTTATTCCCAACCTTTTGAAAGTCGGTAAAGGCATAAGATTAATACTAGCTCCCAGATCACATAAGGCTCTTCCAAAAAAATTTTCACCTATAGCACAAGGGATAGTGAAACTACCAGGATCTTTAAGTTTTTCCGGAAGCTTCTTCTGAATAATTGCACTACACTCTCCGCTAAGTGTAACAATTTCATGATCTGTGAACTTTCTTTCCTTTTTAAGAATATCCTTCATAAACTTACCATAGTCAGGCATCTGTTCTAATGCTTAAAAAAAAGGAATATTTATCGTTAATTTCTTAAGGATCTCCAAAAATTTTCCAAATCTGTTATCCCTATTTTGTTTCTTCAATCTTTGAGGAAATGGAGGCGGTGGTTTTTCAACAGTAATCTTCATTGGTTCAAGAGGATATTCCAAGTCTGGATAAATCTTGTTTGAACTTTTTTCAATATCCACCTTATCCTTTTTTATTTAAACTTCTTTTTGTAATCTTGTCTCCAATTCCTTTTCACTCCTTAATTGAATAACCTTAAGTTTTTCCTTATTTTCATCTTTTAGATTGATTTCAACATTACTTGGAAGTGTTCCAGAAGGTCTATTATTAAGTGCAGTGAAAATATGCCCCAATTTATTTTCAATATTTTTCATCGCAACACCTTGAGCTTACAATTGATTTCCCATATTTAGAATCATTTCTTCAGTAGACAACTTCTTATCCTTAAATCGCGGATTACTATTGAATCCAGGAGGATAATAGGGTCTAAAATTGGTATTTCCTTGATTGTTTGAATTTCCAACTAGATTTATATAATTGTTCCCCCAATGTGGGTTAACATTGGCATTGCTATTATTCCAGTTAAAATTTGGGTGATTCTTCTAACCAGAATTATAATAATTCGAATAAGGATTATTAGGTCTATTAATAGCATTCAAAGTCTCGTAAGGTGTTTGAGATTCTGTTATCTGTCCAAATGAATTTTCCTCTAACACTTGGTGTGGTTGAGAATAATTCATTCCATATTGATTTATTTTTGTAGAAAGGGCTGCAAGTTGAGAAACTATCATAGTCATTATATCTGAATCATGAACACTAGCTACTCTCTTAGGATTTACATGTTCAGAGGGCCATTGAAAATTATTAGTAGCCATTTCTTCTATTAATGCGTATGCTTCATCAAAAGGTTTTGACATTAACGATCCACCAGCAACAACATCTATAATCAATCATAATGATCCTACTAATCCATTTTAAAATGTTTGAATTATTAACCAGTCTGGTAACGCATGATGTGGGCACTTCCTAAGAAGATCTTTAAATCTTTCCCAAGTTTCATATATTGATTCCCCTTCAAACTGACCAAAAGATGTGATATCATTTCTTAGCTTAGTAGTCTTTGATGGAGGGAAATATTTTGATATAAACTTTTGAGAAAGTTCTCCCCAACTTTTAATAGATTCAGGTGCTAATGAATTTAACCACGCCTTAGCTTTATCCCTTAACGAAAAAGGAAAATGTCTAAGTCTGACAGCATCACTCAACACTTCGTCATATTTAAAAGTAGCACACAGTTCTAGAAAACTAGCGAGATGTAAATGTGGATCCTCATTAGGTGTTCCTTCAAATTGATTATTTTGTATCATTTAGATAATAGCAGGTTTAAGTTCAAAAGAATTAGCAGCAACATCAGGATTTTGAATAGTCACATGAATTTCATCTGCTGTTGGGTTAGCATAATCTCTTAAAGGTCTTGGCAAATTTCAAATATCATTTCTCTGATTATCTTGATTATTCACCATTTCACAAGGATTTTCAGTTTGTTTTTGTTATTTTCTAATTTTTCTAACAGTGCACTCTAAGTCCGAATCGTATGGTACTAAACCTATAGCTCCACTACTACGCATATAAAATCACACAAATACTATAAAAAGTAAACAAACACACAATTACACACTACAAAGTAAAGGTTTTTCAGTTACTATATTATCAATAGATACCGTTTATACTTCCCCTGCAACAGCTCCAAAAACTTGATGCGGTGGACTAAATATTGCAAGAACTTGTGAACTCAAATTTATATATATTTAATGATGATTTTATAAAGTCCAGACATTCAACGCAAGTATACGTATCGTATCAAGTAATACAGGGCTCTAATGGAGTCCTAGTTATCGATCCCACAGAGAAGCAACGATTCTTACAATAGATAATGTAATATTGAAATCCAATACTCAATTTGCAATTAAAGTTTAATGTTTACTTCTACTAACAAGATGCAGAAAACAGTAATAATTAAGCAAACTACAATTGTTTCTAATATTTTTAAAATAGAATTAACTAACAAACACACACTAAGCTATGTATTTGAAAGTTTTTGATATATAAGAAAAGTATCTTTCCTTTTGCAATGAGTATATGATGTGTGAAAGATATGGAATGATTATTTTATTTTATTGTGCCAAATAGGAGCATAAATGTTTCTTTACCCTCAAAAGAGTACCCCCTCTTCCAAGCATGAAAAGAACATTGACATATCCTGAGTTTAGTCATTAAATCTAAGGCTAGGCTGGGAGGATATCGGCTATCACTACGGAGCTCCCACTCACCCTTCACCTGAAGGCTATCCTTCGAGTTTAGTCACTAATCTTAGGACCAAATTGGGGATCTCAGCCTGTCACTCTGAAACCTCCAATTTGATGTCCATCAAAATACATTTCCCTATTTATTTGCACTCAATTCCCATAAACTATGCAGTTCATTCATGGACATCGAATGGATTCTTTATTATTGTTGTAGGACACTAAATCCTTTCAGAGTTAATGTTCAACAACATATTTTAACAGTTCAATTGGCCAGATCGAAAAGTAAATTAAGTTCAAAATGAAAAACCATCACAATTTCTTCATTACTTTAAAAGCACTTCAAATCCACATCATCACATCTTTATACAAGAAGAAAGACAAAGTAAACTACTCAGAATTCATGGAGACGACACAATTACCTATGGATTTTAAATATAAAAGAAAAGTCATACAGACCACAAAAGAAAATAAAACTTATCTCTTTCTCTTCCTCAATGCAAATCCCTTAAAGTACCTTTGAATACTTTTCTCTCTTCTTTGTAACACTTAATTCCCTCTTTAGAATGGAAATGAATAAGCAATCTCTCACTTTACTCTTTCTCCTTCACTCCTTAGAGAAGAATCCCTTTCAAATTCTCACTTCTACACTCACTCTTCTAAACCCTAACACTCAGCACACACACTCTCTCTCTAGAACCACACTAAAACTCTAGAACACACTCTATTTTTTGTCAAAAAATAGTTACTTATAAGTTAGAAATGAAATACCATGAGTTTCCTAAAGCATCCCTTCAAAAAGTTGCAAAAACTCTTCAAATTTGAAATCCACCGACATTGGTTGCCGGCGGCGCCCGATAGGGCGCCGGTGGCGCTCTAGCGTTAATTAAATTCTGGGCTCTCGGGAAAATGGTGCTGGTGGCGCCCATTCTAGCGCCGGCGGCGCCAGAAACTATTTTCCTCCTTTTTGCTCCTTTTCGCTCCAAATTCGTTCATTTTCGTTTCTTTTCGCTCCAATCATCTAAAATCATCATACCTGCAACAAATCATGAAAAATACCTTTCTTTAAAGTGCAATATCACAAAAAATGGGTAAAATTATATAGCAAAAATAGTATATATTTTTTTTGCATTAGCTACGCACTAAAAGTAAAGCCTCCCTGTGGGATCGATATTCCAGGACTCCATTAGAGCCCTGTATTACTTAAGCGATACGTATATTTGTGTTAATTGTGTGACTCATTATCATATATATCAATATATAAATCTAAATCTGAGTTCATTAATTTTTGCAAATTAAAAAGTCGCACCACCTCCTTCATTCAAAAGGAGTGGTTTTCCTTTTCGCTTTCTTGTTTCCTTGCACGCCATGTTCGATTTTGGTTTTATGTTTGGAGTATTCACTTGTTGTTTTCTAAATGAATGATGTTGTTATTTATGAAATGACCCCTTCAAGTTTGGATATTAAAGTACAAAATTGAAAAAGATTGCAAGATTTTTTTGTTGAATAAGATTGCTGATCCACCTGATTTTTATACTTACAAATATGATATGAAAATTGGCAACGGCGACAGAAACTTGACTCCGCACTGATATTTATGCTTATGATTTTTATATGAAAATTATGATTTATAATGTAGATACTACGCAATTATACGTAACGTTTAGCAAGTAATATAAGATTTTCTGATTAAGCCCCGAGATATCGAACCCACAGGGAAAGTGAAAAATCTTTAAAGAAATAAGAAAATTATCTTTTTACTTTTTTAATTGGCTTTTGAAAGTATGTTTTGATTTTGAAAAGTTTGATAGTTGATTTTACTCTTTAAATTTTCTTAAAAAAGTCAAACAAGAAATTAAAATGATAATAACTGTAAACACGGTATGAAAAAGACTATTAACTAGAATATCTTTTTCTTTCCTTTATAAAGTAGTAATAATTATGAAAGTATTGTTGTGGAAGTATTTAAATTTGTTGTGATAAATTGAAGCAAATTTATTATTTACCCTTACTTGGATCTATAAAGAACATTGGTTAATTTGAAATTTTATCATTTTGAACATGGTTAGGCAGGGAAGATATCGGCTCTCACTCTAGAGTTCCCTCATTTCCCTCCACCTGGGGGCTAACTTCTCATAACAAAATTCAAAACTTCAAACCAAATTAGGGGCTTTTAGCCTATCACACTAAAAATCCTCTAATTTTACTCTCCTTTTTTAAAACATCTTCTAATATATTACATTCAATTATATGAACTACAATTTTCACCCGTATAATTGCATGTGATTCTTTCTAACTTTTATGAGACAATACCGCATTGGATCTTACAAAATCTCACAACAAATTTTACATCTTAACAGGTCAAATTAAGAAGTAAATAAATTTTATAGAATCAATTTCCACAACTTCTTCCAACTTTAAACTCATATACATTCCACAACAATTTTTCATGAATTACTTCCTTCTTCATTTAAGAAAGAAAAAGATAAAGTAAACTACTCAGAATGCATTGAGAAAATACAAAAACACATTAATTTGAAATTAAAAACCATAAGAAAAACAACAAACACAATAATTATTAATTAAAAACTAAATATAAGAACAAAAGTAAACACTTATCTAAAAATCCTCTCCACAAGACTCAGGAAGTTCCTCGGAAACCTCGACTTTTCACTAAACTACTCCTCAGAGCAAGTCTCCCAACTCCAATGACTCAGAAACAGACTTTAGACTTCTATAAAAACTAAACTAAAGGAAAGAAAAGAAGTGGGAAGAAGAAGGCTTCAATCCTGCCCTTTTCTCTTTTCTACTCTCTACTCCTACTCCTAATGAAATACAATTGAAGAGCCTCTCAAAATGCAAAGGAAGAGCCCTTCAAAATGCAAAGGAAGAGCCCTTCAAAATGCAAAGGAAGAGCCCCTAATATTTCCTAAGACTCTCTTTAAATATTAAACCAAAAGGTACCTTGGTGTCTCTTCAAAATGTGTCCAAATTCGATGTATCCACCAAAGAATGCACCCCTTCATTCAAACTTGCCGCCCAAAGAAAGTTATGGAAGTTACCACCAAGAGTTGCATCCTATCTTCTTTGAAAATGAAGCCAAATTCAAATTAATCTCGATTTTTAACTGTGGTGGCTAAGCGTCGGCCCAGCGGCGCTTAGCCGCCAGTGCCCAAATTTTCATTTTTCATTTTCTTGCTCCAAATTTGATTCAATTTTACTCCTTACATCATAATCACGCATTTTCATCATACCTGCAAGAAAAACACATAATACCTTCCATTAAAGTGCAATATCATCAAAATAGGTATAAAAATGTGCATTGAAAATACTATATATTTTAGGTGTATCAAAATCCCCTAAACTTAAAATGTTACTTGTCCTCAAGTGACAGTTAATCTCATTGAAAAATTTTAACATGCAAATTATGTAATGAGTTTCTTAGGAAGATAACAAAATTTTTTTCTAGAAATGGAATAGTCCAATTTAGAAAAGATTTCAGTAATTAAGATCAACTTAAAGTTTAGAAAGTTCTTAAAGAAAGAAAAATAACAAATATAAGTCTCTATATAATTCTGAAATATTTGTAGATTCTTAAAAATATAGGATTCAAACATCTTATTTTTGTCACTTAAAAATCTTTATTTGAAAATAATTTTACTTACTATATTATAACCTTAAGCTTTAGAATTTCTCTGAACTTATATATTAAAATTTTAGGTATGGAACCAATTTTTTATTAAGCCCTTAAATCCTCAAGCTTCTCCTCCCTTTTTACATATTATTTTTCGCTTTTTCTTTTTCTTTTCTTTTTTTTTATTTTTCATTTTCTATTTTTTCTTTTTCTAAGGAAAGGATTTTTGTATCTGGATAGGCCTTTAATGATTTTGAATTCCAGCCTTCCATTTAAAATAAAGGTCAGATATATATCTTTCACTTAAAAATCATAATAATAGTATTTGAAAATTATTCCTCAATAAAAGAAATTTAAGCTTTGAAGAATAAAAGTCAAATCTTCTATTTATCCAAAAATATAAAGTCTTACTAAAGATTGATAGCTATATTTAACATCTCTTCACTAAGAAAATTTTAACTTTAAGTTTTTCATGATTACTATAAATTTTCAACTAAATTCTTTTATTCATTTCTATATTCAAAATTTTTGTTCCCCTAATATAACTTCATATACATAATTGTTCTCAACCAAGAAATAAGATTTATTTTAAGTATTCTTGAGAACAAATAAAGTTTAGGTTTTTGAAAAATTTTTGTTTTTAAAATTCTCCCCCAAACATTAATTTTTAGTAAGGATAAAACATTTAAGCATAAGAAATGATACATGGGTCAGAATTAAAGACTAACATATTATGCTTGCAGGAATTTAAATATCCTAAATATGCAAGTATAAAAATTTAAACAACGGAAGTAAAATGAAATCAAATTCAGTTTTTCAAAACATTTTCTTTTTATAACAAGAAAAGTAAAAATTTCAAAAGACATCTACAGTAGTGGAGGTTTTCAAAGCAAATACACACCAACTGAAATCACACTGATACTAGATAGCAAATGGTAGTGGTAGATTTTTGTAAAGTTTTAAGCATGCATTTTCCTAAATAGTAGTTTCTATAGTGTTCTCTAATCTCCTAACAGTTTTAGAATTAAAGTACACCCCTAAAAGAAAACTCTAATATAACATACTAACCCGATTTTTGTATTTCCAAATACAAGGATTTGTTACCACTGCTAGAAAATTTAATTTCTGGCAAAGGCGCGAAACACTTGACCTGGAATAACTTGCTATATAGATGTGTACCAAATTTTAATTACAGCAATAATATTAAATAAAACTTGATTGCTACTTAATGCTAGGCCGTTAATGTTTAATACTTTTTTAAATATATGTTTATATAGCAAAATATAATTTAAAAAGAAAATATTTTATATACTTTTTGGGTACTACGCAAGTATACGTATCGTTTCAAGTAATATAGGGCTTTGAAACAAAGACCCAGATATCGATCCCACGGGGAACAAATATGGTAATAAATTTTTAAATATTGTATTTCAAAAATCTTTTTGTATTTTAATCTAACTATAAAGTACTTTTAATTTACTAGATGCAGATAAAGAAAACAATAATAAGAAAATGATTTTGTGAAAACTATATAAAACAAACAACTTTCTTCCCTTCAATTAATCTAAGATTTTTAAGATAATTTAAAATTCGTTGGAGAATTTGATTTATGGTATTGTGCCAAATAGAAGCATTCCTATTCTTTACCCTTTGATCCAGGCGCAAAGAACATTGGCTAATTTACAGATCAGGTCAGGATGTATTGTTAATAGAATGGGTTAATCTAGACTCACACTACTAGATGTCCAAGGGTGGCTATGGTCGGCCCTACTAGTGACCCTTTCCTTATCTATAAATCAAATTATAAGTATTTAGTCTGTCACTCTAAAAACTTATCAATTCTACGCCCTTTAAATCTTATCTTCCTATTTATTTGCACTTCACCTTGAATAGCCCGCACATGGCCTTCGACTACCTAAGGATTCATGTGACATTTACAAGTTAAGAGTTCTTCTCCTTCTAGGTCTCAAAACTCTTCAACAGGTTTTAACAATTTAAATGGCCAATTTAAAAAGTAAAGTAAGATCGAGTATTAATATCATCACAATGTTTTGAAAATATTTTGAATTTCAATTCTCCATCGAATCTTATATTATCTTATTTATCTCTCGCATAATTGAAGGAAGAAAGTAAACTAACTACTCAGAATACATTGAATATAAACAGCAAAACATAATAAATAAACTTTGAATCAAAAATAAAATACTTATCTCAAATATTCCTTCTACAGATCTTCTGATTCCTACTGACTCCACATTGTAATGAACTCTAGATGCAACAATTTGAAAATAAACTCACTAAACTAAAATAAATGTGGCCCTAAATTTCTCTCTCTATTTCTCTCTCTAAGGATGAGAGATCCTAAAGTGGATAAGAGAAAGAGGTTATAATGGGGGGCACGTTTTTCTGAAGAAATTGACTCCTATTTATAGGCTTCAAGGGTTTTCTTGAGGCACCTCTTCAAAACATGTCCACGTTCAATGAATCTTCTAGAAGGTCTGTCTGGCGCCTAGGAGCCGGAATCTGGTGCCTAGGCACCGGACACCGCGTCCAGTTCTTCGCACCTCTTCACTTTGGCTCACACCTCTTCGCGATTAAAACCGTTTTGGAGCGTCCAAATGCAATGTATCACATGTCCTATTATCAAGGAACAACTGCCAGTCTTCTAGAATGTCCAATAACCGCTCACTCTGTCAAAATAACCGTTCAAAACGTTGTCAAAAACTTGAGAGTTCTGTATCGAGTCTGGCGCTTAGGACCCAACTTCTGGCGCCTAGGCGCCAGGCCATTTTTTTATAATTTTTGTATTTTGCTCCATTTTTGCTCCTTTTTGCTCCTTTTTGCTCCTTTTTCCTTTTTGGACCTTTTTACATCACCTACATCCAAAAACACAAAAATATCTTTCATTAAAGCATAATATCCTTAGAAATTGATAAGAATTAAGGCGTAAAAAATAGGTATTTTTTTATGGATCAAAATCCTCCAAACTTAAATGTTACTTGTCCTCAAGTAACTCTTTCTACTATATAAAATGTATAATTTTTGGAATAAAAGATAAATATTTAAGATTCCTTATAATTTTTGATTTTATAATGTTTTTAGCAAATTATTAACCCAATTTCACTAACTAGGTTTAATTTTAAGAATTTAAAGATTATTTAACTACCAAATCATAAGATTTCAAACTTTTCATCCATTTTGAAAATAATAGAATTCTATTATATTAAGATCCCATATATTATTTACAAGAAAAAGACCTTCTTGAAAAATCCTTCCTAAATAAATATTCATGCATAAAAATTAAGTAAACTATGTAACTAGTTTTCTTCCTATAAAATAATTTAAGTGAAGCCAATTTTTGATTAGGCATTTCCTCAAGCTTCTCCTCTCTTCTTTTTTTCTTTTTCTTTTCTTCTTCTTTTCTCTTTTTTTTTTCTTTCTTTTTTTTCTTTTTTTTCTTTTTCCTTTTTTTTTTATATATATAGAGAGGATTACTATATCTGGATAGCCTGTTAATGGTTTTGAACTTCACTATCCTTAACTTATATTTTCAAAACTTATACATTTCCACTTAATTATTATAACATGAATAAGAATTCAAAAAGATTTCCAATCTTTTCTTTTTCAAGTGATAATTTTTTATTACTTAATATTTCTAAAATTTTATTATTTCTATCATGAATAGAAAAATTTCTTAATCTTATTCTTCTTTAAGTTAAATAATTATATTCTTAAAATCAATCAAAGTTATTAAAATTTTGGTTAATTTCACTAAATTGTTTATAATTTCAAAAATAAAAGTGATCTCAAATAAATTCTTCATTCCTTAAGTTATGTTAAAAAGTTTTTATTTTTAAGAAAATATTAGCTCTTTAAGGACAAATAAAATTTAAATTTAAATGTATTTTCCCTTCCCCCAAACTTAAGTTTTGGTATACTATGACAATTTGAAAGTATGAGAGAAAGAAAATCATAATTTTAAAAAGGAAATTTTTATAAGTATGTAAAAACGATCTTAAAAAGAAAAACTAACTTCTACTCATGCTTTTATGAATAATTAAGATAAAATTGAAGCAGGTATAAAAAGTAAGCAGGCTAATTTTTGTGATTATACTAAATTTGAAACAAAATAAAAGCAAAGCAAAATTACTAATTACTATACAGTAGACTAAAACAAACATATCATAAATTAACTCTAATCTCAGTCTCAACACAATATACTAAGAATATTCTAACAATAGAATCTTAACACTAATCAATCCACACAGATACTTAAACAAATCAACATACATCAAACATAAAACTAAACAACAAACCAAACAAAACAAACCAACAAAGTAGCACAATATAGAGATCTATAAACTACTAGTCACTGGCTGTGGCCTCATCATTATCATCGTCACCAAAGGAAAATTCTACATCCTTTGGATCAACAAATGGTGTGAAACTAGGAAAAGTAGGGAAGCTAACATCATGTTCACCCTTCATAAATCTGACTAGGGCTTCATTATACTCAGCATCATAGCTACTCTTCCTCTGGGTATAATCAGATAAATGATCAAGTTTCCTATCAATAGTATCAATCCTGCAGTGAGTTTGAAATAACTCCTGCTGCTGCTCTATAAACTGATCATGCATTGATTCCCAGAAACTCGATGGTGGCTCAGCAGAAGTGGAGGGTCGAGAAGTAGAAGGTCTACCTGGAGTAGGTACAGAAGAAGAAGGAGCAGTCGATTTCTTCCCTCGAAGACGATCATAAATGCTAATGCTCTCCTGACCAATCAGCTTAGTAGTCTTCAACCTTTCCTCTGAAATATTTGCAGTGACTCCATTGCTAATACATAATGAATAAATCAGAGATGGGAATCCCAGTCAAAAGAAGTGCTGGATCTCACTGTAGAATCCACAGAATCATAAATAATACTGCCGACATCAATAAGCTTCCTTTCCTGAATGCAGTAGTTTAAGATCGCTCGATCTCTAGTCACTTCACTCAGGTGGTTGGAAGGTAACAATCTTGCAGAAATAAAATAGTGTCATGCTTTAAAAATACCATTTAATTTGGAGGATTTGAAGTTTACCCTTTTTCCATTCTTGATCTTCCAAGATCCAGTACCGTCAGTCAAATAAGCAATGATCATATCCAAATCTCCCTCAGATGGTGATAATCCAGAATAGTGGCATTCAATAGTTGGTGGCAGGCCATAAAATACATTGATTCTTTCAGGATTAAATCCTACTCCGATACCTCTGACAATAACTTCATAATCTTCGACATCCAGAAAATTTGCATAAAACTCTCGAACTATACGGATAACAGCAATAGCAGTGAAAAAACAGAATCGTTGCCAGTTGTGTGCAACGATAGTGTTTTCAATCATTTCCCCCAGATGATAGAAAATTCGTTCTAAAATGAACTTCCTAGACGTCGCAAATTGGTGGAATCAAAAATGCGCAGCCGCAGTAGAAAATTTGCTGCTATCAAAGTTATCTCGTGCCTTCCCGCGTTTAGATTTTGGAGCCATCTAAACGTGAAAGAAAATAAGAACAAATTTAGGAATAAAAAATTTAAACTCTTTTTAAGTTTATAAAACTTAAAATAAGTTTAAAAATCCAAAGAAATCACTAAAAATCAAAAAAATTTTAAAATTTCGGTTCTTAGCAAAACCTAGGGAAATCTATGGTGAAAATCGAAAATAAATGGTTTAAAGTGTAGATCTGACCTTGAGACGAAGAAATCGAGTGGTTTCACGCTCAAATCCTTGATGTTTTGACCTCAAAATGGATCTAAAAGGTGTATTTTCGCGAAAATGGGGAAGAAGATGAAGCTTATGCATCAAAAATGGCTTTTGGGGGTATTTAAGGAAATTTTCAGGTACAGGCCGAACCGGCGCTTAGGCGCCGAATTCTGGCGCCAGACTCGCCTTTCACAAAAAATTATTTTTAAATTTAATTTTCCACCAAAATTCATAAATTCAACTTCCAATTACTCACATTAGAGTAGGGCTTCAGCTTCTAACTTCCACAACATTTTTAAAAAATTTTTAAAAATTAAATATTTAATCCACCAATCAAACGTAAAGTTTAAATCAAACTCTCTAAATTCCATTTATAATCTTCAATATTGGCTCAATACATTCCAGATAAGTATTATACATGATTCAAGTTCCTAATACACACTCAAACACAACAATTTCTAAGCAAAAACAACACACATTGAACATGAAAGCAAATACACAAACAAACACAATCGAATCACTAAATCGATACAACGACTCAACAAACCAGATAATAACTATCTCATTACCAGAATATTCTAATCTTCACAAGGGAAATTGTGTAATCCACTTGGAAAGAACACTAACGCTCTCGGGAAATTCGTAGCCTTCTTTTCATCAATCCACTTGTTCTTCGCATACATTTCAACTTGAGCATCTTGATAAGCCGCAAAATGATCAAATTGAAGTTTCATTTGCCATTCTAGATGTTCAATTTGATGAAACATCTCATGAAGGCGATCTCCAATGCTTTTAAACTCTGCTTCAAACTTATCCAAATGACTAGAAATTTTCTCTAAACTTACCGTGATGAAACCATTGAAGTAGGGTCGAGGATCCTTTGAGACCTTGTCCCTAGCCTCGTCTCCATGATTTCTTCCTTCCATTTCTTCAAAAATTTCTCAAATCTCTCAAGAATGAAGTGTAATGGACGTAACTTTGATTGCTTGATGGTTAGGGAAGAAGATAGGTTGATTTAAAGGTGAAAATCGTGTGAAAAACTGAAAATTTTTTGTTTTTGCACGACCCAGTAACCAAGGCCCTTAGGTGCCGAATCTGGCGCCTAGGCGCCAGACCTATTGATACATAGTTTGACTCTGGCGCTTAAGCACTGTCGGTATATTTTTAGGTTATGTGTTTTGCAAAGGGGTCGCCTACAGAAGTTATCGGCGAATTTTAAATTTAACTTAAATATATATATAATTTAGAAAGTAGTATTTGATTTTGAAAAGAATTTTAAATTTGAAAATTTTAAGATATGAAATAGAACCGATCTCACATCCCAAATAGTTTATATAAACGAGCACCGCATCACAAACCGTGTATCTATCCCGAAGAATAGACACACTGCTTGATGATGGGGCTCAATTAAATAAACTAGAAGTTTTGTGACATCTGTTTAGTCTCGCGAACCAATTTTATAAGCCGACAAGTTCCCCGCTTAATATAAAGGAATTAAGCGGGGTTTATATTACCCAGGTTCTTAAAGTTCCCTATAAGGGCAAGCCCCTATAGTTAATTACATCTTAAATGACGGGAATCATTTAAGAAAACTCTCGATAATGATCGGTGGTTTTGCTCTCAAGAATTTCAAAGTTTAAGGTTTTCAAACAATTGTATTTTGGAAATTTCAATTGGGAATGGATCAAATTTGGAACAGTTTATTTTAGGAGTCCAAAGGAAGAGAAGTAGGAGAAGCTGAGGATCCAAGAGGAATCTTGGCAACTTCCCGACTATCCTATTGTTTGGCTTCAATTTAGGGAGAATTATTTAGTATTTCAGTCCTGCCAATTAATTATAGGAATTACATTTACATAATCACCTGGTTATGCAAATAACCTGAAAGATGAGAGGGTTTACATCGTATCGGACGGCAACCTCAGAATCCTAAGCGAGTTAGGACTTATATCGCACAGCAAGGCTATGCAAAGGCCTAAAAGAACATGTGAGGATTTATGTCGCACTAGGCGGACTACCTCGAATCCTAGGGCTTGTTGTTTAAACTAAAGAATAGTTTTGCTGATGTCGACACAGGTTTTGCTGATGACGATGGCCGTGCTGCCCACCATGCTCCGAGCTCTTTATTGTTGCAGAGGTTTGGTTTTAGAAATCATAAATTAGGAGATGAGAGAAGTGTTTTGGTTTAGAGAAAATCTTAAAATCCAAGTGTTTTTAATATTTTAATTAAAACAAATCTTAAAGTTCTATAAACGAACCGATTAAGATCCCACGGTTCCGTCATCCCGCACCGTTATTTTCATCGAATTCACTTAGTCCGGATGAATTTGCTAAACTCAACCGAATGAGTTCCACACTTTCATTTAGACCTTGGGAAATCCCGTTAGCAACACGTGGGTTACATCATCCGAGGTATTCCCGATCATTCAACGAGACGTTTTAATTTAGTTGCAATTGTGGTTTTGGTTGTTCCGTTTCGTGATTAAATTTTGAGTTGTTTTATATTTTGAAATGTTGTGGCGGTAATTTTTATCTTGTAATGACTTTTAATTTAGTTTTGGTTTCGGCTCGAGGACTATCCTAGAGGTTTTGATTTTCATGCAACAGTTGTTTATCATGCAAGAAAAGTAAAGTGCATTTGCAATAAAGTAAATTACAATAAAATAAAAGCGTACCCGGAGGGTCTTCCCGTCATCCCAAGCCGCACTTAAAACACATGTTAAGGCATTTAAATATTTCAACAAGTACCTAGTAAAGCTAAGGGAAAGGTTTTGGTTGTCTAACAAAGTCCTAATCCTATAGCTAGTCATCTCCTATGACGTCTCAGGTTCTTGTATTTTGGTTTAAGGATGATTTTCTTCATCAAAGAATAATTAAGTTCAATTGTTCTTATAAACATCCTATCATATTGAGGAAGTGCTTAAGACGAGTCTTAAACATCTTTTCAATATCTCTAGGATTGTTTTAAGTTCAAGAGAATTTAATTATACAAGTGAATTAATCATCCAGAGTTTAAGTTTTGTTCTTTTGCTCAAGTGAACTAGGACATTTGAATATCCTATAAGTGAGATAACAGTTCACTTGATACTTCATTTAAGAGTTATAATAACAAGAGCTTTTAAAAGGGCAAATCTACTCATTAAGTATTTTAATGATTTAAACTTAATGATTTAATTTTAATTTTGACTTAATTATAGGAAATTAGTTTAAGTTTGGAATAGTGTTCAAGTTATTTTAGATTTAATTCTTAATGATTTCATTTAGGTTTGTTATTAAATGATTTTAATTTAATTTAATTCAATTTAGTTTGATTTTGATTTAATTTAATTTAATTTAATTTAATTTTAATTTAATTTAGTTTAATTTAATTTCAATTTAATTTTAATTTAATTTCAATTTAATTTTAATTTAATTTAATTTCAATTTAAATTTAATTTTAATTTAATTTTAATTTAATTTAATTTCAATTTGATTTAATTTTAATTTAGTTTAATTTTAATTTAATTTAATTTAATTTAGTTTAATTTAACTTAATTTGATCTCAAGTTATTTTTCTTTTAATTTAATTTAATTTGATTTTAATTTAATTTCAATTTTAATTTAGTTGAGATTATTCTTTTAATTTTTTTTATTAAGACTTAAGTATTATTGAAGTGATTTATTTAGGGATTTTTAAATTAAAGAATAAATATCCTCTTAAATAATATCCCTACTTTAATAATTCTAATTTCTATTATTCTCCCAAAATTTCAATTAATTAATTAATTAAAGTTTTATTTTAATTATATTTGAAATGGTTAATAGGTTTCTATGCTTAATCATTTAAGTTTCAATCATCCAAAAAATCAGTTTAAAATCAAATATTTTACCCTCCCCTTTTTTATTAATCCTAAAATTTTAATTAAAAGTTGGAAATTTTAATTACCATTTTGCCCTTCAAGCTTAATAATTCTATAACTCACTAAATTAAGCTCAAATGAACTTGAAATTTTTATGTAACCTCACTCACATGTTCATTAAGATATTAGAGGAGAAAATGTGATTTTTCTATATTTAATTTATTTATGTAATTATTTTTAATGGAAAATAGGGATTTTCAAGCAAAATTCAATAATCATGACCAAGGAAATGCTTCTTTCCTTGAAAAAATTATGGGACGTTCCTAATGACTAGAGGACCATTTGGACCAATTTTGGTGATTTTTTGAATTATATTTTATTTATTAGAATTATTATGAGTTTTGGAGCATTAATTAATTTTAAAATAAAATTAAAGTTGAAAAATGGATTTTATATATTTATTAAATCTCTCTAACCTCAAGGAGTTCAGAGAAACAAATTTTAAATTTTTTTGATTTTCCTTTGATTTATTAGAATTATTTTAGTGGAAAGCTTGGAAAATATTTTAATATTAAAAATTATATTAAGCCTTTAAAATTCAATATCTTATCCTAGGGACTTAAGAAAAATATTTGGTTTGTTCCTAAATGATTAGAATTCAAAATGTGACATTTTGGTGATTTTTAATATTTTTATGATTTTTATTATTTTTTAATTATTAAAAATATTAAAATAATGATAAAAATCAAGTTTTTTAGAAAATTATAATTTTAATTTTCCTAAGTTCCTCTGATATCAGAGAATCTCCAAAACCATTTTTGTCAATTTTTGAAAAGTATTTTGTGAGTTATGAATTTTTAAAGTTTAATTTTACCCATTTTTGCTTAAGAGGCTTAATCAACCCATTTGGTGAGGTTAATCAAGTCCAATTGGTTTCAAATTTTTATGTGGAGTTCTCCTATCCCTAGAGGACAGTGGAGAATTATTTTTAAGTTAATTTTATGTGTGATTAACTCTAATTAATTAAAGTTCAATTTTGGGTATTTAGGCCAATTAGGGTTGTTCCAAGTGAATTAACTTAAAACTTATTTTTCCTAGGTTCCTCTGGTCACAAGAAACATCACCAAATTTTCCTAGAATTTATTTCTCAACATGCTAATTACTGGACTTAAAATACTCAAAACAGCAACATGAACTTGGAAAATCAATAACTTCTCATAGAGATGGCCTTTGACCTTGGAAAATTCAGGGAATGTTTCCAAGTTCAGAGGCTTCAAAAGCCCTATGGTCTCATGCCATGATGAATTGCCTATGCAAATGGAGAATTAAAACAATGTAGAGAGTAAATAAATCATTAAAAATAAAATACTTAATGAAATTACTTGATTTCTTTTCCACATTATTCTCCTCTATTCACTGAGCAAGAGGGTATTTTTATTTTATTTTTAGGATTTTTCTACACAAAGTTATGAATTTTCGAAGTTCCGGTAATTAAATAAATAGAAAAATACCCTATTTTCCTACTTATCCACGCAGTGCTGACTCAACCTCGGCGCCTCCGAAGCTCCACGCGTCGCCTCATGATTCGGCACCGCCATCTGACTGGGATGCCACGCGGCCTGCAGTTCATGTCCCGTTGCGCTGTCCGGCTAGATCCCGACCGTCCGCTCAATACACGCGCGATCCAACGGCTCCCAGTCATCGTCTACGACTGGTGTGAACCCGTGACCGTCGACCTTCTAACCCTAATTTCTCACTCGATTCTCAATGGATTTTTGTGCTCTTATGCTCAATGGATTCGTCTTGAAGAGACGAACACATCCATACGGTAAACATGCATTGAAATTGACTCAAACTAAATGGAGAATCTCTGGAAGCTCGGGAGGAAGAGTGAGTCCATACCTTTCCTCATATAAGTGAAGCTTCGATCTGAGAGTTGTGTCACGTTTGATTGGGTCCAAACAAGCTCCAGATGAAGTCCCTTGGCCTGGTGAATTGCCTAGGTACAAAAGTGACCACATCCGATCACAAAGCTTGGAGGCCGGAAGCAATGGCTGGCCCGGTGAGGGGGCTTTTGCTGGGAAACTTCTCCTCTTGGTCCGGTGAAGGTGTAGAGTCAATCAATTTGAGGATTGGCTCACCGTGGTGAAGTGTCCCGGTTTTGGGCTTGGATTTCAACTCCGAAATCGAGCTCGCAGAGAGGAAATGACAGGGGATTTCGGTGAGGATCAAGTTCTCTATGTGTAGAGAGTGGTCTGGGATGATTTTGGCAGGGTTTCAGTAAGGTTTGGTTCAGCACCCCTCTTGGCCGAGAGGAGGGGTGTTTAAATAGGAGAGGCTGGAGGGCCTCCCAGGGGGTTTAAGGGTTGGGATCAGCTGCTCTGGTGAGGAGAAGAACAGCTGCAATGGCCATTTGGAGTGAGGCAGCTCAGCAAGGTGGAATTCCAAAATTTGGCTCCTCCCAAGGTCTCGGCCATGGTGTTTTCCAGCGGCTCAGGTGGCTGGCCGGCAAGCAAGGGTCACCCTCAAGCTCAGGTGGGTCAGGGCTGGGGTTTTGTGTAGGCAATTGAGCTTTGCCATGTGTCAAAAGCTTGATTTAAAATGGAATGGGGGAAGGCCAATTTTGGCTTGATTTGGTCAAGTCTACCTTTTGGGCTTGGTTCACCCTTCAAGGTGGCTTTGGGTGTTGTGGGAGTCAAAGGAATCAACTGGTTTAGCATGGAGAAGTCCTTATCCAAATATATTTGGATTAAATTTGGGTTAAGGTGAAACATGTTTAAGGTTAATGACTTTTAGGAGGTGCTTAAAGGACCTCCTCCTTTTGCCATTTAAGGAGGGTTGACAAATTAGAGATTCTCATGGCTTGCCAATGGCTTACATGTGGCTTCATGGCTCCATATGGCTTGGGAAAAGATTTGGTCAATTTCATAAAAAAAGGATTTTGTGAATTTTGGCATTTTGATGGGAATTGTTATGAGGCTTGATTTGGAATTGTTTAATTGATAAATGAGGACTTTAGGAATGATTTTAAATTGAATGTGTGATGAGGGAAAGTGTCATGTGGGCTTTAGATTGATTTGGGCTTTTAAATTTGGTGGAAGTGGGCTTTTAGGAAGGTTTAAGGGAGTGGGCCTTTATGTTTAACAATGGGCTTTTAGATGAAAAATTTTGCAAAGGGCCATGCCAAATAAATGTTGAGTTTAGTTTAAGGATGTGTCTTGAATAGTTTGAAGCAAATTTGAGGTAGTTTGGAATTAAATTGGGTTGAATTCGGGTTCATTTGGTAAATGGGCCAATGTAGGCCAAATTGGGCTAATTTGGGCCAATGTTGGGCTAGGGTTGAAATTGATGTAAAATTAATGTTGGGAAATGTTTATGGGAGTGTTTCAAAGAGGTTTTAACTTTGGTTGGGTTTTGGTTTTGGGACTTGGGCTTATTTGGGTTAGGTTTAGGCTTAGGTCAAAATTGGGCTTTTTGGTCTTGGGTTGAATTTGAGTGGGGTTTGGGTCCAAATTTTGGGCAAATTATGTTAGTGTTTTGTTTGTGGGGATGTTAGGGAAGGTTTAGAAAAGGTTTAGGGTCAATTGGAGTTGAATTGGTTTGGTTTGGGCTAAGTTTGGGTTAAGAATGGGCTAAATTGGGGGTTTTTAGTAAAAGTGGGGTAAATTGACAAAATTGGCCCATGGTGTAGTTGGACAACATGAAATTGGGAATATTTGGGATTTTCTGGAATTTTCTGGGAATTTTCTGAATTTTGTATTTTTGGGTCAAGAGGGGCATTTTGGTAATTTGGAGGGTATTGGGGGATACTTTTTGGAATTTTTGGTATTTTTGGCTATGGATGATCAATTTGATTGGTGAGGAAATGTTCAAGGTTAATTTTGGGAAATTTTGGGTGATTTGGAAATTTTGGAGGATTTGGGCAATTTTAAGGGCTTTTGGTAGGTTTGATAGGTATAGGGTCCCCGGGGTCAAAAATTGAAATTTTGGAAAAATGAAGATTGATCAAATGTGAGTGAAATGAAATCACTTTGATTGAGCCATGAAGCCATATTAAGCTCATATGAGCCATGAGAGGACTCATTTGAGGCATTCACTATGTTGTTCCTAACCCTCTTAACCAGGGGCTTAGGGGTTAAGGTCCATCCATATGAATTACCTACATGAGTCAAGGAATGGATGTTGGGTATGGGTGTGGTTTTAGGATTTGGATTGTGTGTGTGAGAGTGTAGAGTATGAGTGTAGTGAGTGTGTAAGTCAACCCTCACCAGACCAAGCCACCCAGGGTGGTCCTAAGGCCAAAGAGTCCTATAGGGAACTCATCCTTTAAACCTTCACATTTGATTTTAACCCTCTAGGTGATTAGGGGTCTACAATCAAGCTTGTGAGGTTTGCAGGGAGGCAAGAAGTGGTTCAAATTTCTAAGGGATGGGTCTCAATTCTAGTCCTCTAAGATAGTCAAAGGACAAGCCTAAGGCTAGATCCTAAACACTAAAGAGTGAAGAGAAGACCTCATCAAAAATGAGGTCAACAAGCGCCGAATCTTGGCGCCTAGGCGCCGGAACTATGTTCAACTTCGTTTCGCCTAATCGTCAAATTTCAAAATTTTGTTCTCCAAGATAGGTAAATTAAACTGGTAAGAGTAATCTTGAGATAACTCACATTGTAAACAATCATAATGAAGGTTAACTTGATCTCCTTTTTACTCATATTTAGAATAGAGTGATCCAATTTCTAAATCTTACATACTTCAAAATAATCTTCAGCCTAAGTCAACAAAGACTTATAAGCATAAAAAAATTTAATGTAATATAAAATTAGTCAAGATCGAGGCATAACCTTACATTAAAACATAAAAACACTCATAATAAAAGATAATTATGGGTTGCCTCCCACAAAGCGCTTGGTTTAATGTCGTCAGCCCAACTTAAATAAATCTTTAATCAGGTTGACTCAATTCATAAGCCTCTTTATAAATCATTTTAATATCTCCCAAATAAGGCTTCAATCTTATTCCATTTACTTTAAAAATTTTTCCTGTTTTGGGGTCTTTAATATCCACAGCTCCATAATGGTATACTTTCTCAACTATATAGGGTCCAATCCATTTAGATCTTAATTTTCCAGGAAAAAGTTTTAAACGAGAGTTAAACAGTAATACTTCTTGTCCAGGCTCAAAAATTTTTCCTGAAATTTTCTTATCATGCAACATCTTCATTTTCTCTTTATAAATCCTTGCATTTTCATATGATTCATTTCTTATTTCTTCCATCTCATTCAATTGCAATAATCGCTTTTCTCCTGCTTTATTCAAATTAAAATTAAACTCCTTTATCGCCCAATAAGCTTTATGTTCAAGTTCTACAGGTAAGTGACAATGTTTACCATAAATTAACCGGTAAGGTGACATTCGATTGGTGTCTTATAATCTGTTCTACAAGCCCATAATGCAGAATCAAGTCTATCAACCCAATCAGTTCTTTTAGGATTAATAGTCTTCTCTAAAATTCTTTTAATTTCTCTGTTTGATACTTCAGCCATTCCACTTTTTTGTGGGTGATAAGAAGTTGCAATTCTATGTTTGATTCCAAATTTTTGTAGTAATGATTGAATTCTTATTTTCCTGAAATGACTTTCATCATCAGTGATAATTACCTTAGGCATTCCAAATCATGAAAATATCATTTTCTTTAAAAATTTAAAAACACTTTTGGAATCACAGTTTGGTAAAGCGACATCTTCAATCCACTTTGAAACATAATCAACTGTTAATAAAATATAAATTTTTCCAGATGATGGAACAAATGGTCCCATAAAGTCTAAACCCCATATATCAAAAATTTCAACTTCCAATATATAGTTTAAAGGCATTTCATTTTTCCTAGATATATTTCCCATCCTTTGACATCGATCACATGTTTTCACATAATGTCTAACATCTATAAATAAGGTAGGACAATAAAATCCAGAATTTAAAATTTTAAATGTAGTTTTATCTATGCCAAAGTGTCCTCCAAAATCGGATTCATGACATTTTGTAATAACAGCAAAAGTTTCCTCATAAGGTACACATCTTCGAATCATAGAATCTTTACCAATTTTAAATAAATGAGGTTCTTCCCAAATATAAGATTTAGCATCATATTTAAATTTCTTAATAAATTTGTTATCCAATTCATAAGGCAAAATATTGCTAACTATATAATTAACAATATCAACATACCAAGGTGTTTTGCATCCTTGAATAACATATAAAGATTCATCAGGAAATTTCTCATTTATATTTTCTTCCGAAATAATATCATTTTTAATTCTAGACAAATGATTAGCAATTTGGTTTTCAGTTCCTTTTCTATCTACTATTTGAAAATCAAATTCTTGTAGAAGTAAACCCATCTTATAAGTCTAGGTTTAGAATCCTTCTTAGATAATAGATATTTAATAGCAGAATAATCAGTATGAACTATGCATTTAGTACCAAGAAGATAGGGTCTAAATTTATCAAAGGTATATACTATCGCTAGAAGCTCCTTCTCAGTGGTAGTGTAATTTCTTTGTGTTTCAGTGAGAGTTTTACTAGCATAATATACAACTTTGAAAATCTTCTCATATTTTTGTCCTAATACAGCTCCAATTGCAAAATCACTTGCATCACACATTAATTGAAAAGATTTATTCCAATTAGGTGCAACAATGATAGGTGCAGTTATTAATTTTTCTTTTAGAATATCAAAAGCATTAATACATTCTTTGTTAAATTCAAATTTCACATCTTTTTCCAATAAATTACAAAGAGGTTTAGCAATTTTAGAAAAATCCTTTATGTATCTTCTATAAAATCCAGCATGACCTAGAAAACTTCTCACATCGATATGATAGTAGGTGGTTGCAATTCAGACAATAATTTTCACTTTTGCTCGATCTACTTCCATCCCTTTTTGTGACACTTTGTGACCAAGTACAATGCCTTCTGTGACCATGAATTGACATTTTTCCCGCTTAAGAACTAAATTTGTTTCTTCACATCTTTTCGTAACTTTGGCTATGTTTTCCAAACAAGATTCAAAAGAAGTACCAAAAACTGAAAAATCGTCCATGAATATTTCAATTCCTTTGTCAATCAAATCACAAAATATTGACATCATACATCTTTGAGAAGTTGCAGGTGCATTACATAAACCAAAAGGCATTCTTCTAAAAGCAAATGTTCCATAAGGACTTGTAAATGTTGTTTTTTCTTGGTCCTTAGGAGCAATAAGTAACTGATGATAACCAGAATATCCATCCAGAAAACAGAAATATGGGTGTCCAGCTAATTTATCAAGCATATGATCCAAGAAGGGTAAAGGAAAATGATCCTTTCTAGTGGCTTTATTTAATTTCCTATAGTCAATACAAATTCGCCATCCAGTAACTTGTATTTAGGAATTAGTTCATTTTCATCATTAACAATGACAGTTACACCTCCTTTCTTCGGAACACAATGAATATGACTTACCCATTGACTATCCGAAATAGGATAAATAATACCAGCATCTAACCACTTAACAATTTATTTTTTAACAACCTCTTTCATGATAGGATTTAATCTTCTTTGAGATTCAATAGTAGGTTTAAAATTTTCTTCCATTAAAATTCTATGCATACAAATGGAAGGGCTTATTCCTCTTATATCAGCAATGGTCCAACCAAAAGCTTTCTTATAATTCTTTGACACACCTAGTAGTTTTTCTTCTTGATCTTTACTCGGCTCGAAGAAATAATAACAAGTAAAGTTAACGAATTTCCAAGAAATGCATATTTTAAATGTGAAGGTAACATTTTTAATTCCAGTTCAGGGGCTTTTTTAATTGATGGTAAAAGTATATCATTTTGAGTTATGTCTAAAGTTTCCCAGTTATCTTTAATAAAATGAGTCTCTTCTTCTTTTTCATCAGTTAAAAATTCAAATTTTTCTTCAGAAATGACTTTACATTTTTCTTGATAATATTTTTCAATTAAATAATCAATTATATCAATTCTATAACATTTCTCTTTATCAGGATACTTCATTGATTTAAGAACATTGAATTTAATTTCTTGATCATTAACTCTCATGGTTAGTTCTCCCTTTTGCACATCAATCATAGCTCGTCCGGTAGCTAGAAAAGGTCTCCCTAAAATAATAGGTATCTCTTTATCTTCTTCCATATCAAGTACGATGAAATCTACAGGGAAGATAAATTTATCCACTTTAACAAGGACATCCTCTAAAACTCCTTTAGGATAAGTGATAGATCTATAAGCTAACTGAAGGGTTACAGTGGTGGGAGTAATATCTCCTAAATCCAATCTTCGAAAGATAGAAAATGGCTTGAGATTAATACTTTCTCCTAAATCACATAAAGCTTTTCCACAAAATTTTTCTCCAATAGCACAGGGTATAGTGAAACTTCCAGGATCCTTAAGCTTTTTAGGTAATTTCTTTTGAATTATTGCACTGCATTCTTCACTTAATGCAACAGTTTCAAAAGCTTCAAATTTTCGTTTCTTGCTTAAAATATCCTTCATAAATTTTGCATAAGTTGGCATTTGTTCCAAAGCTTCAGCAAAAGGTATGTTAATAGTAAGTTTCTTAAAAATTTTAAAGAACTTAGAAAATTGATGATCAAGTTTCTGCTGTTTAAGTCTTTGAGGAAAAGGTGGTGGTGGTTTTTCAACTTTCACATTAACAGGTATAACAGTCTGATCTTGACTAGGAGAGAGAGTTTCTTTAAGTTTTTCAATCTCTTCAACCTCAATCTCTTTTTCAATTTCATTATGCATACTTTCTTTTAATTCCTTTCCACTTCTATGTTGCACAGCCTTAACATGTTCATGTTCTTTTTCAGTTTCCTTTGGTTTAATTTCAACATTACTACGAAGTGTTCCTACAGGTCTGTTATTAATTAAAGTAGCAATTTGCCCCCATTTGATTTTCAATATTATGAATAGCAGTATTTTGATTTTGTAAATGATTATTCATTTGTAAAATTAATTCTTCTATTGATAACTTTTTCCGTTGATTATTAAATCCAGGAGGTTTATAATTTGGATTAACTTGATTATTCCAATTTCCAGTGGGATGAGATTAATTATTACACCATTGTTTTTGTGAATTATTCCAGTTAAAATTAGGATGATTTTTCCACCCAGGATGATAATAATTTGAATAAGGATTATTTTTACTTGCAATAGCTTGTAAAGTTTCAATAGTCTGAGAATCTTCAATATTAGCAGAGTTATTATGTGAAATATTAATTGCAAAATTATCTAATTTCTTAGACATTGCTCGCTACTTGTGAAGCTAAGATAGAAAAGGCTTCATTATCGTAAATACTTGCCATCTTTTTAGGATTAATCCTTTCGGAAGGCCATTGAAAATTGTTATTAGCCATTTCTTCAATTAAAGTGTAAGCTTCTTCAAATGATTTAGACATTAAAGAACCTCCAAGCAACGAAGCATCAATAATTGATTTTAAAGATCCAATTAATCCATTATAAAATGTTTGAATAATAAACCAATCAGGTAAAGTATGATGAGGACATTTTCTTAATAGTTCTTTAAATCTTTCCCAAGTTTCATCTATTGTCTCCCCGTCAAATTGACTAAACGAAGTAATATCATTTCTTAATTTAGCATTTTTAGAAGGAGAAAAATATTTAGCAAGGAATTTTTATGCCATTTCAGCCCATGTTTTAATAGAACCAGTTGCTAATGAGTTTAACCACTTCTTTGCTTTATCTCTTAAAGAAAAAGGAAAGAGTCTAAGTCTAATAGCATCATTGATCACTGAAAAATTTATTAAGAAATTCATACCTATTTTTGATGACATTGCACTTTAAAGAAGGGTATTTTCTTTATTTTATTGCAGGAATGGAGAATTTAGGTGATAAAAACAAAAATCATAAAAAGGATCGGATTTGGAGCGAAAAGGAAGAAAATAATGCAATTTGTGCTGAGTCGCCGACGGCGAGATCGAGCCCGCCGACGGCGAGGTTACGAGGAGACATTTCGAAGGATTTATAATCGTCTCGCCGACAGCCGAGCCCGAGCCCGCCGACAGCGAGATAGCGCGGTTTGAAGACCTTCTAGAAGCCTCGCCGACAGCGAGGTAGTTCGTTGCCGATGGCGAGCTAGTTCAAATGGCACAGATACATTGAACCTGGACACTTTTTTGAAGAGATGCTTACACACCTCTTGGACCTTTGCTTACCTCTATATATAGAGGCCGAAAATCAGTCTTTTGTGTGCAATCTTTTAGTCTTTTGTCTAGTTTTGTGTGCAGTTGTGTGTCTTTAGTGAGTCTTTAGTGAGTTTAGTGAGTAATTAGTGAGTCGTGTTGTACTGGAAGGAAGAGTCAAAGGAACTACGAGGAGTCTGTTTGGGGATAAATCAAGATAAGTATTTGTATTTATTGTTTTTAACTTTAAATTAAATCCATGCTTAGTTTAGTTCCCATGCATTCTGAGTAGTTTATTTAGTCTTTCTCCCAAGTGACTTGATGAAATTAAAATAGAGATACTTTTATATATTAATAAATTGTGATAATTTTTACTTAAAACTTAATTTACTTTTCAAACTGGCCATTTGATTTGTTAAAATGTGTTGATTTACAACTATAGTAAAAATTACATCTGATATTCGGGGAATTCAAAAGCCTTGGAAGGAAGGTGCAAATAAATAAGGAAATAATATCATCGGGCGTAGAATCGAGCATTTTAGTGTGACGGACTAAAATATTCAATTCGTCCTATTGTTTGAGAGCTGAAGTGTAGATGTTAGCCCTCAGGCGAGGGGAACGTGGGAGCTCTGAAGTGGCAGTCGGTATCCTCCCAGCCCAGCCGCAGATTCAGTAATCAAACATAGGATTAGTCAATATTCTTTACACCTGGACCAAAGGGTAAATAATAGGAATGCTCCTATTTGTCACAATACCTTAAAAATTATCTATTTAAATTCATCAATCACTTAAATTTCTAAACAAGGGAAAAGATACTTTCTCTAAATAGTTAAGACTTATTTAGTTTAATTTCCCGCACTTTAAATATGCATTAATTCTCTACTTAGTTAAGTTACTCGATTAGAATACTTAGTTTACTTTATTGCGCTTAAATTTAGAATTCCAAATTTTCGTATACTAGTTTTATTATTATTATTATTATTATTATTTTAAAATTAGTTGTTATTTAATTTTCTCTTTCCCCGTGGGATCGATAACCGAGACTCCACTAGAGCCCTGTATTACTTGATACGATACGTATACTTGCGTAGCATCCACAACATAAATAATTACAATTCTATACATATAATATAGCGGGGTCAAGTTTTTGGCGTCGTTGTAATTAAATTAAAAATATCATAATATAAAATTGTGGGTCAAGTTTTTGGCGCCGTTGTCGGGGAAAGTAAGAAAAATTTACTAGTAGTAACGGATTATTTTAAAATAATTATAATAAATAAATTAGTATCTATTCTAAAATTGTATGCGCAAATTTGGAAACGAAAATTTAATACCTTACAATTCGAATTAGAGCGTACAATTAAAAGAATTAGAAAACAAAAGAAACAAATTATAAATTTAACACAAATGGCAAATATTCCCGAAATTCAAAATATGAACCAACAAAGACCATTAAGAGATTATGCCAACCCTACATCAGATGAAATTCATTTAACTATTCAAAACCCCGATGTAGTCTGCTAATTCATTTGAACTTAAACCCGCAATTATCCAAATGGTACAAAACAATCAATTTAGTGGTTCACCTACTGAAGATCCTAACTTACATCTTGCTAGTTTTCTAGAACTTTGTGCTACTTTTAAATATCAAGGAGTATCTGACGATGCTATAAGATTAGACTTTTTCCTTTTTCATTAAGGGATAAGGCTAAAATGTGGTTGAATTCGTTAGCACTCGGATCTATTAAAACTTGGGGAGAATTATCACAAAAATTTCTATCCAAATATTTTCCACCATCTAAAACTGCTAAATTTAGAAATGATATAACTTCTTTTTGTCGCTTAGATGGAGAATCAATATATGAAGCTTGGGAGAGATTTAAGGAACTTCTTAGGAAATGCCCACATCATGCGCTACCGTATTGGCGATTATTCAAACCTTTTATAATGGATTAGTAGGATCTTTAAGATCAATCATCGATGCTTCTGCTGGAGGTTCATTAATGTCTAAACCCTTTGATGAAGCTTATGCACTAATCGAAGAAATGGTAACAAATAATTTCCAATGGCCTGCTGATAGAGTAAATCCGAAAAGATAGCCAACATTCATGAAAACGATGCAATATCTATGTTAGCTTCTCAAATTGCTGCTATATCTAAGAAATTAGATCATTTTGGAATGAACTACTCTCCTACTTTAGAAGAAAACTCATCTGGACAAATCATAGAATCTCAATCTAATTATGAAACTTTAAATGCTATTAATAATAGAACTAATAACCCTTATTCAAACTATTATAATCCCGGTTGGAAAACTCATCCAAATTTTAATTGGAATAACACATCTAATCAACAATGGATGAATCAACCTAATCAAGCAAATCCAAACTATAAACCTAATTACCCACTTGGATTTAATAACAATAACCCTCAATTCAAAGATAAGAAATTATCTATGGATGAATTAATTTTGAATATGGGTCATCAACTACAAAATCAAGGAAATCAACTACAAATTCAAGGAAATCAATTACAAATTCAAGGAACATCTATTAAAAATATCGAAACTCAACTTGGACATATTGCTACTGCGCTAAATAATAGAATACCTGGAACTTTTCCTAGTAATATGGAAATAAATCCTAAAGATCAAGGAAAAGAACAAATTAAAGCAATACAACTAAGGAGTGGAAAAGAATTAGAACCTCAAATTCAAAAAGAACTTGAAAGCCAAAAAGAGGAAGTGGAAATTGAAAAGGAAACAATTCAACAAGATTTAAACTTAGAACATCCTTTAATACCAATGAAAATTTCTGTTGAAAAACCTCCACCACCATTTCCTCAACGACTAGCTCAACATAAAAAAGATAAACAATTTGCTAAATTCCTTGAAATATTAAAGAAATTAACAATCAATATACCTTTTGTCGAAGCTTTAGATCAGATGCCAAATTATGTAAAATTTATGAAAGATATTCTAAATAAGAAAAGAAAATTCACTGATAATGAAACTGTCGCACTTTGTGAAGAGTGTAGTGCTATTATTCGGAAGAAGCTTCCTGAAAAATTGAAAGATCCTGGTAGTCTATACCCTGCGCTATAGGAGAAAATTTTTATGGAAAAGCTTTGTGTGACTTAGGAGCAAGCATCAATCTAATGCCTTTATCAATTTTTAAGAGATTAGGATTAGGAAAAATTACACCTACTTCAGTAACCCTTCAATTAGCTGATCGTTCGGTTACCTATCCTAAGGGAGTTATTGAAGATGTGTTAGTAAAAGTGGATAAATTTATCTTCCCAAGTAGATTTTATTGTTTTAGATATGGAGGAAGATAAAGAAATTCCTATCATTTTAGGAAGACCATTTTTAGCTACTGGAAAAGCTATGATTGACGTTCAGAAAGGAGAATTAACTATGAGAGTAAATGACCAAAAAGTTACATTTAATATCGCAAAATCAATGAAATATCCTGCGCTAGAAAAAGATGATGAATGTTTTCGGATGGAAATATTTGAACATTTACAACGCGAACATTTTAAGGAATATTACGAAGATAAATTAGAAAAAGAAAACACTAAATTAATTGAAGATAATAATGAAGAACTAGATTATATTCAGGAAAGATTTGAATTTTTGGATAATACTGAAAACACTGACAAGAATATAGTTCCATCAATTATTAAACCTCCTGAACTTGAGCTAAAAATATTACCTGATCATTTGAAATATGCTTATTTAGGTAATTCTTCAACTTTACCAGCTTATTATTTCATCTGCATTAAACGAATCTCAAGAATAAAAACTTTTAGAAACTTTAAAAAAATTTAAGAAAACTTTTGGTTGGACTTTAGCAGATATTAAAGGAATTAGTCCTTCAATCTGTATGCATAGAATTATTTTAGATGATGAACATAAACCTAAAGCAGATCCCCAAAGGAGATTAAACCCGATAATGAAAGAAGTAGTTAAGAAAGAAATTTTAAAATGGTTAGATAATGGTATTATATATCCTATTTCGACGAGTGCTTGGGTAAGCCCAATTCACTGTGTTCCTAAGAAGGGAGGAGTGACCGTCATCGCCAATGAAAATAACGATCTTATTCCTATAAGACAAGTTACCGGTTGGCGTATATGTATTGATTATAGGAAATTAAATACCGCCACCGGAAAGATCACTTCCCTTTACCATTTCTAGACCGGATGTTAGATAGATTAGCCGGACATAAGTATTTTTGTTTTCTAGATGGATACACCGGTTATCATCAAATACAAATTGCTCCCGAGGATCAAGAGAAAACTACATTTACTAGTCCTTATGGAACTTTCGCTTTTCGAAGAATGCCTTTTGGATTATGTAATGCACCAAAGAACATTCCGGAGATGTATGATGTCTATATTTAGTAAGTTAATTGACAATGGAATAGAAGTATTTATGGATGATTTCTCTGTATTTGGAACATCATTTGACACATGCTTAACTCATCTTGAAAAAATATTAGAAGTATGTGAGAAAACAAATTTAGTTCTAAATTGGGAGAAATGTCAATTTATGGTTGCGGGCGGCATTGTATTAGGGCATAAAATTTCGGAAAAAGGCATGGAAGTGGACCCTGCAAAAATTCAAGTTATAGCTAAATTACCACCTCCAACCACGGTAAAAGGGGTAAGAAGTTTTCTTGGACATGCTGGATTCTACAGACGCTATATAAAAGATTTTTCAAAAATTACTAAACCTCTATGCCAACTTCTCGAAAAGGACAAGAAATTTGAATTTACAATCGAATGTCTGAATGCTTTTGAACTCTTAAAAGAAAAATTAATTACAAGACCTATAATAGTTTCACCTAACCGGAGAAACCATTTGAGCTTATGTGTGATGCTAGTGATTATGCTGTAGGAGCAGTTCTTGGGCAAAGATATGAAAAGATTTTTAAAGTTATATACTATGCTAGTAAAACTCTAAATAATGCTGAAATAAATTATACAGTTACAGAAAGAGAATTATTAGCGGTAGTATATGGTTTTAATAAATTTAGACCTTATCTGATTGGAACAAAATGTATCGTGCATACTGATCATTCTGCTATCAAATATTTAATGCAAAAGAAAGATTCCAAACCAAGATTAATTAGATGGATGCTATTAATGCAAGAATTCGATTTTGAGATCGTTAATAAGAAAGGAACCGATAATCAAATTGCGGATCATTTATCAAGATTAGAAAATCATGAATTATCTGATATTGAAAATGAAATTATAGACAGTTTTCCTGATGAACAACTATATAATATCAATGAGTGGAAAATACCATGGTATGCTGATATAGTAAACTATATAGTTAGTAATATTTTACCACCTATGTTAACTTTACAACAACAGAAAAAATTCATCCATGATACGAAAACCTATTTTTGGGATGAACCATATTTATATAAGCAATGTAAGGATTTAATTATTAGAAGATGTGTACCTTATGAAGAAACTGAACCAATTATTCAAAAATGTCATGATTCTGATTTTGGAGGACATTTCGGGATCGATAAAGCTCGCTTAAAAGATTCTACAATCCGGATTTTACTGGCCTACTCTATTTAGAGATGTATACAGATATATTAAAACTTGCGATAAATGTCAAAGTGTAGGAAATATATCTAGAAAAAATGAAATGCCTCTGAATTTTATATTAGAAGTAGAAATTTTTGATGTTTGGGGATTAGATTTTATGGGACCTTTTATTCCTTCGTTTGGAAACTCATACATATTAGTAGTTGTTGATTATGTTTCCAAATGGATTGAGGCACAAGCTTTACCTAGGTGTGATGCTAAGAGTGTTTCAAAATTTCTGATGAAAAATATTTTTACTAGATTTGGAATGCCGAGAGTGATTATCACTGACGGAGGAACTCATTTTAGAAATAAATACATTCACAAACTAGTAGAAAAATACAATATTACTCATAAGATATCCACTCGCTTATCATCCACGGACTAGCGGATTAGCTGAAGTATCTAATCGTGAGATTAAACGTATTTTAGAAAAATCCGTAAACCCAAATAGGTTAGATTGGTCTATTAGATTAGACAACGCATTATGGGCTTATAGGACTCGCTTATAAAACTACGATTGGAATGACTCCTTACGAGCTTATATATGGAAAAACATGCCACTTACCAGTTGAATTAGAACATAAAGCATATTGGGCGATTAAAGAATTTAATTATAATATGAAGGAAGTTTGGTGAGAAGAGATTGCTGCAATTAAATGAAGTGGAAGAATTAAGAAATGAATCATATGATAATGATCGGATTTATAAAGAAAAGATGAAATTATGGCATGATCGGAAGATTAATCGGAGAAATTTTGAACCGGGACGGGAAGTTTTGTTGTATAATACTAGATTGAAAATATTTCTCGGAAAATTGAAGTCTCGATGGTTAGGACCTTTCACCATAACTCAAATATTTTCATACAAAACTATAGAAATCGAAGATCCAAAAGCTGGACATAAATTTAAAGTTAATGGACATAGATTAAAACCATATTTCGAAGGTATAAGACCTAACTATAAAGAGGTTTTAATGCTTAGTCGACCCGATTAATAATTGAAATTAGGTCGGGCTGACGACGTTAAACCAAGCGCTTTATGGGAGGCAACCCATATTAGTCATCTATTTTTATTGTATCTTAATAGTTAGTCTATATTATTGAAACTTTACTACTCAATTATTATTAAGAATCATCACATATTTGAACCATTATGATGAGAAAAGAAATTATTCAATTTAGAGCAAAATTGGACATTATTTTGGAATCTCGCCGACGGCGAGGTAGATACTCGCCGACAGCGAGGTTCGCGCCTAAATTAGATTCAGTTTATTTATCGAGCTCGCTGACAACGAGAAACGTCCTCACCGACAGCGAGAACCGAAAAGGCAGTTTTTATAACTAAGTCGCCGACGGCGAGAAACGTCCTCGCCGACAGCGAGGAAGTTATAAAGATGGGTTATTTATACTTCGAATGCCGATTTGGACGGTTTCAACACCAATTCCTTTGTGAAAACCATTTCTTAAACCATTCTAAGTCTGCCTTCTTCACTAGAATTCATTCCATTCACCATAATGGCCTCCAAATTCTTAGATTCCTCTAAATCTGGAGTGTTTAACCGAAGGAAATTTGTGAGTGCGGAAGCACAGCGAATCTTCAACAAGGTTTTGATAAAGAAAAGAGTTATCAAGGAACGGGGATTTGTCAATCGAGGATTAGAGAATTCCACTACGAAAATAGAAGAAACGATCACGCAGCGGCACTGGGAGGTATTTTGTTACACTACGTCCGCTCGTTGTTATTCCAGTTAGTGAAAGAGTTCTACTCTAACTTACATGCGATCAACAATGGGAATGTCTACGTCCGAGGAAGATGGGTAACGTTTACTCCATCAAGAGTAAATGAATTATTCTCTATAGAAAACACCCGGTATGTCACTATTCAAATTTTGTGCCTTCTCGATATAATATGAATGAGATATTTCGATATCCGATCGATGAACCGGAAGATTGGGAAATGCGTGAAGACGGGTATGTTAGTTTCTCCGCATCACTTTTGAATCTCGTCTCAAAGCACTGGCACTTTTTCATCTCATCTAAATTGTTACCTACTATGAGGGTAAACAAGGTTTCGAAGGAATGCGCTATATTGAATTATTGTATTCAAAGTGGATTGCCTATTGATGTTGGATCAATAATTGTTAAGTCTGCATTGGGTTTAATTGTGCATGGGTCAGTTCACGGACTAGGACACCCATCTACTATTTTTGCATTATGCAGTCAGTATCAGGTTTCTTATGAAGCTTGGGAAAAGGTTCTGTTACCTTGGAAGCCGCTTGATCCTACAGATATGTTCCCTACTTTGGACAATAATGAAGACAATACATTTATCTCTGATAGAGCTTCACAGAATAATCCAATAGCAAGGCCTATTTCAGATAAAACAGAGTTACTTTTGAAGAAAATTAAAGGAATGGAGAAAGAACTGCAGAAAGTGAGAGATTTAATCGACAATATATCTGATTTATTTGATCACATTGACTGGAGGATGAAGGAACACTTTGATCATTATGGACACTCGGAAGCTAGCTTTCTTCATTTACCGAGACAAAAGGGTTGGATCATCGAAGAATGCGCTCGAAATTTCCCTTCGAGCCTTTCTATAACTTATTTGTGCATCATCGTCATATCGGAAATATCGGAGAAGATGAAGATTCCGACCTTGAAGAGTAGTAGTAAAGATTTCCATGATACTGTTTGTATTTATGGTATTTGATTTGATTTAGATTTTATTATGTGTGGAGTGATGATTTGAATATCTCAAACTTAATTGAGATATGTGTCATAGTTTTGTATCAGCATTTAGTGTGTCGTGGATTGGTTTGCGATGCTGATTAATAGTAAGGATTGAAGTTTGAAGTTTGATTATAGAGTCTAAAATTATGTTAGTTTGTATATCTCATGGATTTCAATATTAAAGTTAATTTGTTGTGTTGTGTGAATTTGTTTGTGTATAAGTAGCTAATCTTCATATAAAATTAATAAATGATGTGATCGGAAATATAATATAAGGCAAATTAAGGACGAAAAATGAGTGACGAATTTCAAAAATTTTAAAACTTTTGGAATCTCGCCTACAGCGAGATCGATCTCGCTGACAGCGAAGAATTTGCCGCCGACAGCGAATTTTTCCTGAGAGTTTTTGGTTCAGAAAAATATTAGCTCGCCGACGGCGAAAAATCTCGCTGACAGCGAGGTCGGGAAAAACATATATTTGACCGGTCAAAAACACTATTCATCATCCCCAACCTCTCATTTTCGCAAAAACCGACCTAGGGCTTGAGAGATCTTGGATTTAGAGGCGATTTCATCACTCAAAAACACCGGATTTCATCTTCTCTTGGTAAGTGCTTCACTCCTATGCAAAAATTTTTTTATTTTCACCGTGTATTTTCACCACATTGCAAATTTTGGGAAAAATCAAAATATGGAAGAAATATTCGGTGGAAATCCATGGAATTCAATTTAAATTGCTTATAAATGTTGTAGGAAGCCTTCTTAGGATTATTTTTAAGTTTAGTGAAAATTTTCATGATTTTCACAGATCGATCGTATGGCTCCACGACAAAAACGTCGAGTAGAATTCGACAAAGACCGATTCATCAATGCACGAGCACAGACTAAATATTTTGAAAATATTCAAGGAAGAAAGTGCATTGCGGATCGGGTTTTCAAAAATTCGGGAGGAGAAGTAGAGCGGATTATTAAGGAACGAGGTTGGGAGAATTTCTGTTACGTTCAATATAGAGCAGCTGTAGAAGTGGTTAAAGAATTTTATGCCAATTTGATTGCCGCTGAAGATGCACCAGTAAAGGTACGAGGTTTTTTGTAGAATTCAATGCTGCAAGAATTAACGCGTTCTATGAAGTTCATGACTCGCACTTTAGCGAGTATGAAACTTTTGGAACGATGGAAGGACCACTGGAGGAAGTCATTAACTTTCTCACTGATGGGACCGGAGTTTGGAAAATTAAGCAGCGGGAAAGAGTGAATTTTCCTCTTTCTAAATTAAATGCAGTCTCCAAAGCCTGGCATTACTTTATTTGTTCTACTCTGTTACCCACATATCACCACAGTGAGGTAACACGAGATAGAGCAATTCTGAATTATTTATCAAAACATCCTGGCCACTCCTCGAAATGAGAGTGGAGCTGGATTGGGACACCCTGGATTAATTTTTACACTCTGCCAACTCTCTGGAGTTGAGGCTAGAGATAATGAAGAATGGGTAGAACCAATGAAACCACTCACAGCTGCCAATATTAAGAAGTATGAATCTCATGAAGGGTGGAAAGTAGGAGTAAGAAGTTATTTCACTCAGTCAAGTAGAGATATACCCTCTACTAGCCATGAACCTCCTGAGCCTACCACCCCTACCCTACAAGATCTGATGAATGAATTGACACTGCATAGAAGAAGTTTTGAGCGAGTTTGGAGAAACAATGGGGAGAAGATTTGATCATTTTGATCAAAGAATTGATAATACTGGAGAGGAGACATGATTATGATAGCGAATATCTCCAGCGACATTCGGAATACTAGATTGCATACTATGAAGCTGAACGTCGTTATAGGAGTGGTGATTTAGATGTTGTCTTTCCTGAGTGCCCCCGATATTCACAGTATCATCCTGCTCAGTCTTCTCGGCTACGGATCAGGGAGGAGATGATATAGACTGGAACTTTGGTGCTGAAGATTAGGACTTTATTTGTTTTATTTGTTTGATGTTAAGTTATTTTAAAGACTTTATATATTTGTAATATTCAGTATTTTATGTTTTGAGACATTGGATGTTTGTTAGATTATTTGCTTGAATTGTTATAGTAGTTTAGTTTTTGTTTTTGTGTAGTTAATTGCATTTGTTTTTTATGTTAAATAGGATGTTAGTTTTCTTTAGTATGTTTTTATTTTATTCTGTATTGTTTTAAGTTGTAAAATTGTTAATCTGTCAGTTAAATTGTTTTTAATATGTTAGTAATTCATATGTGTAGTGAAGAGTTAATTTTAATTGTTATATTTAATACTTATCTTAGATTTTATCCCTGCATTTTCTTTAAATTGTTATATATATATATGGAGAATACTAACAGTACAGGTTCAATGAAAAATGAAAAAGCTCGCAAAAATTTCAAAGAAAAAGAAATACCTAAACTTCAAAGGTATGATTTATTTACTTTCCCTTTTTCATTATTTAGAATAGATATAAAAATTTAAGTTTGGGGGGAGTAAAATACAAATTTAGTTATTAACTTGTTCTCAATTTCTATTTTCAAATTATTATAAAATGATTTTTATAACAAATTTTTCAATTTAATTAATATGAATTATTTTATTTAATTATTATAAAAGGTTAAATGAATTATTTCTAGTGCTTTAATTAATTAAATAGAATAAAATATTTGGTTAAAGGGAATAAGAATATAGTAAACTATTTTTAGTAAGGAAAACTATATTCTAAAATTAAAATTCTTAAGTATTCATGTGAAAAAGAAAAGATTGAAAATCAATAAAGTAAAAACTATGAAGTATATATAAGCTAAGAAATATTCCTAAGTTTCAAATTTAGGAAGATGAAAATGAAGTTCAAAATTATTAACAAGCTCTCCGGATACGGTAATCCTCAAAAGAAAAAGAAAAAAAGAAAAAGAAAAAAAAAGAAAAAAAAAAGAAAAAGAAAAAGAAAAAGAAAAATGAGGAGAAGCTTGAGGAGATGTCTTATCAAAAATTGGCTTCATTTGAATTAACCTAAAGGGAAAAACTTAGATATTTCCAAACTTATATTTATGGATTAGAATTTTACCTAATAGTGTTTTCTTGAATTTCTTATCATATGAATATCTTAAGTAGTTATTCTTTTAAATATAGTCCTTCCTGAAATGAATAGTAAGCTAGAAATCTTAGACCTGATAACTAAATAATTTATTTCTATAAAATTACATGAATTATTTTTATTTAACTTTATTATGATATTAATTAATCTAATTCATAGTTTATTTAAATTGAAAAATCTTACTAAAGAAATCATTATTTTTATGTAGTACTAAAATTACTTGAGGACAAGTAATAAGTAAGTTTGGGGGATTTTGATCACTGAAAAATTTATTAAGAAATTCATACCTATTTTTGATGACATTGCACTTTAAAGAAGGGTATTTTCTTTATTTTATTGCAGGAATGGAGAATTTAGGTGATAAAAACAAAAATCATAAAAAGGAGCGGATTTGGAGCAAAAAGGAAGAAAATAATGCAATTTGTGCTGAGTCGCCGACGGCGAGGTTACGAGGAGACATTTCTGAAGGATTTATAACTGTCTCGCTGACAGCGAGCCCGAGCCCGCCGACAGCGAGATAGCGCGGTTCGAAGACCTTCTAGAAGCCTCGCCGACAGCGAGGTAGTTCGTCGCCGACGGCGAGCTAGTTCAAATGGCACAGATACATTGAACCTGGACACTTTTTTGAAGAGATGCTTACACACCTCTTGGACCTTTGCTTACCTCATATATAGAGGCCGAAAATCGATCTTTTGTGTGCAATCTTTTAGTCTTTTGTCTAGTTTTGTGTGCGGTTGTGTGTCTTTAGTGAGTCTTTAGTGAGTTTAGTGAGTAATTAGTGAGTCGTGTCTGTACTTGAAAGGAAGAGTCAAAGGAACTACGAGAGTACGTTTGGGGATAAATCAAGATAAGTATTTGTATTTATTGTTTTTAACTTTAAATTAAATCCATGCTTAGTTTAGTTCCCATGCATTCTGAGTAGTTTATTTAGTCTTTCTCCCTATTTATGAAATTAAGTGACTTGATGAAATTAAAATAGAGATACTTTTATATATTAATAAATTGTGATAATTTTTACTTAAAACTTAATTTACTTTTCAACTGGCCATTTGATTTGTTAAAATGTGTTGATTTACAACTATAGTAAAAATTACATCCGATATTCGGGAATTCAAAAGCCTTGGAAGGAAAGTGCAAATAAATAGGAAATAATATCCATCGGGCGTAGAATTGAGCATTTTAGTGTGACGGACTAAAATATTCAATTCGGTCCATGTGTTCGAGAGTCGAAGTGTAGATGTTAGCCCTCGGGCGAGGGGAACGTGGGAGCTCGAAGTGGCGATCGGTATCCTCCCGACCTAGCCGCGGATTCGGTAATCGGACATAGGATTAGTCAATATTCTTTACACCTGGACCAAAGGGTAAAGAATAGGAATGCTTCTATTTGTCACAATACCTTAAAAATTATCTATTTAAATTCATCAATCACTTAAATTTCTAAACAAGGGGAAAGATACTTTCTCTAAATAGTTAAGACTTATTTAGTTTAATTTCTGCACTTTTAATACGCATTAATTCTCTACTTAGTTAAGTTACCTGATTAGAATACTTAGTTTACATTATTGCGCTTAAATTTAGAATTCCAAATTTTCGTATACTAGTTTTATTATTATTATTATTATTATTATTATTATAAAATTAGTTGTTATTTAATTTTCTCTTTCCTCGTGGGATCGATAACCAGGACTCCACTAGAGCCTCGTATTACTTGATACGATACGTATACTTGCGTAGCATCCACAACATAAATAATTACAATTCTATACATATAATATAGCGGGGTCAAGTTTTTGGCGTCGTTGCAATTAAATTAAAAATATCATAATATAAAATTGTGGGTCAATCATCAGAAAAATTGTTATATTTAAAGGTAGCACAAAGTTCTAAAAAACTAACAAGGTGTAAATTTAGATCCTCATTTAGTGTTCCACCAAATTGATTGTTTTGCACCATTTGAATAATAGACGGTTTAAGTTCAAAAGAATTAGCATCTACAATGGGTATTTGAATACTACTATGAAGTTCATCAATTGTAGGGTTAGCATAATCCTTTAATGGTTTATAAACATTTTAATCATTAAGTTCAATTGGATTTTGTAAAGTAGCCATTTCTTAAAATTTTTGAATTTGTTTTCCCTTTTTAATTTTTCTAATTGTTCTTTCTAGTTCAGAATCTAAAGGTATTAATCCTTCAGAACCAAAACTTCGCATAAAAAAAATAAAACAAGGAATAAAATTTATATATATATATATATATTATATGCTTTGGAAATATAATATTTAAAAATCTATAACTATTCTTATTCAATCCCCGACAACGGCGCCAAAAACTTGACCCGATTTTTGTATTTCCAAATACAAGGATTTGTTACCACTGCTAGAAAATTTAATTTCTGGCAAAGGCGCGAAACACTTGACCTAGAATAACTTGCTATATAGATGTGTACCAAATTTTAATTACGGCAATAATAATAAATAAAACTTGATTGCTACTTAATGCTAAAGTTCGTTAATGTTTAATACTTTTTTAAATATATGTTTATATAGCAAAATATAATTTAAAAAGAAAATATTTTATATACTTTTTGGGTACTACGCAAGTATACGTATCATTTCAAGTAATATAGGGCTTTGAAACAAAGACCCCAGTATCGATCCCACGGGGAAACATATGGTAATAAATTTTTAAATATTGTTTTTCAAAAATCTTTTTGTATTTTAATCTAACTATAAATTACTTTTAATTTACTAGATGCAGATAAAGAAAACAATAATAAGAAAATGATTTTGTGAAAACTATATAAAACAAACAAATTTCTTCCCTTCAATTAATCTAAGATTTTTAAGATAATTTAATATTCGTTGGAGAATTTGATTTATGGTATTGTGCCAAATAGAAGCATTCCTATTCTTTATCCTTTGATCCAGGCACAAAGAACATTGGCTAATTTACAGATCAGGTCCGGATGTATTGTTAGTAGAATGGGTTAATCTAGACTCACATTACTAGATGTCCAAGGGTGGCTATGGTCGGCCCTACTAGTGACCATTTCCTTATCTATAAATCAAATTATAAGAATTTAGTCTGTCACTCTAAAAACTTATCAATTATAAGCCCTTTAAATCTTATCTTCCTATTTATTTGCACTTCACCTTGAATAGCCCGCACATAGCCTTCGACTACCCAAGGATTCATGTGACATTTACAAGTTAAGAGTTCTTCTCCTTCTAGGTCTCAAAACTCTTCAATAGGTTTTAACAATTTAAATGACCAATTTAAAAAGTAAAGTAAGATCAGGTATTAATATCATCACAATGTTTTGAAAATATTTTGAATTTCAATTCTCCATCGAATCTTATATTATCTTATTTATCTCTTCATAATTGAAGGAAGAAAGTAAACTAACTACTCAGAATACATTGAATATAAACAGCAAAACATAATAAATAAACTTTGAATCAAAAATAAAATACTTATCTCAAATATTCCTTCTACAGATCTTCTGATTCCTACTGACTCCACAGTGTAATGAACTCCAGATGCAACAACTTGAAAATAAACTCACTAAACTAAAATAAAAGTGGCCCTAAATTTCTCTCTCTATTTCTCTCTCTAAGGATGAGAGATCCTAAAGTGGATAAGAGAAAGGGGTTACAATGGGGGGCACATTTTTTTGAAGAAATGGACTCCTATTTATAGGCTTCAAGGGTTGCCTTGAGGCACCTCTTCAAAACATGTCCACATTCATTGAATTTTCTAGAAGGTCTGTCTGGCGCCTAAGCACCGGAATCTGGCACCTAGGCGCCGGACACCGCGTCCAGTTCTTCGCACCTCTTCACTTTGGCTCGCACCTCTTCGCGATTAAAACCTTTTTGGAGCGTCCAAATGCAATGTATCACAAGTCCTATTATCAAGGAACAACTGCCAGTCTTCTAGAATGTCTAATAACTGCTCACTCCGTCAAAATAACCATTCAAAACGTTGTAAAAAACTTGACAGTTCTGTATCGAGTCTGGCGCTTAGGCGCCAACTTTTGACGCCTAGGCGCCAGGCCATTTTTCTATAATTTTTGTATTTTGCTCCATTTTTGCTCCTTTTCGCTCCTTTTCCTTTTTTGTACCTTTTTACATCACCTACATCCAAATACACAAAAATACCTTTCATTAAAGCATAATATCCTTAGAAATTAATAAGAATTAAGGCGTAAAAAATAGGTATTTTTTTATGGATCACATACACATTAAAACATTTACTACCACACACACCACACTCAGAGCAACATATAAAACATAAATCTAAAAACAATGCATCTGAATATGCATAACAGATAAATAGTACAACTACAATCTCATACTATCAGAGTTCACATCACAACATAATCATCAAACAAAATACTAGACAAAGTACACAATAACACAACACAACAACACAACTAAAACAAACAGCATACATCTCTTCATCCTCATCATCATCATCATCCTGCTCGTTCCAATCCCTGGATGGCACATAAGGTATGTAGAATGGATGTGGGGGCATCTCAACACTCTGATCACCTCTAATCAGTCTATCCAAATAATGCTGATAATTCTCCTCATACTCATCATGTTTTATAATATATCTCTCCACATTATCCATCTAACCATCCATATCTTTCAGATGCACTAGAGTAAGACTCACTTTCTTAAAAATTTTTCTTAATATACTAGTTTGTGAATCAGTAGATGATAAAGCACGTGAAGTAGTAGCACGAGAAGTAGATGCAGCAGAAGCAGAAGAATCCCTACCAAATCCTCCTCTCCAGCCAAATTTTGAATGTACAGTGTAAGCTCCAATGTTTACACTGGTGATAGGTTTCAAAGGCTGAAGTACCTCTTCCTAGGTTTCAAATTTCACTTCAGACCATTCACATAATGAATGAATCAGAGAAGGAAATCCCATACCTGTAGTAGTGGTAGATCTGGCACAATTCACAATATAATCATAAATGATCGCTCCAATATCTATAGGCTTTCCTTGTTGAATGCAACGGTTTAAAACAGCTCTTTCCCTCGTTACTTTACTAGTATGACTTGAAGGCAACAGTTTAGAAGAGATAAAATAATGTCATGCCTTAAAAGTGGCATTTAATTTGGAAGCAGGAAAATTCACTCTTTTATCATTTGTTATTTTCCATAATCCTCTTCCATCAGTCAAAAATTTCATTATCTCATCTAACTCTCCCTCTGTACTATGAAAATTAGAATAAAAACAAAATATAACAGGAGGTAGTTAATAGAAAGTGTTAATTACCCCAGAAGAAAAGTTCACATCTTGCCTCTTAACCATCACCAAATTATCTTCTGATGCAGGCAAATTCGCATAGAATTCTCTAACAACAGAAACAACAACAACAGCAGAGAAGCAACAGTAGTTCTGCCAGTTCCTCCTAGCAATCATATCTTCAATTACTTCTCCTAGCTTACTGAACACTCTTTCAGGAATCAATTTAAATGACTGCAAGGCATCGACATATCGTTCCTCAGCCCTCGCACTAACAAATTTGTCAGAATCAAACTTCGACTTTCCTCTCGCGCGTTTTGACTTTGGAGCAATCTCTAAAAATTCACAAAAAATTTACCATAAATTCCAAATCAAACTAAACTTGCTAAATTATCTTCCAAAAGATGTTTCCACTAAATCCAAGCAATTTCTTAAGTTTTTCCTCAAATTTTCACCATGAATAGTGATTTTAAGATTTTCCAAAATGTACTCAAAATACATGGTGAAAATCAAAAATTTTACTTAGGAGTAGTGCTCTTACCTCAAGGAATCCAAATCTACAAATTTTTGTTGAGATCGGCTCTTAAATGGTCCAAATCAAGGATGCCCTAGACTCTCTCTCGCATAAAAAAGATGGGTTGAAGATGAACAGGGGAGTTAAAATGGCGATTCACGGGTTTTTAACTGTTGGGAACCAATTTTCGCGAACTGGCGCTTAAGCACGAACCTTTCGCGCTTAGCCACAAAATCTGGCGCTTAAGCGCCGGCACTCTAGCGCTTAACCGCCAATACCAAGATTTTCACAATTAAGGTATATGCTTTAAACCACTTCGTTAATCACCCTTAATCTCTTCAATATAATTATCTCTTCCCCATAAATCTTCCAATATTCCAATTCAAATGTTTAATATTCATCGATTCCAAATAAATTTCACACAAACACAAACTTATATTCATTAAAAACAAACATAGCACTTAATACAATCCTAGAATTTCTATCCACATACATAGGATGAAATTCTCTAGATACAAGAGACTTAATATCAAACTGATAAGTTTACATCTCTAGGATGTAACTATCACATCATAAGGCGTAATTAAAACTTAAACATAAACACTAAACACACCAAACAAAACACATAAGAACACTAAACATATTAAACAAAACATATAAGAACACAAAACATATAAGAACAAAGCACACTTAATTCCACTCCCCATTAGGCGAATTATATCCAGGACCACTATTATTCTCATTTGACCCTTCTGGAATATAAACCTGATAGAACGGGTGATAATTATTCATTCTTATATCTTCTTCTTCAATCCATTTGATCTTCAAAAAAATCGCCTTATCCGCTTCTTCCACGTATCTTGAATGACTGAATTGCATCTTGAGTTGCCATCCTATGTGCTCCAAATGTAAGTTAGTTTCATTGATCTTTGCTTCCATTGAAGTCACTCGGGCTTCAATTTTTGCAATCATTTCTGCAATCCCTTGAATACTAATAGCGAGAAATCCATTGAATAACTCTTTAAGCATCGTCACTAATGAACTTAATCTTGTCGAATCTTGCTTCTTCCGAATCTCATTCTCCTGTGAAGACATGATGTACTCAAAATACTCTTCTTAAGATTCAGGAATGAAAATAGGACTTGGGGCAAGTGTTTCTCTTAAATCAGGTTCTTTTTATAGACTTGGGAGGTGCTAAAACTACCCTAAGACGTTTTAAAACTCCAAAATAACTTACAAAACCTCTTTTCCACGATCTAGGCTTCTAGAATCTCATTTTTCACGTTTTTTGTAACTCCGACGCCTAAGCGCCAACTAGGCGGCGCTTAGCCGCCAGTGCTCAATTTAGCACAGGTCTGCCAAATGTCCAAATTTTCATTCTGACTCCTCTAAGTCATCAAATAAGATCAAATAAACTTTATTCAGTTTAAAAACTCCAAATTACTACCACTAAATACATAAAAACAAACCAAACAAAGCAAATAAAGCACACAAAACAAACATAAAGCAAAGCACACCAATAATTATGGGTTGCCTCTCACAAAGCACTTGGTTTAATTTCTTCAGCCTGACAAACCCAGAACTCATTCTGAGTGACCCAACATCAGATTCTTATCAGACTTAGATTGCTCAACTAAAAAATATAGTTTAATTCTATTTCCATTAACTTTAAATATTTTTCCAGTTATAGGATCTTGAATATCCACAGCTCCATAGGAATAAATTTTCATCACAATAAAAGGACCCATCCATCTGGACTTAAGTTTTCCAGAAAAAATTCTCAATCTGGTATTATACAGCAAAACTTTCTATCCTGGCATAAGATTTTTAGTAATAATCTTCCGATCATGTCATAACTTCATCTTTTCCTTATAAATCTTAGCACTTTCATAAGATTCATTCCTCATCTCTTCAAGCTTATTTAATTGCAATAATCTCTTCTCAGCAGCATCTTTCAAATTATAATTGAACTCTTTAATAGCCCAAAATGCTTTATGCTCAAGTTCAATAGGTAAATGACAAGCTTTTCCAAAAATCAGCCTATGTGGGGACATTCCTATAAAGGTTCTGTAGGCAGTCCTATAGGCCCACAAAGCATAATCCAGTTTGATTGACCAATCCTTTCTATTTTGATTAACAGTCTTTTCCAATATTCTTTTAATTTTACGATTGGATAATTCAACCAAACCACTTGTCTGCGGATGATAAGCAGTTGCAATGTGATGATTAATATGATATTTCTTTGCTAACTTTCCAATAATCATATTTCTAAAATGACTTTCCCCATCAGTTATGATTACTCTTGGTATTCCAAATCTGCAAAATATATTCTTTCTTAAAAACTTTGCAACACTTTGAGCATCACATCGAGGTAAAGCAATAGCTTCAATCCATTTGGAAACATAGTCTACTGCCATCAAAATATAAACATTTCCGAAAGATGGTGTAAATGGTCCCATAAAATCTAATCCCCAAACATCAAATATTTCAACTTCCAACATATAATTGAGGGGCATTTCATTTCTTCTAGAAATATTTCTTACACGCTGACATCTATCACAATTTTTAATCAATTTTTAATATAAGCATTCACATCCTTAAAAATTGTAGGCCAATAAAATCCTGATTGTAAGATTTTATATGCAGTTTTATCACTTCCAAAATGTCCCCCATAATGAGAATCATGACATTTTTGAATAATTTCATAAGTTTCTTCCAAGACATCTTCAAATTATAAGATCCTTTCCATGTTTATATAAAAAAGGGTCATCCCAAAAATAAGTCTTAGCATCAGACAGAAATTTCTTCTTTTCCTGATATGTCAAGCCATAGGGTATAATATCACTGCCAATAAAATTTACTATGTCTGCATACCACGGAACACGCCACTCATTAACAGTGAACAATTTTTCATCAGGAAAATGTTCATTAATTTCTTCAACATCACAGAGAGATTTTTCAATTTCAAGCTTGGACAAATGATAAGCAATTTGATTTTTAGAACCCTTTCTATCTACTATCTCAAAGTCAAATTCTTGCAAAAGAAGAATCCATCTTATCAGTGTCGATTTAACTTCTTTTTTCTTCAATAAGTATTTGATAACAGAATGATCAGTATGCACAACACATTTAGTTTCAATTAAATATGATCGAAATTTATCAAAGGCAAATACTATAGCTAATAACTTTTTCTCAGTAGTGGTATAATTAATTTGAGCTTCATTAAGAGTTTTACTAGCATAATAAATAACTTTGAAAATCTTATCATATTTCTGACCCAAAACAGTACCAATAGCAAAATCACTAGCATCACACATTAATTCAAAAGGTTTTTCCCAATTTGGTGAAATTATTACAGGTGCAGTGATTAATTTTTCTTTAATGTTTCAAAGGCTTTGAGACAATCATCATCAAAATTAAAAATTGCATCCTTTTCCAGTAAACGATATAAAGGTTTTGTAATCTTTGAAAAGTCTTTGATGCAACGCCTATAGAATCCAGCATGTCCTAAAAAACTTCTAATTCCCCTTACATTGGTTAGGCAAGGTAAATTAGATATAACTTGAATTTTGCAGGATCTACCTCCAAACCTTTTTCTAAAATTCGATGTCTCAAAACAATTTCTCTTGCCACCATAAATTGGCATTTTTCCCAGTTAAGGTCCAAATTAGTTTCTTCACAGCATTTTAGAACCTTAGATAAATGTTCTAAACATCATTCAAATGAAATTCCAAACACTGAAAATTCATCCATTAAAACTTTAATCCCTTTTTCAATTAAATCACAAAAAATAACCATCATACATCTCTAAAATGTAGCAGGGGCATTATATAAACCAAAGGGCATTCTTCTAAAAGCAAACGTACCATAAGAACTGGTAAACGTGATTTTCTCTTGATCCCCAGGAGCAATTTGAATTTGGTGGTAACCAGAATATCCATCTAGAAAACAAAAGTATTTATGCCCAGCCAGTCTATCCAACATTTGATCCAGAAATGCGAGTGGAAAGTAATATTTCTTTGTGGCAAGATTTAATTTTCTATAATCAATGCATATTCACCACCCTGTAACTTGTCTTATTGGTATTATTTCATTTTTTTCATTAACAGTTACAGTCACTCCTCCTTTCTTAGGAACACAGTGAATAGGACTAACCCATGCACTATCTGAAATGGGGTAGATAATTCCAGCATTCAACCATTTTAAAATTTCTTTCTTAACAACGTCTTTCATGATAAGATTTAATCTCCTTTGGCGATCAGCCCACTGTTTGCAATTATCTTCCATAAGAATTCTGTGCATACAAATTGAAGGACTGATTCCTTTAGTATCAGCAATTGTCCATCCAAAGGCTTTCTTGTGCTTTTTCAAATTTTCAAGTAAACTCTCTTCTTCTTTTTCAGTTAATTGAGAGGAAATTATAACTGGCAAAGTTGAGGATTCACCTAGAAAAGCATACTTCAAATTATCAGGAAGCATTTTTAACTCAAGTTCATGAGGTTTTTCAATTGATGGACCATAAGATTCATCTTTTTCAGTCAAATCCAACAATTCAAAACTTTCACGAACATATTTTAAATCTTCCTCTTGAAATTCTTTAGAATCAAGTAACTCCTCTTCTTGCTTATGTTCCAATTCTTCTCTTTCATAAGTTGACTTGAAATGACATTTACTCAAATATTTTATAGCATCCATCCTATAACATTCATCTTCTTTACCTTTAGAAAGATATTTCATCGATTTTGAAATATTAAATGTAACAGTCTGATCATTAACCCTCATCGTTAATTCCCCTTTTTGCACATCTATCATGGCTCGGCCTGTAGCTAGGAAAGATCTTCCCAAAATTATAGGTATCTCTTTATCTTCCTCCATATCTAACACAATGAAAACAATAGGAAAAATAAATTGATCCATTTTAACCAAAACAACTTCTATAACTCCTTTAGGATATGTGATCGAACGATCTGCTAATTGCATAGTTACAGTAGTTGAGGTTATTTCTCCTAGTCCCAGTCTTTTGAATATTGATAGAGGCATAAGGTTAATGCTTGAACCCAAATCACATAAAGCTTTTCCATAGAATCTGTCTCCAATTGCACATGGAATTGTGAAACTACCAGGATCTTTAAGCTTTTTCTGAATTATTGCACTGCACTCCTCACTAAGTGCAACAATCTTGTTATCTTCAAACTTCCTTTTCTTGTTAAGAATATCCTTCATAAATTTCACATAGCTTGGCATTTGTTCTAAGGCTTCAGCAAATGGAATATTAATAGTAAGCTTCTTAAATAACTCCAAGAATTTTAAAAATTGCTTATCCAACTTTTGTTAACGAAGTCTCTGAGGAAATGGAGGTGGTGGTTTTTCAAAATCAACCTTAGGTGGAGAAACAGGTCTTTCCAAACCTTTTGGAGCATCCTCCTTTGGTTCTTCAATCTCTTCTTTCTCTACTTCAGTTTCTTTTAGAACTCTATCTTCCAATTCTCTTCCACTTCTCAGTTGAATTGCTTTAACTTGTATTTTATTCTTTTCTCTTGGATTTACTTCAGTATTACTTAGAAGCATTCTTTGGGATCTATTACTTAAGGCATTTGCAATTTGTCCCAATTGATTTTCAATATTTATGATGGTTTCTCCTTGAATCTGTAATTGATTTCCCATATGTGACACCACTTCTTCAATAGATAACTTTTTCTCCTTTAATTGTACAGCATTGTTATAACCTGAAGGATAAGTTAATCTATTATTATTATTATTTCCTTGGTTGTTCCAATTCCCTAATGGGTTTACTTGGTGGTTCCCTCATTATTGATTAACACCACCCTGATTATTGGTATTCCAGTTAAAATTTGGATGATTCTTCCAATTTGGGTTATAATAATTGGAATATGGATTGTTAGGCTTAATTATAACATTCACAGTTTCTGGTGAATAAAAAGAATCAACCATTTAGCCTAATGAATTTTCTTCAATCATGGAATGTAGTTGAGAAAAATTCATCCCAAATTGGTCTATCCTCCTTGAAATAGCAGCAACTTGATTTGCTAACATTGTAAAAGCATCATTTTCAAAAACACTGGCTACCTTTTTAGGATTTAACCTTTCAGAAGACCATTGAAAATTATTAGTAGTCATTTCTTCAATTAAAGCATAAGCATCAGAAAATGGTTTAGACATTAATGATCCACCAGCAACAGCATCGATGATCGATCTAAGAGATCCAACTAATTCATTATAAAAAGTTTGAATTATTAACCAATCTGGTATTGAATGATGTGGAAATTTCTTGAGGAGATCTTTAAATCTTTCACATGCTTCATATGTTGATTCCCCTTCAAACTGACAAAAGATGTAATATCATTTCTCAACTTACCAGTCTTAGATGGTGGAAAATATTTAGCAAGGAATTTTTGTGACAGTTCACCCCAAGTTCTAATTGATCCAGGTGCTAACGAATGTAACCATATTTTAGCTTTATCCCTTAGTGAGAAAGGAAAAAGTCTAAGTCTAATAGCATCATCCGAAACACCATCATATTTAAAAGTAGCACACAACTCTAGAAAATTAGCAAGATGCAAATTAGGATCTTCGATTGTTGCTCCCAAACCGATTATTAGACATCATTTGGATAATAGCAGGTTTAAGCTCAAAAGAATTAGCAGCTACAGCAGGGTTTTGAATACTACCACGAAGTTCATCCACTTTAGGGTTAACATAATCTCTTAAAGGTCTTAATTCTTGATGGATGCCAACATTTTGATCTTGATGATTTACCATTTCTTGAATATTTTTATCTTTTTCTGTATTTTTGATTTTTTTGATTTTTCTGATAGTTTTTTCTAATTTAGAATCGTAAGGCACAAGTCCCTCAGAACCTGAACTACGCATACAATAATAAAACAAAACAAAACACAACACACTAACAAAAACAAAGAAAAGTAAAAAATTTAAAATTTCTTAATTTTCTTTAAAATGTAATTTTAATTAATTTCTTTCCCCGGCAACGACGCAAAAAACTTGACTCCGCTTCAGATATTTATACTTACAAATATGATATGAAAATATGCAACGGCGACAGAAACTTAACTCCGCACCGATATTTATGCTTATAATTTTGATATTAAAATTATGATTTATAATGTAGATACTACGCAAGTATACTTATCATTTATCAAGTAATATAAGACTTTCTGATTAAGCCCCGAGATATCGAACCCACAAGGAAAGTGAAAAATCATTAAACAAATAAGAAAATTATCTTTTTACTTTTTTAATTAGCTTTTGAAAGTATGTTTTGATTTTGAAAAGTTTGATAGTTGATTTCACTCTTTAAATTTTCTTATAAAAGTCAAACAAGAAATTAAAATGATAATAATTGTAAACACGGTATGAAAAACACTATTAACTAGAATATATTTTTCTTTCCTTTATAAAGTAGTAATAATTATGAAAGTATTGTTGTGGAAGTATTTAAATTTGTTGTGATAAATAGAAGCAAATGTATTCTTTACCCTTACTTGGTTCTATAAAGAATATTGATTAATTTGAAATTTTATCATTTTGAACATGGTTAGGCAGGGAAGATATCAGCTCTCACTCTAGAGTTCCCTCATTTCCCTCCACCTGGGGGCTAACTTCTCATAACAAAATTCAAAACTTCAAACCAAATTAGGGGCTTTTAGTCTGTCACACTAAAAATCCTCTAATTTTACTCTCATTTTTAAAACATCTTCTAATATATTACATTCAATTATATGAACTACAATTTTCACCTGTATAATTGCATGTGATTCTTTCTAACTTTTATGAGACAATACCGCATTAGATCTTACATAATCTCACCATAAATTTTACATCTTAACAGGCCAAATTAAGAAGTAAATAAAGTTTATAGAATCAATTTCCACAACTTCTTCCAACTTTAAACACATATACATTCCACAACAATTTTTCATGAATTACTTACTTCTTCATTTAAGAAAGAAAAAGATAAAGTAAACTACTTAGAATGCATTGAGAAAATACAAAAACACATTAATTTGAAACTAAAAACCATAAGAAAAGCAACAAACACAACAAGTATTAATTCAAAACTAAATATAAGAATAAAAGTAAACACTTATCTAAAATCCTCTCCACAAGACTCAGGAAGTTCCTCTGAAACCTCGACTCTTCACTAAACTACTCCTCAGATCAAGTCTCCCAACTCCGATGACTCAGAAACAGACTTCAGAATTCAATAAAAACTAAAATAAATGAAAGAAAAGAAGTGGGAAGAAGAAGGCTTCAATCCTACCCTTTTCTCTTTTCTACTCTCTACTCCTACTCCTAATGAAATACAATAAAAACTCTGTAAAAACTCTCTTCAAAATACAATGGAAGAGCCCCTCAAAATGCAAAGGAAGAGCCCTTCAAAATGCAAAGGAAGAGCCCTTCAAAATGCAAAGGAAGAGCCCCTAATCTTTCCTAAGACTCTCTTTAAATATTAAACCAAAAGGTGCTTTGGTGTCTCTTCAAAATGTTTCCAGATGCGATGTATCCACCAAAGAATGCACCCCTTCATTCAAACTTGCCGCCCAAAGGAAGTTATGGATGTTACCACCAAGAGTTGCATCCCATCCCCTTTGAAAATGGCGCCAAATTCAAATTAATCTCGATTTTTAACTGTGGCGACTAAGCACCGGCCCAGCGGCACTTAGCCGCTTGTGCCAAAATTTTCATTTTTCATTTTTTTGCTCCAAATTTGATCCAATTTTGCTCCTTTCATCATAATCACTCATTTTCATCATATCTGCAAGAAAAACACATAATACATTCCATTAAAGTGCAATATCATTAAAAATAGGCATAAAAATGTGCATAAAAATACTATATATTTCAGGTGTATCAATTGCAAACACTGGAAGAACACTTGTGAAAGAAAGATTTTCTTTATTTATAATTCGAGCAATCTCTTTTTTTATGATATTCTCATTGTTATGCAGTATATTCTTATGTTATATAGTAAATTTGTGTATTGATTGACAATATTTTGAACTATGTGTTATTCCTCTAATTAGTTGGCTATATAAATTGGCCTAATCTTTTTCTATAATCTACCATTAGAAACTATTTGAGTGGCATAATGAAATAGTGAGTTTCATAAAATATTTTTTAGTTACTTTCATTTTTAAAATTGATCAAACTCTAAGACTCTAATATTTTTATTTTTCATTAACTAATAATTATAACTTATCTATGTCAACTAATTTTTAGTAGCTCATTTATTAAATCTTTTCATATTCCATGTCATTTTACTTCATTTATAAGTCTTACAAAAAACACACAACATTAAATAAATATTTTAATTTAATTAATATCTTACAAAACTGCATTATTTGTACTCCTTGAATCTACTAGCACAGTAAGTCGCCAAAATTAGCTAATATTGGAGCAATTTAAGAGGTTGGCTAAAATGACTAAAGAAAAATTATCATGTTAATATGATAACATAAGTCCAACATTCCTAACACTAAAATAATAAAAAAAATATAAATCCTACTTAAGAAAATGATGTGCCAAAAAAACTAAACTTTAGGCTATATGCATCACCTTTAACACCAACCCAAACTATTCCTCTTAGGGAACCAAACTTTTAGGCACAACCAAAGAAATAGAAACTATTTTAGGGGATTTGATCAAACTATACATTGTGTAGGCTTTACTAATCTAATTATAAAAAAGACAATGCATAAGCACCCACATTTAGTAGGGTCAAGATTCTCAACAAAGTTCACGACTAGCATAACCAACTGCATGATTTATTTGATTGTTATCAAATGAATGCCATTAAAGAGTGGTTTTTGTTGAGATGAAGCTTATGGGTCCTAAAGAAATTTATGAGAAAAAATTTTACAGAAGAGAAAGGTTAAAGTGTTATTCTCGCTTGGATAGAAATGAAGGAAATATTAAAACCTAAATATTATCTCACAAATCATGATAAAAAGCTTCACGGGTAGTTAATAACCATTATGTAACGAGAATACAAATATCACTAAATACATGAACATCTTTGAGGATTTGGACAAGATTTAGTATAATGAAAATAATTGATAACTTATCAATAAATTTATTATAGGTTTAATATTTACACAAAAATGAGATGGAGTTGTAAGATCCTCAAATCCTATATGATGCATTATGTTGTGCTCTCCTTGTTAAATATTGAAGGTAGTTCTCGTTTATCTCTAGGAGAACAGTGAAGTCACATGATTATTCTTTTATTATAAATTTTTAGTAGAGATGTTGATTTAATGTTTACTTTGAAAGAATATTATGAAAATTGCTTAATATTAAACTTAAATTATTATTAGCCTTTCATTTACAAATATAAGAGAAAACAAAGATAAAATTAATAGAAATAAAAAAATGTAATAGGAATTAAGATCTTCAATTAACAAATTCTACGTTTTCTTATAATAATATAGTTTTATAAAATAAAAACAAATCAACATTTAAAATTATGTATATTTATAACCCTTAATGGTTTATTCATCATTTAGTCATTTAAACACTTTTATTTTCTGTTCTAAGGAATTGTCATATAACATCTTAATTATTTCAATCTTTGTTGTTAAGAATTTTTTACTAACATTGAAATCATACAACCTTGAGTCTTACAACCCAAATTTTTGTAGAAGATGATGATTACTTATTATAGGTGCAAGCTTAGCCAAATTTTTTTAGGTTGAAGGTTTTATTACTAATGAAGTTAATAAAACAAAATGAACAATTATGTTACTAATTTTATGGAAGAATCAACAATTTTTTGGAGCTATTTTGACAAAAAGGGAAGAACTAGATGATTGTACCAAAATTAGTGAATGACTAAATTAATTTCAACTTATTAAAACAGAGCTCTTCGTAGTCTAATGGAGTTGTGATAAAATATCAAGGGTTTGCATAATCCATAAAAATCTTGAATGGGATTTGTTATTATGTTTTCAAATATTTCATATACTTGTAAATTATAAAGGTTGTTGGATGAAGTTGACAAATTGTCACCCTCATCTTCACATAAAATTCAAACTTAAATTAAAATTTATTCCATAAACATTCAGGGTGATTAAAACAAACTTCCATTGAATCCATGTAAGATGGTGTCAGCCTTCTCTCTCTCTCTCTTTGATTCAAAATCTTGTAAGCTATTTTTCTTGTTTTATTTTATATTTATTAAATAAAAATTTTGATATACTATTTAAATTATCATTGGTTTAAAAATTTTTGCAGTTCTTTCCTTTGTTTATGATATGGAGGCTCAGTAGTTGTAATCTTAATTTTCTTAAGTGAGTAATTTATTTACTTGTTATACTCTTTCAAACTCGAGTTCTACCTTCCTTCTAAAACCAAAAATAATTCCTTATGCCAAGCTAATCTCTCAACATCACCATATTGTCCAAAACGTAAAGCAATGCTATTAATTTTAACCTTAAAACATTAATTTATTTCAACTCCTCTAATTGTCGTTTTTTTCCTCAAATACCGTAAATCCTAATTCCTTGCTCTCAACCTAGCACAAATTCACCCAAACTCTTGTTCTCTATATTACTAAAACTATTAAAATAATTCATTCAAACCCTCTGTGTTAAAAAATATAACATTTGAAACTACGCAAATCCTCAAATAACTCTCTTAAATCCTTCATAATCCTCATAAAAGAGAGACATCTAAATAGTATAAAGTACATCACTACCCTATTCGTTTAGTATTGTGCATAATATCTCAAGATATGTGACAATGGGTACAGTTAACAAGTTAAATTGATCAGCCAATGCAAATCATTAACATCAAGTAATATGTCAAAGATTAACTTATCCGACCCTTTGGGATTAAAAAAAAAAAAGAAATTGACAATCAAGATGATCTATTGAGCACAAATCCACCTAGACGATATTAATTGGATTTTAAATCCCACGATTTTATAAATTTGGATTTCACCGTTTGGTAATGTAAATCTTGGATTTATAAAATCCACAAATTTAGTGGAGTTAAGTCGACTTATAGAGGCTTTCGATGGCAGAAACAGGATAATGAGGGAGCGGTAAAAAATATATCAGCAGGAGCGATCATATAATGAGAGTATAGTTGACATGGTGTTACCTGTCATCCTGGAATAAAGTGACCCATATTCTTCTCATAAATGAAAAATACCTATCATCATAAAATATAGTCATTATCATGTTCAACAATATGCGGATTATGTTTTAAAATTCATAATAAAAATATTAAATATTTAATTCAAATTAAAATTATTTTAAGTTGCTGTCATGCTTGAATGGAGTATAAATACAACATAGTGAATAAAATACTTAAATTTAAATGTTAATATCAGAGCTAAAAATTTTCAGTTATCAAACAATTTAATATAATTTAATTATTAAAACAAATGACAAATAGATTTTCAGATTTATGATCCAAAATTTGCTAAATCAGATCCGATGACGGGATTTACCGAATCCCTAGAGTGAAAAGCTCATCAAACGCTCGTCCAGTGCCATACACCTCTGCACGGCAATCAACACTTCGTCTTCCACCCTCGAAAAGCTGATATGGTGCGGGCTTACAAGCATGAACATATCTACCGCCACCCCTGGGACCGCGTCACCACCGCTTCCTGGCGCAAGTTTACCGATCCAGATACCCCCGCCGTCCTCTCACACGTCCTCGACGTTCACACCCTCTCTCGCCGCCTCGACGCCACGTCCGGATGCCTCCACACAGTCCGATCCATCACCGTTCGATCTCCCTCCCTCCCCTTCTTTCTCCGCCGCATCATTGGCAGTGAGGCTGTCGTCTGCCACTGCATCGAAACATCCGTCGTTGACCCCCGTGTAAGATCCATGGAGATCGTCGCAGTCAATGCCAGCCTTCGAGGCCTTATCGAGGTCGAGGAGAGATCTTCCTATCGGCCTCATCCAGAAAATCCCGAGGGGTGGACGCTATTAAAGCAGGACACTAGCATTCGTTGCAAGCCTTTTAAGGCGCTGGCAGCCGTTGCTGAGAAGGTTGAGCAGCGCTGCGTGGAGCGGTTTCAGCAGAATAGCGTGAAGGGTCGGGAGTTCGTTGAGCGGATCTGTAAGTACCTGGAAGCGGAATCCTCGGCTGCCGCTGCAGTTTCCACAGCGTCATGATGAGAATTGTCTGATAGCTTTGTCTAAGGTGACCTGTCTCTCTGATCGGGGAATTTGATTTTGCAAACCGAAAACATGGACATCTCCATCTTTTCATGAATTGTTTTTATTATATGAGCTCTTTTCTGAGCGAAGTTTTGGAGTATCCAGTGGTCTAGGCATCTTAATCTGAAATTTTATATCACATATATTTTGCAAATTCTAGTTCAAGTAAATGATGGAATCGTTTCTTTGGTTTGTCAAAGGTTAGTGATTTATGTTTATACCGTTCTGCTTTGTAATCTTTCCATCCTGAATGTGGAAATGAAGAATTTGAACATGTTAATTGTTTGTTGACTTCTTAGAGTGATGTGAGCTTCTCAGGGCACTCACAGTAGAAGAAATGAGGATTTTTACGTCTGAAATTTCTATAGTGGAAAAACCTTCGGGGCTAGTCTAGTGTAACAATTTTCATTATTTTTATAGAAAATCAATGCTATGATGGTTTTACTTTTGAGCATTTGGAGGGACTTCAATTCAAGCATCCCCTGTGTTGTTACAAAGGTGGCATTGTTGGTATTCAGACAAGTCCTCGTGTTTTTTTGTGAGTGTGACAGGAATGTGCGATGGTGGGGTTGACAACATTGATATATAACAAAAATAGCAATATATCTGAGAATCTTGGGTACAATTTGTTGTGTGGTGCTTGTTTAGATCTTGAACATTGCTTGGTCTTCATATGAAGTGGGGCGGTTTGGGAATGATGACTATTGATGGGAGCACAACAAGTGCTATTTAATAGGAAATATTTAGAGCTCTTTCTATTGTAGAAAAAACTTGTCAAATGAGCTGTAAAGGAACCCTTTTTTTGACGTGAGAAATATTTTAGTCTTTATCTAAATACTCCTTATTAGGCAATGTTGCCCCTAGGTTGACTTGATTGATAGAAGCATGTTGTGACAACCATCTTCAATGATGTCTCGAATCAACTGTTTGATATACTACATCATAAACAATGTACTCAATTGTGTATTTGATGTGTTGATTTGGGGGAAACTATTTCAAGAAAGTTGTCACTTGAACTTGATGATAATGTTGTAATATTCTTAATTTAAAGATAACCCACTTAGCATAGCTTTACTCAAATCAGGCTAGTTTGGCTCAATCATATTAAGCATTCCTCACCCCAATTGTTATGAGGCACACTTTAACACAAATTGATGAAAATCTTGTAATATCATACTTTAAAAAAAAGCCGAATTTCAGTTTAACCCAGATCAAAGCATATTGGATTGGTCTAACTTGAGTAAAGTAATGATTTATCTCCTCCTTATTTGTAGGAGAGAGACACATTTGAACCATTCCTTGCAAATGATTGGATACATACGAGTGAAGGTCGTGTGATATAATGAAAAGAGCTAATTGAGGATGATGATTGTGGTCCACCATTAGATGCCTATCTCAGTCTCTTTTTTTATGTCTTCTCCCTCCTTTTATACTCCTTTATTGTTCTATGCTTTCCTTATGTTTTCCCTCTATTTGTTGTGGTTGGCTTGCTACGACTATGTGATTTCCAATGAATTGGTGAGGCAATGATCACCTTGTCGTAGAAATCAGATATCTGCTTTTGGTTTGAGGAACTCATCGTACTTGCTTTTATATTTTTGAAACAATTAAAACATGATAATTACATGTATATGTTAATGAAGTAGGACATTAATTTATATCTTTGTTAATGTGCATTTATTATGTAATTATGGATCATTTTTTACTAATTTACGATGAATCGAGGTTTTAGTTAATTAATCTAACTGATGGAATTTAACTACAAAATTGAAAAAGTAGAGAGAATTCTATCTATGTGTTGAATCTAATAATGTCCGGGAAACACACTCAAGGAATAGAACGTTGTATTAGGAATTGGTTAAGAGAGAGAGGGAGAGAGAGAGTGAACAGTAGTAGACAGACAAAAGGTATTCTTTATTCATAATATGGACCTCTATTTATAGGTCTAGGTCCCAATATTATAAAATTACATATTAACCTCCTCATTATTAACTTCACAAGGGTAGTTTTTTTGGTAATTACAGAGCTATTTCCATATAATAAAATCGTCGATTGATTTAATCGATGAGGGTTGGTGATCTTCTGGCAAGCCTTGATTCGGTCAGCATACAGTTCAAAAAAGTGCTCACAGTCGATCGTCCTGAAGATTGATTATCGCCCTACGGGATTTTCTCTTGGCGTCTTCTTCCGATTATTTGGATAAGGAGCTTCCTTACCAATACTCACATGGACATGTTCGTCGTCCGCATCTACACTCGATCGTTCGCATCTTCTTCTAAAGTCGTCCATCTGCCTTGAGATTAATGCTAACATTTTTATGTGTACATATCCAGTTCCTCGATTCTCTTGCTCCTTGAATGCTCTTCAGTGGACGAGGATAAGAAAATTTTTAAACACGTATGAAATACTTAAATGATATTATTGTGCAATAATGTACTTCCCTTAATTTTCTTATCCAGGCCATTATAAATATGCTTTAGGGCAAGGGAGATCTGCACCATCTCCGTCTCTTCCGGCTCCTTTGTCTCGTGTCCTTACGTGCTTTTTGCGATGTTTGGTGAAGGAGTTCCACTTTCTGATAAGAGTGTGATTCTCAATGCTATGAGTAATATGCTGGCGCAGACCCCTATGTTAGACGTGAAGAGCAAACCAGCGGGTGAGTTATCTGCAGAAGGGGTGAGTAGGAAGAGAGCTGTGTTCAAGCCCGGAGCTGGCAATCGCGAGACTTGGCCTGATTCTTCTGGTTCTCTTACGGGACCTCCTCAGGAGAGGGTTGTAGGACAAGTAAGAGTATGGGACACTCGTAAGGGTTGAGTGTTCGTGGAGCGGGAGAAAGATTGCCCGCCCAGGTGGTTGCAGGGGTCGCGGTTCCCCATAGGAGTTTTCAAGTGGCGACTGAGTCCGAGACATGGCTTCGACTGACTAGGAGTTGTTTCTCTTTTGAAGGTGGGCCAAAAAAATCGGTGAGAACATTATCTTTTATACCCCATATGAATGAGGGTGAATTCTTGGTATGTAGTTTGAATAGCTTTTTGCATCTCTTTTTTCAACAATTGAGGTCTTGATTGTCGATTTTGTATCGACATATACCAACGTTGGTCTTGAAGATGATGCGGTGGCAGTAGACCAAGTTGCGGTCGAGGGAACAAATATGGGGCGGGTTGCCGCTGAAGGAGTAAATATGGCGGAGCTGAGTGCACCGTAGCAAAGCCTTGAGCGTGATGCCGAGGATCCGGGTGTAGAGGCCAGGGCAGTCACCGTCAAGTTTTCTTCGGTACCGCAAGGGAGGAGATGATGGAGGGCACTATGTGTCTCCTGACTTCATAGTTCACCTCCTTGCTGAGATGGAGGATCGTTTTCTCTGTTTCATGAGGTATCCCTGAGGAGACGGTGATGGAAGGATCTCCAGGTTCTTGAGAGGGTTGATCGGGTGGAGAGGGAGGTTGTTGGACTGTACGAGGAACTCGCGGCTTTTTGGGTGGAGATGCTTGCCAACCGCGGGAAGGTTACGCTTTTTTGTTCGGAGTTATCGGCCTTTAGGGAGGCTATTGCCGCTCAGCCTTGGGGTAGCTAGACTTACCATTTCAAATTGGGCGGTGAGTTTATGTATGAACAGCATGGCCACCGAAGGTTGTCTCGGGTGAAGTCGCGGACGGCCGCTTAGTTCGATTTTTCCTTAATCAGATGTAACTGACCGTTCGGCGCGACGTCCCCCACTTTTTGTATATAAATAAATAAGAAATGAAATAAAATAAAATGAAATAAAATAAAATAAAATAATTTTCTATTTTTATGATTATTTTGATGACGTGTGGTTCTGTCGCATCAGTTGTATCAGCGGTGTTTCGACTTCTCAAGTATCCTTTCTCGCTTGTGTGTGTGTGTGTGTGTGTGTGTGTGTGTGTGTGTACATGTGTGGCCGTGTAATTACTAAGGGCTCCTATTTCCTTTCTTTTTCATTCTTCTTCCCTCAGGTCGCATTGTCGTTTATCCCTTTTTCTGGGTTTAGTCGTCCTTCTTTCCTGTCTAACATGATAGACTGCATGGTTCGGAAATACTCCTAGGAGTCGTTTGATTTGATCCATGCTACAGAGGTTTCAGTTCTTTCTGCGGCGGACATAGATGAGATCTAGGATCATTGTGTTATGGATCCTACAATTCTCCTACGACCGGTCGGTAGCCATGAACAGGCCACATATGACTTCTCTCCTAATCTTGTCTTTTACAAGGAGCATTTTAAGATGTGTCTTCGGCTACCATTTTGTCGAGAGCTGTGTTCGACCTTTAACCGCTATGACATTATTCCTGCTCAGATCCTTTCAAACTCGATCGCCGCTATCACGACCTATGTACTCTTCTACCGGAGGATGAAGAGTACATGGTCGATCGAACTCTTCAATCATTTCTTCTCCTTCCAGATTGGTTGTGATGGTTACATTCAGTTTGCCGCCAGCACCAAGATTCAATTGCTGGGGCTAGAGAATAAAGTGAAAGATTGGAAGAGGAAGTTCATAGTCGCCTCGTGTAGGGACGGATGGGGTCCTCACTTCTACTGAGTGTGAGGTGAAGAAAGTAAAGACACTGCTCGGGAACGTTCGGGACCACAGGGCGTTGATTGTGGGCCAACGTCTCTCCTTGTTTGCGTATCTTGTCCCCAATGTGATCAAACGACTGATTCGTCTGGATGGTGACGATACTACGACTGAGGATCTGTGGAGATCTGTCGATGACAGAGAGGTCTCTTGGGAGAGAGCTGCCGGGGAGAGGTTGGCTTTGAAGAGGCCTCATGGAAGAGTTAGTTTTCCCTCATTCAGCATAGGCTAGGGTCGGTTCGACTTGGTCAGGTCAGTCGAGGGGATTGATGAAGGTTGGATCGCTTATCTTCTTATTTGTTCGCGTGCGAAATGCATTTTCATGTCTTTTGTATATTTTACTAGGTTCTTCGGAAGGGAGCGAGGGGGACTCCTTGGTTTGCCTTTTTGAATCCGGAGGCCCAGTGATGCGTTCGTTGGTTGGAGAAATTTTGGTAGCGACAGGGGTGGGGGGTCCTCGTTCATACCTCTGCAGGAGCTAGGTGAGGCGAGTCACGCCTCCCGCCCAATCTCTATCTAGATTGATTCTGAGGGATGAGGGGTTGCAGATCAGACGGAGAGCGATGCCCATCGAAGGGAAGGAAAGGCTCCTGCTCCTCAATGTCAACTTATCCCCTCCTCTCGTGCAAGTGGGAGCGGTTCCGTCTGAGTGGTTGTTCTCACACGATCGAGGAGCTGGTGTCTGGATAAGGGATCACCATGCTCTCATTGATAGAGAGATCGAGTGGTTCTTTGCCAACCCGTTGAATAACGACTATCCCTCTATTCTGATTGATATGTTCTGGTCTTGTGCCTTCGAGAGGAACTTGAGGTCAATGGATAGAAGGGACATGTTTCAATCAGTCAACCGTTATCTTGCTTTTGCCTGGCAGACTTCGCACTCCAAGGCTCTCCTCTTGGACAAGGCTGTCCTCTTGGACAAGGCTGAGAGGACATCAGACGGTCTGCCTTGAGGGTTCGGAAGTTGAAGCAAAAGCTCTCTATGGCGGAAGGGAAGTTTAAGCTTTTCCTTGAGGGGCGGCAGATAGATGCCCAACAACATGAGGAAGAGGTGGCGCCTCTTCTGAAGGAAAATAAGGATCTAAAAGAAAAAAATGTCTTTGATGATCACCAGGGAGGCGAATGTCAATGGTCTTTCTGGTTATATTGCAGTTGGTGCCTATCTCGAGATCGAGAGGTTTGTGAAGCATAAGTTGGTGGATCTTAACAGCCAAAATATGGAGGAATTTGGGAAGCTTCTCTCAGATTCAAAGATCGAGGAGTCTGCATATAGGGAATCCACTGGTGCCGAAGGGACCAATGGGGCAATTCTGTGGTGTTCTCGAAAGCCCAGGGTTAGAGCAATCCTGTTCTGTATGTTTTTGTTCTTCTATTCTTTTTGTTTCATTGTAAAGGAGATTTCTACTTATAACCTGCAAATGAATTGTCGAAATATATGAAAGGCCGAAGGTCTCATTATCCCAGCCTTTTTCTCCCTTACCTGTTAATTGTAGGAATGCATGACTAATTTCAGTTTTGAGTTGCCGGCGAGTGCGCATGTATTTCACATATACAATCATGGTAGATTTCTTGCGGAGCCTATTGTTGGAGAGTTTGTTGACGCACTCTTTGCAGAGCTTGTCCCTGCCGAGTACGATGTCTCATAGACCATGGGCGATAGTTAGACACCCCTCGTGAAGCTTGTTGTTGCCAGGTGTCGATATGTTCCATAGGCCACAAATGATAGTTACACGCTTGTCGCTATCGGGCGCTGATATGTCTCATTGGTCACATGCGATAGATAGACACCCCTTGCGGAGCTTGTCGCTGCCAGGTGCTAACTTTTAAAGTAGGGCGCAGGGCGATTGCTCGCACACCCCTCGCGGTGCTTGTCTCTGTCGGGTGCTCATATGTCTCATAGGCCACAGGCGATAGTTAGACACCCTTCGTGGAGCTTGTTGCCGCGTACTAACGTTTATAGTAGGGCACAGGATGATCGTTCACGAACCCCTCTGGGAGCTCGTCTCTGTTAGGTGTCGATATATCGCATAGACCACATCGATAGTTAGACACCCCTCGCGGAGCTTGTTTTTGTCGGGCGCCGATATATTCCATAGGCCACAGATGATAATTACACTCCCCTCGTAGAGCTTGTCGTTGTCGGGCGCTGATGTCTCATTGGCCACAGACGATAATTTGACACCCATCGCAGAACTTGTCGCTGCCGGGTGCTAACGTTTAAAGTAGGGCTCAGGGTGACTGTTCGCACACCCCGCGCGGAGCTTGTCGCTGCAGGTTGCTGATGTCTCATAGGCCACAGGCGATAGTTAGACACCATTCGTGGAGCTTGTTGCTGCCGCGTACTAACGTTTAGATTATGGCACAGGACGATCGTTCCCTCATCCCTCGCGGAGCTCGTCTCCGCCAGGTGTCGATTCGTCTCCTAGGCCACAGGTGATAGTTAGACACCCTTTATGGAGCTTGTCGTTGTCGTATGCTAACGTTTAGAGTATGGCGCAAGATGATCGTTTCCACACCTCTTGTGGAGTTTGTTGTTGCATGGTGTCAATACGTCCAAAAGGCCACTTGACGATCTCTGCATGGATTGAAAAGTTTTTAGCTATTAATGAAACCTATTTTCCGAACGCAATTGCATCAGTTCCCTGAGCGTCATCGCGTCAGTTTCCCGAGCTTAAAAACAATCAGAAAGAGTACAGTATGTAAAATCTTAAACTTTTAGATGTCATGAATGTAAAAAAGCCTCTTTATTATATTGATCTTTTGAAAGTTAGGAATGATTATAAAGAACAATTATTATAGTGTTTCTTCTACCAGTTGGGATATTTCTAAGGGAAGAATTTCTTTAGCTCGTCACCACTCTAGGTTTGAGGGGCATCGTTCCCTGCGAATGTCTTCTGTTTGTATACTCCAGGTCCGGCTCTCTATTAGATGGTGTAGGTGCCATTCCAGGTTTGATTTAGCTTTCCGATAGCTTGCTCTCTAGTGGCTAGGTCGGCTTTCTTCAGCACCAGGTCCCCCTAGGACAAACTTCTTTTTGCGTACATGCTTGTTGAAGTACTTGGTTGTACTCCGCTTAACCTCTTCTTGCTAGAGGGCTGCGCTGACTCTATTCTCCTCGGCTAGATCTAGGGCGAGTCTTCTTCGTTCGTCTCAAGCCACTCGGAGGTGGAAAGTACCCTCTGGCTGTGATTGTTGTATATGAACGGTAACATGGCTTTCATTATGTGGGAAAGCATAAAGGGGATCTGTCCGGTGGACGTGGACACGTTCGAATCGTCCAGATTATCGAAGGGATCAAATCTGGCCATTTGCCCATTATTCCTTCTACCTTTTTCCTTATCAAATTTAGGATAATTTTGTTTGCGACCTGTATGTTAGTTTGAGGTTAATGTACAGAAGTAAACTTGAGATTGATCCCTTGACTTTTACAGAGGTCTTGAACTCTTTTGTCGGCGAATTAAGTCCCATTATGTGTAACTATAACGAGAGGTAATCTATATCGACAAATCAGTTTAATCTAGATGAAGTTTCGGACTACTTTCGCCGTTATGTGTGCCAGGGACTTTGCCTCTACCTAACCTACCAGGAGAAATAGTCGACGACCACCAGTAGAAACTTCTGCCGTCTTTTTGACGGGGGGAAAGGTCCCAAAATGTCAAGAACCCACATGGCGAACGACCGATGACTACGATCGAGTGAAGTTTTTGGGACGGCCAATGGCCCAATGGTTCGTAATTCTAATATTGTGTATACCTTCAGCAATATTCTTCATCGTCCTCGAGTAAGCTCGGTCAGAAATAACATTGTCATTGAATTCAGTGAGCTAGCGTCTTTCCTCCGGAATGGCTCTCGCATTCTTCGTTACAAACTTCTCGGAGTATGTATTCAACCTTTTTCTCCCCAATGCATTTTAGGTATAAGGATTTGACCGACTTTTTGAAGAGTTTTCCTTCGATTAGTAAGTACTGGGCAACCGTATATTTGAATCTCCTACGATCGGTGACTTTTTCGTCGATCTCCTCCGTATTCAGGTACTAGATGTATGAGCTTATCCAGCTTTTCTTCTGTTGATATATCTCCATTGATAGTGGTTCCTCGATTAGGGTCGATCGTGTCTTTTTGGTAGCCCCTCTTCTAGATGGAGGTTTCGGAATAGGTCGGCGACCTATTTTTCTGTCTTTGGACGTGTTCGATTTTGAAGCTGGTAAAGTGACTGATCTCCATCTTCACCTTTCCTATGTACTTCGTCTTAGTCTTGTTTCTGGCTTCGAATTCCCTGTTGATCTAGTTCACTATGTGTTGTGAATCCGTCTTTACCATTACGTGGAGGACTCCTATCTCCGAGGCTAAGCGATTTCCTGCAATCAAAGCCTCATATTCTGTTTTATTGTTAGTCAATGGAAAATTTACCTCGATCGAGTGCTAGACATTTTCCCCTGCTGGGCTACGCAAGAATCCAATTCCAGCACTTGATTATCCGGATGACCCCTTGGCAAACAGGGTCCAAGTCATTCTGTTGATCGCTGGATCTTCATTCACCCCTCCTAGTTTGGAGAAATCTCCCAAGATATTTGCAATCAAACTTGCTGAGTTCTACGACCCATTTGAGTAGCCGGCCAGAATGCTCTGGCCGAGTGCGAACAGATTTTAGTGGGTGATCTATGATAATTTATATAGGGTGTACCTGAAAATATTGTCGGAGCCTCCGTGCTGCAGTGATCAAGGCGAATGTCAATTTCTCCATTATGTGATATCGAAGTTTAGCGCCTTTAAGAACTCGACAGGTGTGGTACACTGGATGCTGCTTTCCGAACACTTATCTGACTAAGACCGAACTGACGGCTTGTGGGCCGACCCCTAGGTAAAGATAAAGCTTTTCTTTCGGCTTCGGGCTTTGAAGGAGTGGAGGAGAGGCGATGAACTGCTTGAGGTTTCTGAAGGACTCTTCACATTCCGGTATCCATTCGAAGCATTTGGCTCTCCCAAACACTTTAAAAAATGGAGTGCACTTATCACGTGACTTGAAAATGAGCCTGCTCAAACCTGCGATCTGACTGGTTAGGTTTCTGGATTTTCTTAGTGTTTTAGGGGGCATATCGAGGAGTGCTTGGATCTTTTCTGGGTTGGCCTTTATGCCTTCAAGGGTTAGCAAATACCCTAGTAATTTGCCTGTCACGGCCCCAAAGTTGCACTTCAGTGGGTTTAGTTTCATGTTAAACTGTTTTAGTGTTAGAAATTAAATCCTCAATGTGTTGTTTGACCGACCGACTCTTAACCAATACATCGACATACACCTCATTCTTTCTTCTTTTTTTATGAGCAAAGATTACATTCATGAGGCGTTTGTATGCCCCAACATTGTTAAGCTCAAAGGGCATTACATTATAATAAAAACCTCCCATACAATTAATAAAAGCGATTTTCTCCATGTCAGTTGTGTGCATCTTGATCTGTTGGTACCCGAAAAATGCATCAAAGAAACTCAAAACTGAGTGGCCGACCGCCGAATCCATCGGGGGGTCGATCCTCGGCAGGGGATAAGAGTCTTTTAAACAAGCGTAATTTAAGTTGGTGAAATCTACGCACATCCTTCACATTTTGTTGACCTTCTGACCATTGCTACGTTGAAGACCTAGATGGGGTACTGTACCTGTTGAATATACCCCGCCTCCTCCAGCATTCGCACTTCCTCTTGGATGGGTCCCCTACCAACTTTATGGCCGAAATCCTGATCTTCTGCTTCATCGGTCGAGCCGATGGATCAACGTTCAACCTGTGGCACGCAACATCGATTGGCACGCCTGACATCTCAGCTGTAGTCCATGTGAAAAAATCTTGTTTTCTTGAAGGGTTTGGATTAGCAACTCTTTATGACATGCATCAAAAGTTGTGCTTATTAGAAAAAATCTACATTGTTCTCCTTCGATTGCTAGAACCTCGCGAGTGGCCTCACTGATTTCGAGTCCACCTTCCTTCATGTTTTGGATATGCAGGGTATCGTGCTCTATGTTGCTTATAGCCCACAAGTAGCATACCGGAGACTGCTCCAGGTCACCCCTGATCGTGATAATTTCTCCATCTCTAAGAAATTTGACAGCGATGTAGTATGTTGAGACTGATGCTATAAAATTATTCAGCAGCTGTTGGTCGAATATAGCATTATAAGTTGGGGGCGAATCCACCACGAGAAAATCTTTTGTGATCGTCAATTATTTTTCGTTTTCTCCCCAACTTACCAGGAGCCCAATCACGGCCCATACTTTTTTTCTTTCACTCAAGAATCCATACAGAGGACCGGCCGGTGCGGTCATCCGATTGGTAGAGAGGTTCAACCCGTCGAATACCTGTTGGAATAGCACATTCACAGAACTTCCTGTATCAAAGAGAATACTTCCTACTTGGTAATTGTTTATTATCGTGGTTATTAAAATGGCGTCGTTATATGGGTTTCCTTTCTAAGGAAGATCCTCGTCAGTGAAATAGATAGGCAGACGATCCTTTGGTTCGGGGCAAAAGTGGCGATGAAGAGTTCCCCTGTTTACTGTGTCTTCCAGCTTGTTCTTTTAGATGGCTTGCTTTCTCGAAATATTGTTGGATTGTACCAAACAATGTTAATGGCGTTGTTGCGGATAGGCCATTTGGTTGCTCCTCCTGTGAGAGCCTTGCCTTGTTTTTGGGTCGCGGTTCCAGGGGTGACGAGTTCTTTCAACTTCCCTTCCTTTATTAACTCCTCGATCAGGTTTCGCAGGTTTGCGCTACTTCGTGTCGTGTCCGTGATCTCTGTGGTACTTACAGTATTTTCTGCTATTCCAAAGGGAAGCTCCGACCCTCATCGACATTGCTTTTCTGAAGAAGTCTTTATATTGGATGACGTTCACTATGTCTGCCATGGATACCCTAAACATGGTTTCTCGGGGGACCTCGTGATTATACCGGGGTTGTTGACGGTGGTATGACGATCGACGATTTTGGGCCTTGGTCAGTTGCCTCTGATCCTCCCGACGCTATAGCGAGGTTGGTTAGATGGTCGTTCGCTTTGCTTGGGCTGTCCCATGCTATCTCTTGGTGGTCCTTTCTAGTGTCTTTGTTCGGTGGGCTCTAATGCGTTCTCATAGGCGGCAATGTATTTGTTGGCCATCTCCAACAACTTGGCCAAGCTTCGTGGCTCTGCGAGTTCGAGGTCAAAACGAAACCTCTCCGTCCTCGCCCCTTGCGTCAGTGCGGCCTGGGCCATGTCGGGCTTAAAGTCATTAGCATCTAACATTTCAGTCTAGAAGGGTATGATGAACGACCGTAAGTTTTCATTGTCCCCCGCTTCAACTACCACAGAGACCTGAAACTCTTCTTAGGCCTCAGGGCACTGGCAAACTGTAATAGGGAAAGTCTTATGAACTACGCAAAGCGGTGATTACCCCCGCGGGCAATTCGTCGAACCAATTTAATGACTCAAGGTTATGGGTGAGGCGTCCTTTTCCATAATTATATTGTGGCACACACCTTAAGCTTTGGATTTTCTTTAAGATTTTAATTATTGCTATAACTGACATGTACCACACTCATGCACACACTATCTCCCCTCTCTCCTCCCTTTGAAAGCACGATCTGTCCCCTCTCAATGATGTTGACGTCCCTAACAGCGTCATCGCCGCCATCCCCATTTGTTGCTCTCGCTACAACCATTTTTTTTGTGCATGATCTCCCCTCTCACACGATGTCTCTTCTTACGTATACGTCACCCGTCCTTAGTGCCGATGCCATTGTCTATTGCTTCCAATTGTTTTCACCTTTGTTCTCGCCTGCCACTTGTTGCACATGATTTCCTCTCTCACTCGTATGAAAGTCATCCTTAGAGCCATTACTGCTTGCGACTTTCATCATCGTTGCCTTCCTTCACCACACCTTGCTATGCACGATCTCCCCCCATACATATGTCAACCATCCTTGGCACTGCTGCCGCTATTGTAGCCACTGCCCCTCCTTACCAAGTCTTCTTTTTGTAAAATGATCTCCATATTCTCCATCAATTTTTTTCTATTCTGTGGTAATCTCTAAGCCTTAATTTTTTAATTTTCTTGAATATTTGTATTTGTTAGGAAATGATAATTTATATAATTATTTGGAGTATAATTGCTGCGAGAAGATATTTAAAGAGGGTGTTATTAGGATGAACGAACACCTCCTAGCTTGCACAAGAAAGTTGCATGCTACGCCAAAGCGTCATAATAGTGAAAGAGGAAGTCAAATCGTATATAAATAAGTTGATGATATTAAAATTTTGCACAATGACAATTCGATGATAATTTTGATGCCTACACTTATTTTGAGAGTTATCGCAATGTCATGGACATTTTATGTTTGTCACCAATATTTAGTAGAGATGTAAAAGATCTCGTGGATCACTATATGAAAAATGTAACGTCGAAGATGTCTCAAGGGTTGTATCTACATGAATATTAGGAGGTTTTTCTATGAAAATGTCATTCCTTTCAATGCGACAACCTCTTTTTCTTACTTAAATATAAGTCGTTCTATAGTTGCTTTAGGGACTGTGACTCGGTGTGGATTAGATTAAATAAAGAGATATTTCCTAAAAATTCTTTTGGAATGTTCTAGCCTAGAGCTAATGGTCCATTGATAAAATATCTCCGCTACATTTAATGTCGGTGACTTGTTGTCATACTATGATGATTCAAATGCTATCAAAGAAGAAGGCAGAGCCTCTCCACCCTAGAGGGTGATGTGGAGCGGACTTTGTGATCCACTAGTATGCGAATCAAGAAAAGAATACTTCCCTTGAGAACCGAAGCAAGAATATTCCCGCTTGTTGCTAAACCACCTGCCCTGTAGGCCCTATTTACTTTATTTTGTTTTATGATTGGGGTTTAATTTGTGTTTAGTATAAGTATGCTGCTTATAATTTAGTTTGATAATTTTTGGTTTTGATTTATGCAGTAGAGATAGTTTTTCTAATTCTTTCTTGCGAGAGTGCTATATCGTTAGATTGTTCTCAAATGGTGTGCGTATGCTCGTTTGGTGAGATGAAAATGCTAGTCATTTTTGTGTATTAATTGAAAAGAAAACAGTAATGTTCCTGTTTTATTTTTATAAATTATTCCAACATATAAAGGTTTATTGCTAGAGCAAATATATCAAATTGCTATTCTCTTGCTCTTCGAAACCCTCTTATATTAAACCCTTTTTAGCTTTTTCAAACCACTATTGGGACTACTAGCATTTCTTTTAATAATTCTTCCATTTTTGAGGATATTTGTTATTTCAAATATCATAAAAGAGATTATATACAAATTAATGTAAAGCTTAAATCATGATCCCAGAGAAATTATAACCAATTATAGATCTGGATCATGAGATGGAAGAATTACATTATGATTCTTTATCATATGATAAGTAGTTGGTTTGCAATGATGACATTATTTTCAATTTGGTCTAATGCGATGTTTGATTGTAGGTAAAACTATTGCTGAACATGGGATATGGAACAATATTTTTTTAATAACTGATGACATTAATGAGAATAAGTATATGTTAATCATTTATGGTTTCCATGATGATGCAATGAGTGACAAATCCCGCTACACTGTAGCTACAACAAATGTGAAGTTTGAACCACACCTGAGCTTTCATATTAATTAGGTAAATCACGCTTCTCTTTTCGGCATAAGTAGATGTCTTGTTCTTGTAAAACTAAGGAGTTATCAGATCTAGTGTAATGTCCTTCTTATGGATATTGCTTATATTCTTCTATGTGGGCCTTAGTTATATGATGTAAATGTTATAAATTATGGTCAAGATAATATGCTTGTGTTTTAAGTTCCATTAAAAAAAAATAAAAAAAATACAAGTATGCCAAGCAAACCACTTGATAAAGCTCTCAAATAAACTCTAACAAGATGTCTTTTAACATTCAACCAAATTCATTTTCAATAAAAAATTCATAATCAGTTGTCTTACCATCTTTTGTGGACAAGTTGTCCAGATCTTCTACTAATTTTCAATGTGTTAATAAAGGAAAATTTTGATTTTTTTTTTTCTTCAAGTTTTTCTGATCTAAGTTTCTTCTACTACAGAGGTCGTATTTTCACTTATAGTATCAGTTCTCTAAATTTATAGATATTTATTTATTTGAATTACTTAATATAATACATTTGAAGAGGTAAATTCATCACAATAAATTTTCTACTTGGATCTTAATTTCTTAATCCACCACATTATACGATAAATTTTGTATAACATATTGAGCTTAAGAAAGAAAGGAATTTATTTGAGAGAGTTTAAGTTTACATTTTCATGATCCACCACATTATAGGATAAATTTTGTATAATATATTGAGTTCAAGAAAGAAAGTAATTTATTAGAGAGAGTTTAAGTTTACATGTTCATGCATAAATCACTTCAAAGAAAGATATTTCTTGAACCTGTACTGATAATCATGTGATTAACATATTGAGCTTCAGAAAGAAAGTAATTTATTAGAGAGAGTTTAAGTTTACATGTTCATGCATTAATTACTTCAAAGAAAGATATTTCTTGAAGCATGTACTGATAATCATGTGATTAACAAAATCACTATTAAATATAAATTTTATTTGCATAAATGCGATGATATGCTGGTCTATGTTTCAGGATCCACTTATTTTTTCAAGATCTATTATAATATTGGCTATCATCAAGTTAGTATCAAATTAGGAGATGAATGGAAATGATTGTAGTGACATCTTTTGGCTATTTCAATGTATTTAGCATTTTATAGATTTGCTTTGACCCCAGTTGCTCCGAAAAGCTTTTGAGTAAAGTTAGGTCTTAATGACTTTTTCTCCCTACTTGAACTTTCTGATTTTATAAAAGTCTTTGAAATCATCTATGATGCCTCTAAAATTGAAATAGGAGTTGTAACTTAAGGATTAACCCAATAACATTTGTTTTAGTGAAAATTTGAACAAAGTTCAACCATATTCTACATATGATAGAATTTAACGCTATCATACAATGACTTCTACATTAGGAGCACTACTTTTTATAGGGATTTCATATCAAATTGTAATCATCAAGCACTAAAATATATATGTTTCTAATAGAAACTTGATAATTAACATGCTAAGTGGGTAGCATTTTTTTATGATTGCTCTTCTGCGTTGAATGATAAAATGGGCATTCTAAACAAATTTGTGATACCCTCTCTAGGGTTTTCTTAGCATTTTTTTCTTACACTCCCATATTCCTAGATTTATCAAATTAAATGAGGCTATGCTTGTTTTCTTTTTCTCGAGTTAAAATCAAATTTTTTTATGGGCAATTCTTATTTTATTAGCAATGATTTTTTTATTTTGAGGAACTCATCCTCAACACTCTAAGGATTTTCTTATTTGGAAGTTACGTATTGGTGAACTTGTTCATTACTTTGGGAGAGATAAAACAATAGCTTTAGTTGAGCATAAATTTCACTAGCCCTCCCTTAAGAAAGTTATAGCTGGAGGAATATCATGCTGTTTCACTTGTATACAAACAAAATCTATAAACTAATTAAGGGAAATACATAATATTAATTGTTACCTACAAGCTACCTGATGATATTTCCATGGGTTTTTTATTAGAACTCCTGAAGAAACCATGAGGATTTAATTGTATCTTTTGTAATTATTGATAAGTGCTCTCAAGTGACACTTTTGTCTTCTCATAAAACTAATGATGTTTCAGTATTTCTAAATATTTTTTTAAAGAAATTATTAAGCTTCATGATTTCTCATCTACCATTATATTTATAGGGTTTTGTAATTTTATTTCTTAGTTGAAAATTTTATGGATGCTGGTGGGAACAAAATTTTGATTTTTGTTTACATTTTATCTCTTAGGAAAACAAAAGCTGTTAATGGAACATGAGTCATTCTTTTGAGATTCTGGCAGGACAACACCTTGGGAATTGGGATTTATATCTACTTATATTTGAATTTGCATATAATAGCCTATTATTGAAAAAAACTTGTAAAATTCTATTTGAGTTTGTCTATAGATATAATACTAAAAGATCCTTTGACATTTTACATATATCAACTCATGCATTATCTTACACTGTATTTACTTTTTGAAAGATTTTATTGTTCTTTATCATGAAGTGAGACAACAAATAGAGAAAAACAATGACAAAATTGTTGAAGGAGCCAACCTAAAGAGATCTACTAGAGGCTTTAAAGATAGTGACAATGTATTAATCGGCATCCGACCAAAATAATATAATGCTCATAGATTCAAAAAATTAGAATCAAGGGATCATGATCCTTACAAAATTGATCGTTGCAAAATTAATAGGAAAATTAGAATAAAAACTTGTTATTTAGACACTCTAGCATGCATGCTTATAAGTCCAATTGTAATATAAAAGATTTGTTACCATACAAATGAACATTACAAGTTGGAGATTTAGATACTAACATTGTTGTTATTTAATACTTTGACGAAGGCCAAGTGTCACAACTATCTATCTTTTTTTGAGGTGATATAACATCATTTCATATGTTGCTCCAATAGATGACACATATTAATGTAGTTTTTTAATTAGATGGAAGAATCAACCTCTGCACTTGAAGGCACTTGGTTGAATGTTACTGAAGTGCTTAGTCCCATATTTGGTGGATTACTATTTGAATTTTAACTTTTCATTGAAGATTTTTTTTAGGACCAAGAACTTAATATAACATCACTAAAAGTATATCACATTAACCAATCATAAGAGCTATGCCAAGAAATAAATAATAAATACCCTTGATTTGACTACAAAGTTTACTTTGATAAGCTTATCACTTTTTTATTTTCATTTTTATGAAAAAATAAGTGGGAATCTTGCATGCATGCTTTATTTGTCAGTTTTTGCATGAATTTCAATACAAGTTATATAAATTTTATGCATGGTGATGTGGATACCATACTATTAGCCTTTTTTTTGGCTATTCAATCATATAGAAGTCAAGTGCATGAAAGTTACATTTTAGCTCTCCATAGTGCAGCTCTTCAAATTATTAAAATTGAGAAATTTCTCCAAGGAAGAGAAAATAATGTTGGCCGAAGATAGAGGAGAGTGAAAGTGCTGGAAGTTAAGATTTATCATTGTTAGTTATGACATAATATTATATAGTGATAAATATTTGTTGCTCATGTATTTTATGTAACTTTATTTATATTTACCTTGTCATGTATTTTTTTGTATCCTTACATTCTTATTGCTTTTAATTTTCTTCGTAATATAAAGTCTATATATAACTACAAAATGTTAGAATATAATACAATATTTTGTTTTGAAATATAATATGAGATTATTCTATTATTCTCCAAATTTAGCTTAGTAACAAGTTTGCTTTTTTTATTTATTTATTTTTTTTTTATGAGGTTGAAGTGATACCCATCATTTGATGAAGAGTTAATCCAATTACTTTCATTGTAGTTCTTTTGTGTTAGTTGTGATCTTTTTCGAAATGTTTCAAGAGTTATAGCACTTCATCACTATACTCCACAGATATAATTATTATAATTGTGATATTAACTGCTTGAGTAGGAATTTAAATCATTTTGTTATTATGTTATCAAACTTTTGGTAATGTTGTAGCGGGGTGTGATTGACAAGTAGGCTTAATATTGCTTTTCCTCTCTCTTAATATATATATATATATATATGTATATATATATATATATATATGTATATATATTTGTGTCGCGTACTTGGTCTGGTGGGGCGGGGCTTCTGTAAGACCCCGAAGGTCAGGGGTTCGAATCCCATCCGTGGCGCGGGGAGATTCGGTCTGTTTAGGCACATGGCGCGGGCTCCCATCATAGGGCCTAGCGCATGGAAAACCGATATTTGGGCCTCTGCCAAATATCGGTTTCCTTTTTACACACACACACACACACACACACACACACACATACACACACACACACACATAAACTTGAGCTCCCCACCACTTAATATTAGGTTTAATATTAGGTTCTTGGTTAATCGGCTTTTGGTAATTGGTTCTAGATATGTTGTCGACGAGTGTTAGGACTAACGGTGGTCGTGGCTGAAATACTTTTTCTTCTTGCCTTGCCTTTATTGCTTCCATATTAACCATCATTCTGAGCATCGCTAGGAGAAATCTGCTCATCCATCCTCTGCTCAACATGTTTTCACATTCGATCCGGCTTACCACCTGTGGTTTCCTCTTTCAGATTGATTACTATTTCTTAGGAATTATTTCAGTGACTACTTAAACAATAGCCACTATCTGGTTGAGCCTAGGCGCACTATCAAATTTATTTTGAAAATATTGCCAACTCAAAACTCTTCATGAGATCCAATGTTCAAGTTTTCAAGTGATAAGTTTTTTGTAAATGATGCGACACTTCATAAAGCATTGAAATTTGCAATTAAGTGAACAACCTACAAGTGTATCAAATAAGCATATTGAAATATTTAGTACAAGCTGTAGGTAGATGTGTGAGCAATCATACAAGTGAGCATAGCATTAATGTCTACCCCACTACACAAGCTGAGTCTTATATCGTCAAACAGAAGCAATAAGCATTAGTGTCCACAAAAGAATGAAGATGGTGCTGAACTAAAAAATATATGCAATGTGTAAGAATATTAAATTTTAAGCATAACGTTGAAGATTACTCAATACAAAACCACATGTGTATATAAAAGCATCCATCATCACATTAACAACATTCAACGAAGCAATAATATTATAAATAAATGTAGAGGAAATATATCTGACTATAAAGAAAGGGATACGACATTTTATGCGTTTTGATACCCAATCGGCTTGCATCTATTTCTAATTCTCACTCGGATTAGGATTCCACCTGCTACCGCTTGTAAACTTTTTTGATCCTTGAGGTAGTGGAGAAGCTGTGATTGCCAAATCATTTTTCCGAAACTGCTTTGTCTAGTTTTCAGGAATCAGTGAGTCTTATATTAGCTTATGTAAATTTAAGGAATAAATAAATAAGCTAGCTTAATGTATATATGCCGTAAAATTATCACATTATTAACTTACAATTAAACTATTAGATAATATGGCTAATATAAAATTTAGGTAGTTTGGATATGTGTAACAAATGGTTAAAATTGTGCCCATTTGATAGGTTGATAAATTCAATGTTAAGAGGATTAGAAAAAAAAACATATGGATAGGAAATGATTTATGAAAAATAGATTTAACACCTCATGCAATACTTAACAAGAATTATTGATGATGATGACGGCTCTTTCATACAAATTGCATCACGTAATGCTTTCTTGAAATTTGAAGATTCAACAATTAGTTCTTCTGGAATAAAATGCTGAAAAGATGAGAGAGATTTTATAGGCGTTATGTAATAGCTGGTATAACAATCGAATAAAGGTATAATTTACCAAATGGTACCATACTAATAAGTGTTTCTTGAGCTTGTTGATAGACATCAATGCCTAAGTAAATTAAGTGCTGCATAAATGAGGTTGCTTTGATTGGTGTTTGTAAATCTAGGAATAATCGAATGGAAAATGGTTGTTTTAGACAGTGAGAAGGGGCCTTGTTAATTTGAAACTAACAACACTTGACTCACGTGATAAGAATTAATGGAGAAGAATGAGTCATTAAGCTATCCCCACATACTCTGCGTGAGGCAATAATAATGATCAATTAAAATATTATTCTAAAAGTAGCTGACGGAATACTTTAGGATTTTCAGATATGATGTTTATAAATTTCTGCTGGACTTTTAAGCTTAACAAAGAAAAAGTTGATTTCTCATTTGTTTTCTTGTACATAATGTATTTTTTTTTAAAGCCATCTGTATGTTGTACACAAGTTATTAAGTACAAGTTTCGTGATTTATATTTCTTTTTTAAATATTTTATTTCCTTGATTGAGTTTTATGGACGGATAGTAACTTTTCTTCAAAACAAAGATTTATTATGGTGCTTCAATTTTTTCCATGCCCAAAAACAATAATTTCAACTTCATTGCTGTCACGGTTGTAGTTGCAGGCTTTACCAGTTCATGCTTCCTTGCAATCTTATTCTAATTGATAACTTTTTGAGTCTGATTTGTTGGTGCATATTCTACTTGATGGATCTGATTTCCATCCTGGTTCGAATCATTCATTTAGTCAACTAATTCTGATTTGGGATGAATTGTACTTTGGCAATCATAGAATTAATGACCATGTATGTTAGAAAACCTTCGCTATAATAATTGGCATGAAGAAATTGTTATATCTTTAACAAATGAAAGCACCTACAAATAAAGGCTTACAAATATTTGAAGTTAATCCATATTTGAGTAATTTTTAACAAATGAAAACAGTTAATCCATATTTGAAGTTAATCACCTTAAGCTAGGGAAAGCTTACAAATAAAGGCTCTCTTTTCATATCAGCCATTTACTTGGGGCAGAAACAAGTGTTGTTCATGTAACGGTAGGGTGAAGTTATTGGTTTACTGAATTGAGAAAGGGATCCTAGGGAACAGGATTACCTCGTAAGATAGGGAGCTCCGAGAAGAAGGATGGCATCCGTAGCTAAAGCATAGGATAGATGTCATTTATGGGAGTGGCACAGGCAGATGATTGGGAGACTCATCTATCAGGCTGGATGAAAACTCGTCACTCAACTTCGAAGCAAACTACTTGCTGGCATCAAGGCAAACTTGCCAATTGAATTCAAAGGAAGACTCAGTTAATAAGGGAACGGAGAACTCCTAGATTCATAGGACTGGTAAAACTTAGCAATAGTTGCCTGTGATTAGGAGCTGCTCAGTAACTTCTACTGGAAGAATAAATGACTTTTCTTCAACTAACTGGTCGAATACGTGTCCATGTTCTTACGGTATATGCCCATTGTATTTTATAGCAAGTAATCGAATGGCCTTGCTTTGTACTTTCTTAGGTAAATAGCCCGTTCTGTCGCTTTGCTGCTCATACACCTATTCCCTTCCATAAATAGTGGGTCATGGGGAGAGCAACATTGTGCAGCTTAGCCTAATGTTATTGTACTATTGAGCTTTTGGTGGATTTCTTACTCTCTTTCTACTTTCTTATTTACATTTCCTTCTAGGATTCTCTTTTGTCCTTTATGCTAAATGAAGTTTTTTTGTAACCCATGATCAAACAAATCAGAATTCAACATTATCAAAGGTGTGTTGAGCGTGGATCTATATCATGAATTAGAATGGATGCACTTAGAGAAGCATTAGCTTTGTAGATCTCAATAAACATAGAGAAATAAGAGTTTGTCATCACTGGATAATTAATTGAGATGGAAGAAATACGTAACAAGATGATTCGAGGAGCCTTGAAATTGATCCTAAGAACATCACCCAATGTGTAGTTTTCTGAAGATTCTATTGATTCGTAGTCAGAAGAAGAAACTCTGGAGTAAGAGCATTTCTGTTCATCAATGATGAAACATACTCTTAAGATTTTAAAGAGGTGGTGGAAACTACAACTGTCGTCCTTTTCAAAGAAATTGTGATGCCAAGTTGCTGGCCTAGTTCAAGATCCCATACTTGATTCAAAATAACTAAAAGATGTTTTGAGTAGCTTTAAGAACAGCTATTACTATCTGATAAATTTTATATACTTTGATTTGATTATACAAATTGTTTATGATTAAGTTTTAAGAACTATCACTACCAAACAAACGAACATATATATATATATATATATATATATATATATATATATATATATATATATATATATATATATATATATATATATATATATATATATATATAAAGAAAACCGATATTTAGCAGAGGCCCAAATATCGGTTTCCCATGCGCTAGGCCCCACGATGAGAGCTGCGTCATATGCCTAAACAGACCAATCCCCCCGCGCCACGGGTGGGGATCGAACCCCTGACCCGAGGGGACTTACGATGGACCTCGCTACGAACGAGGCCGAGAACGCGGCACAATATATATATATATATATATATATATATATATATATATATATATATATATATATATATTTCTTGTTAACTCGATTTCGGATATTAAAACTTTATTTTTGAATCTTTTGAATTTTCTTCGCCATTTGCTTCCATTCTAATCTTATTACGGATTCGGAATAGGTTGGATACACTTGTAAGTTTGGGCTAACATGAAGGTGTTTTCCGTGGCTTGTGGTAGCGATAGGGCGAGCTCCTTCTCTAGTTTTGTTTTACCTCGTCTTCGATCTTGAACCTTGAATTTTGCGAGTATGCAATGCTATTGTATAGATTGGTATCACTATAGGTGCTATATAATTATCATTAAAATAAAAAAAATGCCACATAAAACAGTTGATCTGTTTTTATAATTTTGCCATTTTGACCATTTTTAATCATTTTAGGTCAAGAGTTGACCAATGATGCTAGGGAGGTTGTCTTTGTGTTATATGTGGACTGTTTTGATCAAATTTCAACTACTTATGTCAAATAATGACCAATAAGGCCAATGCAATAATCTTTGGATTATGGTTTGACAATTTTGACCTAATTTATCTTTTTAGGTTTTGAGGTGACTAATGAGGTGAATGTAGTGGTCTTTAGGCCTTGGGTTGATGATATTTGCCAATATTGACTTTTTGGTTCAAAAGTTGACCTATTGGGTTAATAGGTTGGATATTAGGTCAAAAATTGACCATTTTTTACCAAAGTTGACCTTTTGGTCAAAAGTTGACTTATTGGGTCAATAGATTGGTCATTTGGTCAAAAATTGACCATTTTGATCAAAATTGACTTTTTGGTCAAAGATTGACCTTTTGGGTCAATAATTAATTAGATCATGGTTTGTCATTACTGATTTAATCAGGTTAAAAAAGGATTTATAGAGTTTTACCATAGTCATTAGGGTTTAATGACAATTAGTGAGATTTGGGAAGTTAATATTGGTTTATATCCTATCTCAAGCTGACATTGAAATGGTCCTCATAAAAGTGAGGTCAACAAATGGGCCCCCAATATATGTGGAATACTGTACAAGTATGCCGCACATGTTGGCATTGACCGAAATGGTCTAGATGTCAAAATATCCATTGTCAGTTTATAAGTCATTTTAATGTCAAAGAAATTTAATTTTGAAGAGAAGGTGGATGCCATATTCCATTGAAGGAGGTCTTATACCGTTTCATGAAGATATCAAATGTTGATATGTTGGTTTTGAGAAGGAATACTATGGTACTTATATCCTTTCTCAAAGAAAAAGTTAAAGGAATGTCATGTTTCCGTGTCAGGAAGGTTCTTATATCTAATAACTAGAAAGAGAGAAGATGTCATATCATCTCTCAGAAAGTGTTGAATATCGATATGTCAATTTTGAGAAGGAAAGTTATGCGACTTATATCCTTTCTTAAGGGAAAAGTTAAAGGAATGACATGTTTCCATGTTAGGAAGGGTCTTATATCCAACAACTAGAGAGAGAGAAGATGCCATATCATCTCTCAGAAATTATTAAATATCTATATGTTGATTTTGAGAAGGAAAGCTATGCGAATTAGATCCTTCCTCAAAGGAAAAGCTAAAGGAATGACATGTTTCCGTGTCAAGAAGGGTCTTATATCCAATAACTAGAGAGAGAGAGAGAAGATGCTGGCTACTTTTTTTATGCGAGAATTTATGAACCTAGATTTATATATTTATAATGATTTCGTAAAGTCACAATTTCAAACGCAAGTATACATATCGCTCAAGTAATACAGGGCTCTAGTGGAGTCTTGGTTATTGATTCCACAGGGAAGATTAATTTTAGAAATTAATAGATTTTCAAATTAAAAATAATTACAACTTTTATTTCATTTCAAAAATTAGATTTTAAGTTTTATGAAATTTCTACTAAATGTAAGTAAAGCAGCAATAAAGTAAAGGTTAATGCAAGTATAAATAAAACAACTTTCTCCTTTTCAACAAATCCAAGATTTTTCAGAAAAACTATCATTCATAGAGAACTTGAAATTATGGTATTGTGCCAAATAGAATCAATCCTATTATTTACCTTCGCTCGATAGTATAAAGAGCATTGGATAATCTATAGATTGGATCAGGATGTATTATTAGTAGAATAGGTTAATCTAGACTCACACTTCTAGATGTCCAAGGGTGGCTATGGTCGGCCCTACTAGTGACCCGTTCCCTTTCTATAAACCAAATTATTAGAATTTAATCTATCACTCTAAAAACTAATTAATTCTACGCCCAATAAATAATATTTTCCTACTTATTTGCACTTCACCTTGAATAACCCGCACATGGCCTTCGATTACCTAAGGATTCATGTGATATCTACTAGTTAAGAACTCATCTCCGGATAGGTCTCAGAATTCTACAACAGATTTTAACAATTCAAATGACCAGTTTAAAAAGTAAATTAAGATCAGGTATGAATATCATCACAATAATTTTTAATATTTAAGTTTAAGTTCTCCAACGAAATCAAATTATCTTTATTATCTTTTCATAATTGAAAGGAGAAGAAAAAGTAACTACTCAGAACACATTGAATTCACACAATAAAACATATTTATAAAACTTTGAACCAACTTACAAATACTTATCTGGAATGTTCCTTCAAGTGATCCTTTGACTCCTACTGACTCCAATGCAAAGTACAAGACTTCAACAGCACCAACTCTTACAAACTCTCACTTACTACTCAAGGAATTGAGTAGTAACACTCAAAGTAACTAAAATAAACTCACTAAATACTTAAGAAGAATATTTGGGGCTCTCTAGAACTATTTCCGGGTGTGGGAGAGCTCTGTAGAACTATCTATGGCACGGGGAGAGCTGTCTTTTCTGTAAAAATGTCTCTTATTTATAGAGCTTCGAAAATGACCAGGGGTTGCTTAAGGTACCTCTTTTAAATCCGTCCAAATTTAATGAATCTTCTAGAAAGTAAGTGTGGCGCCTAGGCGCCGGGATCTGGTGCCTAGGCGTCGGACTCCGTGACTAGGTCTTCGCACTCATTCACTTTGGATCACACCTCTTCGCGATTAAAACCGTTTTCTAGTGTCCAATTGCATTGTATCACATGTACTATGTATTATGAGTAACTTACAATCTTCTATAAGGTCTGATAATCGCTTAACACCGTCAAAATAACTGCCCAAAGTTGTCAAAAATCTTAACTGCTTCTTTATCGAACTGGCGCCTAGGCGCCAAACCTATAATTTTGGCAATTTTGCTTTTTAGCTCTATTTTTGCTCCTTTTTGCTCCTTATTCCTTCTTGAACTCTTTTTTTCATCACCTATATCCAAAAACATAAAAAAACCTTTCATTAAAGCATAATATCCTTAAAAATTGAATCATAAATAAGGCATAAAAGTATGTACTTCTTAAGTGGAACAAATTCCCCTAAACTTAAATGTTACTTATCCTCAAGTAACCCTTTTTATTACATAAAATGTATAACATCTGGAATGAAGTTTAAATATTTAAGATTCTTTGTAATTTTTAGTTTATAAATGCTCTTGTAAAGTGTTAACCAAATTTCACTAATTAAGGTTAATTTTAAGAATTTAAAGAATACTTAACTACCAAATCATAAGACTTTAAAGTTTTTATCTATTTTAAAATAATTGTAATTTATCATATTAAGGTCACATAGATAATTTACAAGAAAAAGACTTTCATGAAAACTTTTCTAGTAAGGATGCTTGTACATAAAAATTAAGTTAAAATTGTAATTTGTTTTCTTCCTATATGATAATTCAAGTGAAGCCAATTTTTTATTAGGCATTTCCTCAAGCTTCTCCTCACATTTCTTTTTTTTTTGCTCTTTTCTTCTTTTTTTCTTTTTTTTCTTTTTTTCTCTTTTTTATAATTTGTGAGGATTACTATATCTGGATAGCCTGTTAATGATTTTGAACTTCACTATCCTTAACTTATATTTAAAAACTTATACATTTTCACTTAATAAATATGAAATTTTTAATAAGTATTTTTTAAAAATTATTTCAATCTTTTCTTTATCAAGTAATAATCTTGATTCCTTAGCATTTCAAAAATACAATTCTCTTTACTATAAATAGAAAAAATTTTAATCTTATTATTCTTTAAGTTAAATAATTCTATTCTTAAAATCAATCTAAATTATTAAAATTTTAGTTAAGTTTACTAAATTATTTATAAATTAAAAAATTTAAGTAGTCTTAAATAAATTTTTCATTCCATATGTTATGTTAATATTTTTAAAGAAAATATTAGTATTTAAGGACAAATAATATTTAAATTTCACAGAATTTTCCCTTCCCCCAAACTTCAGTTTTGGTATAAATATGAATCATGAAAATTTCTAAAGCATGAAAGAAAGAATAACATATTTCTACCAGGAAGTTTTCTAAGTTTATGAAAAATAATCTGGAAAGGAAAATTTTATTTCTACACATGCTTTTTATGAATATAAAAGAAATGTTTAAGCATATATAGAAAAATTTTAGGAAGCAGGATCAATTTCTACAAAAAAATATTTTTTTTTAATTTTAAACAAAAATAACTAAACTAAACAGGTGTACTGATCATTGTACTAAAACAGAAACAAAACATCTCATTACTCTAACAATCTAATAATCATAAGTACAACAATAAATGTCTCAGAATCAATATACTCTAAACATCAATAGTACACTAACATTAACGGTGCATAAAACATAAAAACAAATCATCACATACATTCAAAACTAACACACTAACAAAACATAACATAAATAACACAACTATACAATCAATGAAATCTACTCATCACTAGCTGTCTCCTCATCCTCATCATCATCAAAAGAAAAATCTACATTCTTTTTCTGGAGATCAAATGGTGAGAATCTAGGGCAGGTCGGGAACTGAACTGAATGATCACCCTTAAAGAATCTAACAAGACTCTCAGAATACTCAACATTAAAATCACTCGTCCTCTGGGTGTACTCAGAAAGATGATCCACTTTCAAATCAATTGTATCCACTCTACACTGGGTTAAAAGTAACATATTCTGCTACTCTATATATTTTTCATGCATATTTTCTCAAAAACTAGATGGTGGCTCAACAGCAGAAGTAGAGGCTCAAGAAGTAGAAGGTCTACTTGAAGTAGGCAACGAACTAGAGGGTGTGGTAGAACTCTTACCTCGAAGCCGATCATAAATACTAACACTGTCTCGTCTAATGGGCTTGGTAGACTTAAGCTTCTCCTCTGAAAGCTCAGCAATAACTCCGGCACTTTCGCACACAGAATGAATCAGAGATGGGAATCCCAATCCCACAGATGTGTTAGAACGAGCAGTGGCCTCTACAGAATCATAAATAATACTACCAACATCAATTGGCTTCCTCTCCTGTACGTAGTAGTTGAGGATAGCTCTGTCCTTTATGACCTCACTCAAATGGTTGGATGGAAGGAGGCGAGCAGAAATAAAGTAATGTCAGGCCTTAGAAACACCATTTAACTTAGAAGATGAAAAATTTACCCGTTTCTCGTTTCAAATCATTCGAGCTCCAGTACCATCAGCCAAATAAACAATAATCATCTCCAAATCTCCCTCAGATGGAGATAATCCAGAATAGTAGCACTCTATGTTTGGTGCAACGCTATAGAAAATGTTGATTCTTTCAGGTGTAAATCCTACTCCAACTCCTCTCACAAAGATCTTGTAATCTTCAGCATCCATAAAATTAGCATAAAATTCCCTGACGACAGGGATCACAACAACAGCAGTGAAGTAGCAGAATCGTTGTCAGTTTAGTGCAACGATCGTATCAATCCTTCCACCAGGATAGTAGAAACTCCTCTCCGAGATAAATTTTCTCGTCGTAGCAAATTCATTGTAACGAAAATGTGCTGCGGCAGAAGCGAATTTGCTGCGATCAAAATTTTCTCATTCTTTCTCTCGCTTAGATTTCGGAGCCATCTAAACGTAAGAAAAAGAAAACACAAAATAAATTAAAGGATCAAAATAATAAGCTTATTTAAGCTTTTAAAAACTTAAATAAAGCTTTAAATCCATGGATTAAACTCCAAAAATCCAAACTTTCAGTTTTCCTTAAAAGTTGAAAAATCCATGGTGAAAATAAAAAATAAATGGATTAGAAGGTAGATCTGACGTCGAGATGAAGAAATCGAGTGATTCAAGCTCAAAAACTTGAAAAACCGCCCTAAAAATGGATCCCTAGGTATGTTTTTTACGAAAAATGGAGGAAGAAGGAGCTTAGGAGTCATTAATGGAGTCAGTGGGTTTAAAAGCCCGAATTTCATGTTCAGGCCGAACCGGCGCCTAGACGCCAAATTCTGGCGCCTAGGCGCCAGACTCGCCTTTCCAAAAATTTGATTTAAAAATGGTATTTTCCACCTAAACTTAACAAATTCGACTTCTAATTACTCACATGGGAGTATTACTCCAATTTCTAACTTCCAAACATTTCCACAAACAATTTAAATAATAAAATAGATCCAACATTCAAACACAAGATATAATCAGACTCTTCAAATTCTATTACACATTTTTCCATTCCAAGCTCAAAAAATTACAGAAAAGTACTATAACAAGGTTCAATACTTACTAAACAACATAAACATTGTCACTTACATTTGGTCCCAAGAAGATAAGGTCTAAATTTATCAAATGCATATACTATTGCTAATAGCTCTTTCTTAGTAGTATTGTAACTTATTTGAGTTTCATTAAGAGTTTCGCAAGCATAATATATAACTTTGAAAATTTTCTCATATTTTTTTTCAATACAGCTCCAATTGAATAATCACTTGCATCACACAGGTTTACTCCAATTAGGTGCAAAATGACAGGTGCAGTGATTAATTTCTCTTTTAGAATTTTGAAAGCATTCAGACAATCTTCATTAAATTCAAACTTAGCTTCTTTTTCTAATAAATGATAAAGAGTTTTAGCAATCTTAGAAGAATCCTTTATATATCTTCTATAAAATCCAGTATGACCCGAAAACTTCTCACATTAGTAATAGTAGTAGGTGGTTGAAGTTCGCAATAATTTTCACTTTTGCTCGATCAACTTCCATCCCTTTTGTGAAATTTTATGTCTAAGTACAATTCCTTCTGTGACCATAAACTGACATTTTTCCCAGTTTAGAACCAAATTTGTTTCTTCAAATCTTTTCAGAACTTTTGTTATATTTTCCAAGAAAGACTCAAAAGAAGTTCCAATTACTGAAAAATAGTCCATAAATACTTCAATTCCTTTTTCAATTAGATCACAAAATATTGACATCATACATCTCTGAAAAGTTGCAGGTGCATTACATAAACCGAAAGACATTCTTCTAAAGGCAATTGTTCCATCGGGACTTGTAAATGTTGTTTTCTCTTGGCCCTCAGGAGCAACGGGTAATTGATGATATCCATCCAAAAAGACAGAAATATGAGTGTCCAGCTAATTTATCCAGCATCTGATCCAAGAAAGGTGAAGGAAAATGATCCTTTCTAGTGGCATTGTTTAATTTTTGATAATCGATGCAAATTCACCATCCAGTAACTTGTCTTGTAGAGATTAATTCATTTTTATCATTAACAGTGACAGTTACTCCTCCTTTCTTCGGAACACAATGAATAGGACTCACCCATTGACTATCCGAAATAGGATAAATAATTCTAGCATCTAGCCATTTTAAAATCTCTTTTTTAACAACCTCTTTCATAATTGGATTCAATCTTCTTTGAGGTTCAATAGTAGGTTTACAATTTTCTTCCATTAAAATCCTATGCATACAGATTGAAGGGCTTATTCCTCTTACATCTGTAATAATCCAACCAAAAGCTTTCTTATAGTTCTTTTGAACTCCTATTAATTTTTCTTCTTGATCTTTTCTTAGTTCTGAAGATATAATCACAGGTAAAGTTAATGAATTTCCATGAAATTCATACTTTAAATGTGCAAGTAACATTTTTAATTCCAGTACATGGGCTTTTTCAACTGAGGGTAAAAGTATATCATTTTTAGTCGTGTCTAAAGTTTCCCAATTATCATGAATATAATGAGCTTCTTCAAATAAATTTTCTTCATTCACTTCTTCAATTTCTTCAGTTAATGACTCATTATATAACATAGATTCATCATTTTTTTCTTCAGAAATGACTTTACATTTTTCTTGATAATGTTTTTCAATTATATAATCAATATTATCCATCCAATAATATTTTTGTTTGTCAGGATACCTCATTGATTTCATAATATTAAATGTTATCTCTTGATCATTAACTCTCATTATTTATTCTCCTTTTTGCACATCAATCATAGCACGTCCAGTAGCTAGAAAAGGTCTCCCTAAAATAATAGGTATTTCTTTATCTTCTTCCATATCCAGTACAATGAAATCCACAGGGAAGATAAATTTATCCACTTTAACAAGAACATCCTCTATAACACCTTTAGGATAAGCAATAGAACGATCAGCTAACTGAAGGGTTACAGTGGTGGGAGAAATCTCTCCTAAATCTAACCTTTGAAAAATAGAAAATTGCATGAGATTAATACTTGCTTCTAAATCACATAAGACTGTTCCACAAAATTTTTCTCCAATAGCACATGGTATAGTGAAACTTCCTGGATCTTTAAGCTTCTGAGGTAGTTTCTTTTGAATTATCACACTACATTCTTCACTTAATGCAACAATTTCATAAGCTTTAAATTTTCATTTCTTACTTAAAATATCCTTCATAAATTTTGCATAACTCGGTATTTGTTCCAAAACTTCAGCAAAAGGAATGTTGATGGTAAGTTTCTTAAAATCTCAAAGAACTTAGAAAATTGATGGTCAAGACTTCTATTTTAGTCTTTGAGGAAAAGGTAGTGGTGGTCTTTCAACTTCCACTTCAATAGGAATTAAAATTTGATCTTTACTTAGAGAAAGAGTTTCTTTAGGTTTTTCAATCTCTTCAACCTCTCTCTCTTTCTGAATTTCATTCTGAGTTTTCTCTTTTAATTCCATCCCACTTCTAAGTTGTACAGCTTTTGCTTGTTCATGGTCTTTTCTAATTTCTTTTGGATTAATTTCAACATTGCTAAGAAGTGTTCCTTGAGGTCTGTAATTAATTAAATTAGCAATTTGTCCCATCTGATTCTTAATATTTCGAATATCAGTGTTTTGACTTTCTAACTGATTACCTAGTTGCAAGATCAATTCTTCTAAAGATAACTTTTTCTGCTGATTGTTAAAACCAAGAGGATAAGTTGGTCTAAAGTTTAAACTTCCTTGTTTGTTCCAATTCTCTGTTGGATTAACTTGATTATTACCCCATTGTTGATATCCATTATTCCAATTAAAATTATGATGATTTTTCCAACATTGATTTTAATAATTCGAATAAGGGTTATTAGTTTTACTAGCAATAGCTTGCAATGTCTCCATTGTTTGAGAATCATCAATATTTGCAAAATTGTCATTACTTACATGCAATACGTTAATAGCAAAATTATCAAATTTCTTAGATATCGCAGCCACTTGTGAAGCTAAAATAGAAAATGCTTCATTATCTTGAATACTTGCCACTCTTTTAGGATTAACCCTTTCAGAAGGCCATTGAAAATTATTGTTAGCCATTTCTTCAATTAAGGTATAAGTTTCATCAAATGTCTTAGCCATTAAAGAACCTTCGAGCAATGACGATCTATAATAGATCTAAATGATCCAATAAGTCTGTTATAAAATGTTTGAATAATTAACCAATCTGGTAAAGCATGATGAGGACATTTTCTTAATAGTTCTTTAAATCTTTCCCTTGTTTCATAAATTGTCTCTCCATCAAATTGCATAAATGAAGTAATATCATTTCTTAATTTAACAGTTTTAGAAGGAGGAAAATATTTAGCAAGGAATTTTTGTGCCATTTACGCCAAGTTTTAATAGAACCAATTGCTAATGAGTTCAGCCACATCTTTGCTTTATCTTTTAAGGAAAAAGGAAAGAGTCTAAGCTTAACAGCATCATCAAAAACATTATTATATTTAAATGTAGCACAAAATTCTAAGAAACTAGCAAGATATAAGTTTGGATCCTCATTTGGTGTTCCTCCAAATTGATTATATTGAACCATTTGAATAATAGAAGGTTTAAGCTCAAAAGAATTAGCATCTACAACAGGCATTTGAATACTGACATGAAGTTCATCAGCTGTAGGGTTTGCATAATCACTTAATTGTTTATAAACATTTTGTTCATTAAACTCTATTGGATTTTCATTATTGTTATATAAGTTAGTCATTTCTTGATATTTTTAAATTTGTTTTCTTCTCTAATTCTTTTAACAGTTCTTTCTAATTCATAATCACAAGGTAATAATCCTTCAGATCCAGAACTACACATAAAAAATAAAAATAAAATGAAAGAAAATAAAATCTTTTTAGTTTTTTTTAAAGAAATAAAAGTGTAGATAAAATATTTTTAATTTGAAAAATCTAAAATTTATCTTTCACTTCCCCGGCAACGGCGCCAAAAGCTTGGTGACTACTTTTTTATTTGCGAGAATTTATGAACCTAGATTTATATATTTATAATGATTTCGTAAAGTCACAATTTCAAATGCAAGTATACGTATTGCTGAAGTAATACAGAGCTTTATTGGTGTCCTGGTTTTCGATCCCACATGGAAGATTAATTTTAGAAATTAATATATTTTCAAATTAAAAGTAATTATAACTTTTATTTCATTTCAAAAATCAGATTTTAAGTTTTATTAAATTTGTACTAGATGTAAGTAAAGCAGCAATAAAGTAAAAGTTGATGCAAGTATAAATAAAACAACTTTCCCCTTTTCAACTAATCCAAGATTTTTCAAAAAAGCTATCATTCGTGGAGAACTTGAATTATGGTATTGTGCCAAATAGAAGCAATCCTATTCTTTACCTTCGCTCGATAGTATAAATAACATTAGCTAATCTATAGATTGGTTCAGGATGTATTATTAGTAGAATGGGTTAATCTAGAGTCACACTTCTAGATGTCCAAGGGTGGTATGGTCGACCTACTAGTGACCCGTTCCCTTTCTATAAACCAAATTATTAGAATTTAGTCTGTCACTCTAAAAACTAATTAATTCTACGCCCAATAAATAATATTTTATTATTTATTTGTACTTCACCTTGAATAACCCGCACATGGCCTTCGATTACCCAAGGATTCATGTGATATCTACTAGTTAAGAACTCATCTCCGGATAGGTCTCAGAATTCTACAACATATTTTAACAATTCAAATGACCAGTTTAAAAAGTAAATTAAGATCGAGTATGAATATCATCACAATAATTTTTAATATTTAAGTTTAAGTTCTCCAACGAAATCAAATTATCTTTATTATCTTTTCATAATTGAAAGGAGAAAGAAAAGTAACTACTCAGAACACATTGAATTCACACAACAAAACATATTTATAAAACTTTGATCCAAGTTACAAATATTTATCTGAAATGTTCCTTCAAGTGATCCTTTGACTCCTACTAACTCCAATGCAAAGTACAAGACTTCAACAACACCAACTCTTACAAACTGTCACTTACTACTCATGGAATTGAGTAGTAACACTTAAAGTAACTAAAATAAACTTACTAAATACTTAAGAAGAATATTTGGGGGCTCTCTAGAACTATTTCCAGGTGTGGGAGAGCTCTGTAGAACTATCTCTGGTGCGGGGAGAGCTTTCTTTTCTGTAGAAATGTCTCCTATTTATAGAGCTTCAAAAATGACCAGGGGTTGCTTAAGGTACCTCTTTAAAATTCATCCAAATTCAATGAATCTTCTAGAAAGTAACTGTAGCGCCTAGGCGCCGGGATATGGCGCCTAGGCGCCGAACTCCGTGATCAGGTCTTCGCACCCCTTCACTTTGGATCACACCTCTTCGCGATTAAAACCATTTTCCTGTGTCCAGATGCATTGTATCACATGTCCTATGTATCAGAAAAAACTTCTAGTCTTTTATAAGGTCTGATAACCGCTTAACACCGTCAAAATAACTACCAAATGTTGTCAAAAATCTTAACTACTTCAGTATCGAACTGGCTCCTAGGCACGGATTCTGGCGTCTAGGCGCCAGACCTATAATTTTGGCAATTTTGCTTTTTAGCTCTATTTTTGCTCCTTTTTGCTCATTTTTCCTTCTTGAACTCTTTTTTACATTTCTTATATCCAAAAACATAAAAATACCTTTCATTAAAGCATAATATCCTTAAAAATTGAATCATAAATAAGGCATAAAAGTAGGTACTTTTTAAGTGGATCAGATGCCATATCATCTCTCAGAAATTGTCAAATATCGATATTTTGATTTTGAGAAGGAAAGCTATGCGTCTTATATCCTTTCTCAAAGGAAAAGTTAAAGGAATGCCATGTTTCCGTGTCATGAAGGCTCTTATATCCAATAACTAGAGAGAGAGAAGATGCTATATCATCTCTCAGAAATTGTTGAATATTGATATGTCGATTTTGAGAAGGAAAGCTATGCGACTTATCCTTTCTCAAAGGAAAAGTTAAAGAAATGCCATGTTTCCGTGTCAGGAAAGGTCTTATATCCAATAACTAGAGAGAGAGAAGATACCATGTCATCTCCCAAAAATTGTTGAATATTGATATGTTATTTTTGAGAATGAAAGCTATGCGACTTATATCCTTTCTCAAAGGAACAGTTAAAGGAATGCCATGTTTCCATGTCAGGAAGCGTCTTATATCAAATAACTAGAAGTTATGTGTGAAAAACACATAAAGAAAAGCGTATCCTCTGGGGAGTTGACCTTTATGGGTCAAAAGATAAATCTCATGTTAATCATCACAAGTTGTTTATCATGTCATTTTTATTTTTCTTTAAGGAATTCACTTTGTCATTTCAGGACTGCTAATGCATTGCAGAGAACAGAGGGTGTATTTCAACATTTATTTCATTTCCAATGGTAATGTACATTACAAACAAAAGTCAACAATACATATATATACATATATCAGATAGTACGCATGCTACAAACTATCGATATTTATCATACGTCAAAAGTTTCCCTGTTGTTCTTTTTGTTGTTAATGTAACCTTGGAAGCTATCATACCAACCACAAACAGCTAACACTCCAAGATATTGTTTGTCAACTATGTCTCAGGTGTTTGGACATTCATGGGGTCATGGTAGTTCCAAAGGTTTCAGTCCTTCAAGTTTTGGAATGGCCTGACATTTGACGGGTCTGTTTTCTGGACGCATTTGTCATAAAGTGATTGAGAAGCGATGTCTACTGACGCTCGGTATGCAATGTTTTTCCTTGTCAGCACCGTTCCCTTACAATAAAAGAACTGATCCTCAAGTAAAAAGGATCTGGTACGTTCCATGAAATTCTCCCAGTCCGAGAATCTGTATCTTTCTCCCAATGAGGATAGAACACCTGTTCATTAAGGACAATGTGCAAAACAGTCTCTCGAAGTCATGACTATCGATATGAGGAGGGTTACAGTCTCCCTCATCATAAATATTGATAATACAACTGTATGGGATGCATTTTGCTGGCATTATCCCCATGCGACAAGTCGTCTAATGATCTAGATAATTATAGGGGGCATCGGGTCACTTGCTTGTTTTGTAGAATACCTGGAGGGTTTCCTTCCTTGTTCTTAGCATAGTTATATTAACACCCATTCTAGATTGTCAATCGCCCTTTGCCACGTATCCATTTATTCGGCCCAGAATAGGTTCTTTTCTTAAGGTGCCCATCTCAGCCCAAATCTCGAGCTTCCATTACTTGCTCAATAATAGCACCTTGTTCATCTTGATCAAATACTTTAGTAAAAAACTTAATGCCCTCTAGAATGTTGAAAATCTATCCATTGATATGTTTAAATTGCTCAAAAGAGTGTTGTCTGATGTTTCGAATTCGCCTTTAATTCTTCTTAGAAATATCTCTTTTATCAGTCTGCCTTTCTAAAACTATGAAGTCCAGTCTCGGTATGTATTGGGTCAGGATAAAAGTAGTCCTTTCAATTGGATTTTCTTCCTCAGGCTCCAAACTTCGTACCCCTAAAACAGGATAAGTTTCATTGGGTGGGCTTTGGGGATGGAAAATTCAAATTGGTCTGTATAATCCTCCATTTGTCTTTATTTCTGTAATTACCTCTCTTCTTATTGTTTTAATCGCTTCTTGCGATTTCGCCTTTGAGAGCGAGTAATTTCTGACGTCAGTTTATTGATACCAGCAACAGAAGCTTCCGTGATTCTCTAGGTTATAACCATTACTATTGATTTCAGTTTTCTGATACTAAATTTCTGTTTATGAATGACAGAACCTTGTTCATCCATGATGTCATATTGTTCTCAAGCTTTGAACTCTGTTACAGGTGTCTTATCTTCAACTTCGTCTTGATTAACAAAATATAACAATGATCCTTGATATATCATTTCATGTTGTAGCAAATCAAGGTTAAAATGAATTCTTTCTCATTTTTCAATGTGTCGGCGATCCAATGCGAAGGTCACACCATGTTGAAAAGTGAAAAGAAGTCTATTGTCAGACATTTTCCTGTATGTGACAGGGTAATATAGCATGTCAGACTAAATTTCATTTTCAAAAATGTATTTGTTAATTAAGAATAGTTTGTTTTATTTTGAAGGATTATGCTTATAAATATCTACTTAGTAAGCACAAAAGAGATTTAAATAGACAAAATAAAGTTTTCATAAATAAGGAAAACCATTTTTATTATTTTTCCAGTTCATAAACAAGTCGTGGTTCATAATGTTCATGTCGTATAATATTTTTTTAAGAAACATCGATTGATTGGGGGCAAGATTCTTTCTCCTTGAAAATCTACCAATTGGTAAGATCCTTCGAAATTACATATGAGCCCTCCCAAATTGGTTCAAACTTTCCACCTATTTTTCGATGAGCGAGTATAGGTCTTCGAAGAACTAAAACTAGTTCACTGATTCGAAAGGTTCTAGGACGAACCAATTATTCATGTGCTCGTATCATTTTTGCTTGATAGAGTTCTAGATTTTGTTGAGCTTGGAGATGTTTGTCTTCTAAACTTTCAACTTCTTCAAGTCGTAATTTGGAATTTTCTTCCTCATTTATTTTATTTGCAACAACAACTCTGAGAGAAGGAATTTGCACTTCAAGTAGTAAAATAGCCTCAGAACCGTATACCAAAGCAAACGGTGTTGACATGTGTTGGTGTTTGGTATGTAGTCCTATAGGCCCATAAAGCTTCTATTAATCATTCATGCCACTATCTACGACTGTTGATTAATATCTTTTTCAAAATTTGTACTAATGTTTTGTTGAAAGCTTCAGCTAAACCATTGGCTTTAGAATAATAGATTGTGGAATACCTCCTATCTATCCTATGTCTTTGAATAAAATTATTCATTTTTGTGTTTTCAAAGGCTAGTCCATTGTCTGATATGACTCTTTGAGGTATTCCAAATTTATAGACAATATGAGTCTAGAAAAAGTGGAGCACTTGTTATACTTTAACTTCTCTGAGCAATATTTCTTCTTCCCATTTGAAGAAGTAATCAGTGGCTGCCAGATCAAATCTATGGTCTTTAGACGATGGAGGGTCTATAGGGCCCACTATGTCAGTGCCCCAACACTCAAATGGACAAGATGTAATAGTTGGATGTAGTACATTTGGCGTTTGATGTAGGACCACTCCATGTATTTGACATTGATGTCAACTTTTTGCGATTTTGAGATAATCAATCATCATTATTGGCCAATAATATCCCATTCTCTTTATTTTCATTTTCATTTTAGGCCCAGATTGGTGTGCACCACATAGGCCTGAATGAACTTCTTTAACAATCTCTTGAGCTTCAGTTTGGTTCAAGCATCTTAACCACATTTGGTCAAAAGATCGTTTGTAAAGGATATTATTCACTAGAGTATAGGATAATGCTCTTTGTTTAATTTGAGTCAAAATAGAGTTGTTTTCGGGTAATCTTTCAGATTGTAGACATTAAATAATTGGTTGTTGCCAATCATTCTTTTCTTTGTCAATTTTTGTCATTGTCATGCTTTCAGCGATTTTGTGAAAATTATCCATGTCGATTTGAGAAAGAATTTGTCATTCCTTTATTGAAATTGGTATGTCATCTTCTTCTGGAAAAGCAAATTCTTTTGCCAGTTTTGCTAAAGAGTCTGCTAAAGAATTGTCTCATCTCGGGATTAAGAAAAACATCACGTCACAAATTTGTTGAAGAAATTTCAGAGTGTAATAGGAATATTGTTCTAATCGAGGTTTCAAGGTCTTATATTTGCCCGCAATTTGATTAATGATTAATTGGGAATCTCCGTAGATGTCAATATTATTGATTTCCATTAATATTATTAATTCAAGACCGTTTATGAGCGCTTCATATTCAACTTCACTATTTGTGCATGGCTCAGTCAAATGGTATGAAAATGGAATCATCGCTTTGTCCGGAGTGATGAAAATTAATCCTACTCCAGCTTTACCTGGTATAATTGTAGATCTGTCTTTGTCTTTTCGAGCAGATGACGCTCCATCAAAATATAATTCCCATCGTTGCATTCTTGAGATTTTTATTTCTAATATTTGTTCATCAGGTAAATCATCATTGAGAGGAGATCCAGTTGGAATTGGGTGTGCTGTTAAGAAACTGTTAAGATTTGTCTTTTGAGAGCATGTAATGGTACAAATGTTATGTCAAACTGAAGCAGTATCATTGCCCACCTCACTAGTCTTTCAGAAAGTGTCGGTCGTGTCATCAAATATTGTAATGGATTAACTATTGAAATAAGAGTTACTTTATGAGAAAGCATATAGTGTCTCATTTTTTGAACTGCAAAAATCAAGGCTAAGGAATGCTTCTCAATTGCTTGGTATTTCTGTCAGAACTAGACAGCGGCTCAAATAATATATTGCATTTTCTTTTCCCTCGTCATTCACTTGTGCTAGTAATGCTCCAAGGGAATTATCTAATGTCGCGGTGTAAATGATTAGAGGTCTTTCTAACACAGGGGCTGCTAGAACAGGAGGTGTTGTCAAGTATTGTTTGATATTTTCAAAGGCGTGTTGGCATTTTTCATCCCACACAAATTTGGTATCTTTTCTAGTTAGGGCAGTAAGAGGCTGACACCTACCTGACAGATTGGAAATAAAATGTCATATATACGCTAATTTTCCTTGAAATGATCTCAATTAAGTTAGATTTCTAGGAGGCATATTTAGGATGGCCTCAATTTTGAGTGGATCAATTTCAATTCCACGATGTCAAACAACAAATCTTAAAAATTTCCCTGAAGTAACACTGAAAGCACATTTTAAGGGATTCATTTTAAGATTATAATGTCGTAATCATTCGAATACAATTCTGAAATCATACACATGTTCATCTTTTTATTTACTATTGACAACTATCTCGTCTGCATAACATTCGACTTGATTGTGTATTAGTTCATCAAAAATTTGTGTCATGGCTCTTTGATAGGTTGCACTAGCATTTTTTAATCCAAACGACATAACATTATAACAATATATCCCTATGGGTGTCCTGAAGGTTGTATTTGCTTCATCTTCTGAAAACATTATTATTTGATTATATCCTGATGATCCATCCATAAAGGAAAATAATGTGTGTTTGGATGCTATATTAACCATTAATTCTGGTATTGGTAAAGGAAATTCATCTTTCGGACATGCTTTGTTCAAGTCCCAGAAGTATATACAGACCCTTATTTGCCCATTTTTCGTTCTAACTGGTACCACATTGGCCAGCCATGTCAGGTAATTTTCTTCTCGTATGAAACCAGCCTCAATTAATTTCTTAACTTCAGAAATGACTTGTTGCTCTATTTCGACACACATCCTTCTTGGAGCATGCTTAACAGGGATTGCAATTTTATTTATCCCAAGTTTGTAGACTGCGGCTTCTGGAGCTAACCCATGCATTTCGTCATAATTCCAAACAAAGCAGTCCATATATTCTGTTAACAGTTGAATCATTTCTTTTGCTTCTATGTTATTAAGAAATGAACTAATGAAAGTTAGTTTCTGGTTTTCATCAGTTCCTAAATTTATTTCTTTTAATTCATGAATTGTTGATTTAATTTCCTCTTCCAATCCTGAAGGAGCATCTTTGATTGGAAGATTAAATGTTGGTTCAGAGTTAAGTTCTTCAGTGATGACTAGGCAAAATTCCGTATCATCTAGAGGTTCGAGAGTACCAAACCCAATACCTTCTTCAGAGCTAGGATTTCATCTAGTATTATCCCACATTTGTTCAATGAAACGTGGTTCTTTTAAAGACCATTGTTTGAGCATTAAACTATTTTGAATAAATTTTTGTGCCCAAGGAGAATGCAACTCAAAAGGAATTTTCATTGATTTTGGAAGATTTTCATCTTCTAATTTTACATCAGTTTCAGTACTATAAGAGGTAAAACCAAGTCTAAACTTAATTGGTTTTTTTTCATCACTATATACTTTTATGACTACTAAATTCTCAACCTTAGCAGTAGAGATTGGAGGTAGAGTCTTATAGTGTATATAATGATTAATTTTCTCATACATAGACTCATTTTTTTTTCTTTGTCTTCTTCTTCAAGTGGTATTTTGAATTGAGGTTCTTTTAGAACTGCTGATGTCATTTCTTCTTTCGTATCTTCTTCAGAGTACAGGTGAATTTTGAAATTCAATGGTTTCTTCATTGCGACAGTTGGGTTTTCTTCCCCTCGTCCTCGACCTCGGCCTCGGCCTCAGGTATGAGTTTGATGAGAATCACCACCCTTCTCCTTTGTTGAAGAATAGCCTTTTTCATTTATTTTCTTTTCTTTATCTTTTACTTTTATATTCATCATTGTCTCTCTGGAGAATATTATTTTCTTTATAGGAGCATAGTATGCTGCATCTTCATGTATACCAATTTCTTGGATTGAAAATGGTTGCAGATCTCCTATAATACAACCTTATTGTCCATTTTGTAAATATTTTATGCATTGATGTAGTGAAGATGGAACCATTTTATGCTCATGAAGCCATGGTCTGCCAAGTAAGGCATTAAAAGAATTATCAAACTCGATGATATGGAATTTTGCCATTGTCACCAAGTCATCTATCTTTAGGAGCAACATTATTGATCCTAGAACTTGTTCTAATTGTTGATTAAATCCTCATAACATCATTGTATCTCTTGATAGTTGGGATGCATCAATATCCAAATATGCAAGAGGTCTTAAATTCATTATGTTAATTGAGGCACCGTGGTCAATAAGCACCCTTGAAAGTGTCATGTAATTTATGTTTACTGTGATGTATAATGGGTGATTATGCTCGGTCGTTCCAAGTAACAAGTCATTGTCAGAAAAGATAATCTTTATCGATTCTTCTAATGGATAGGCTTCATTTTGAGCAATGCTGGCAAGTTAAGCTAAGCAAATGTTTGGATCTAAAAGAGCTTTTATCAATGACTCTCTCATTTCTTTAGAGAGAATAAGAGAGTCATAAATACTCAATTTTCCTGGTAATTTTCTCAAGTGAGCTAATATGTTATAATCCACCTTTTAATGAAGATTATCTTCATTTCTTTTAGGGAGTTATGGATGTATTGACGGAACGATATTTTCCGGTGAACTATTTGTTTTTCCTTTTCTTGGGAAGCCATTCTGAAGGGTAGAATCTTTCCACTTCGCATATTAATTTCAATTATTTCTTCAATTTTATTGTCTGACTCTTTAATCTCTGAGTTTGAAGATTCCACTTCTATGGAAATTGGGGTTCCTAGTTGGAGTGTGACAATATAACTTTCGTTTTTATCATTGTCAAAGTTATCATTAATGTTATTGTCGTTTTGATTGTCATTAGATTGATCATGTACGATTTAAGTATTGTCTTCAGAATTTGAATAATCATTTTCAGAGGTATCACCCAAAATAGACAAAATGTGAGCAGAACTGGAAGTGTTATTATTCACAGTAGTGGTAAAAAGAAAGTCATACAAGGTCAATGGCCTGAGGGATTTTCTCCCTTCATCCGAGACAACTACCCTAGTAGGAGATGGAGAAACATAAGAGCTAGGAGATACAAAAGGAACTGTAGCCCTTATATCTAGAAGACCTCTAATCCTTTTTTTTTTCTTTCCTTTCTTGGAAGACTTTGTGACTTGAATGTCCGTAAGGATCTCCTAAGAAGATTTACTTTGAACAATATTGTCTTTGTTCTTATTGTCAGGATTAAGCTTATCAACAGAGATCTTATTAATCGAACGTTTTTCAGGCTCTTTCAAATATTCTTTTAGGACTACTATATTTCCTTCTGTAAAATTATGCTCTAACCAGTCTTTGAAGACAAAACATTCTTCAATCATATGTCCAAGCATTCTGTGGTAAGGACAATAATTGGGATTGTCCTTCATGTCAATTTCTGCTGGCCTTTTAGCCTTGGGAAGCTTGAATTCTTGTATTTTCAGCAGCTACGGAATATTTTGCTGGCGGCCCCTGTCTTAAACAGATATTCCTTATTCATTCTTTCAGCCATCGTCCTTTTGTCTGTCGGTACTTAGGTCAGTTGTTGAAGTTGTATTTGAGAAGAATTTTGTGATAATGATTAACTCTGTCGTTGTTTTTTTTGTTCAGGTTGAACTTGCATTACTTGTTTACCCTTCTCTACAATGTTTCCCGGCTTTTGTTCAAATGTTTTGACAGTTTTTGTCTTTTCAGTCTTTTCCATTGCACTCATCTGCTTAGCTTCTTCTTAAAGATTGGTAGGTTTATTGAGTAATTTTTCAAATATTTTTATTATGAGTCCTTTGAGCATAGATGCTATAGGACCATGGATATTTTTAAGCAAGATTTCAATGGCGTGTTGCTCTTGGAGTTGTGGTTCACATTTTATGTTTAGATTTCTCCATCGCAAAATGTAATCCACTAAACTTTCTCCTGGCTTTTGCTTTTCTACTACCAGATCACCAACTGTAGTAGGGTGTTGTGCTCCAGCAAACCGTTGAATGAAAAAACTTTCAAGTTCTACAAAAGTCTTAACAGATCTGCTAGGAAGATCTGCATACCAATCAAAGGAAATTCCTGTGAGATTGTTTACAAATTGTCAGAATAGAAGAGCGCCACTTCCGCCCGCATTACAACAACTCACACTGAACTGTACAAGATGCTGACGAGGATTACCAGTCCCGTCAAATATTTTGAAGAGAGGAGGAACAAAACCTTTAGGTATTGAACAGAATCAAATTCGTCTAGATAGGGTCTACCCTTTGAAATTAATGATCCAACTTCTACCTCAGTCATTGTTTCTTTTATCTTTTGTTCTACTAGTAGTGTAATTTCTTTTTCTTAAACTCTGCTTTGGGAAAAGTCCTTTTTCTTTTGATTGTTTTCTTTAATTCCTATTGGCTCTCTTTTGTTCTCCAAAATGTGTATTGCCTCTGGTTTAATGATTTCAACAACAGGCAATGGATTTTTTGGTGGATTTTGTACAGCTGCCATTAATTCTTCCATTTTTTGTTCAATAAGATTGATTTGTTCATCCCTTTGTCGAATAACCGCTCGTAATTCTTCTGCCGTGTATTCTTCACTTAATTCTCGTACTAAGGAGGTAGATCATGTTTCTACCATATTTATCTTGACGACTTCCTCATTTGAACTATTATTCAAAGAACTATCCCTTCTTCGTATTCAGAATTGCTTGATGTCATTTTTCAATTTCTTCAATCATTCTTCAAATGATTTCATAGGATGCTTTTCACAACTCTATTCCTGAGAACAATCTAGTACTAAAGATTCTCGTGCCCATACATTATTTTTAAGTATAGGACGAGATATCATAGGAATTGTATCATCGTTTTATGAATAATAAGGGTCTCTATGTTGTAGCATTTGAACCAAATTAGACATTTTAGCATATGTGTCTTCTGCTTCTGATATTAATTTATTATGCTGAGTTCTATCTCTTGTGAGGACCACATCTTTTATCCTTGGGCCCAGACAAAATTTCACTGATACCTGATTACAGTCATTGTCTAATGAGAATTGTTGATCCCCTTTTAAGTAAGTAGGATCTTCAATTGAAATAATCTTTCTTTTCATTGTTGTAGAGACCGCACCTCCCATTTTATCTAACAGTCAAGAAATTGAACCCCTGTCTTTCCGTGCTAATCTTTTAAACACAGAGTATACGCCATGAATTGACGGAGAATTTTTGGGTTGGAAAGTATATTCCTCATATTCAACAGGTATTGGAATATATCGGTTTTCTTTTGAAAAGGAAGGGTACCCGAAAATACTTTATTCGAATTCAGATGTTTCAAAATTATCATTTTCATTCCACCTTTCCATTCTTTTGAGAGAATGAGTTTTATTTCTTCATTGAGTTTTTGAACAAGATCCAACTTCATATATGGATGGAGGTGGGATGTTGTTTTCTTGTTCAACACAAATTTTCTTTCCTTTTTTGTCAACTTTTCTTTCCATTTCTTCAATATATTGTTCCTCAGACATGTATTAAAGTAAGTCCTCTGTAAAGTTAAGAAAATCTTCATAAGGTTCCAGATTGAATTCTTCAAAGGATTGTATATCAGTTTGATATGGATTTTCTAATGAAATTTTAGTTTCATCAAATGATCCAAAATCATTCTGATAAAGGCAAACGTCTTCCTTAATTGGTGTATTGAAATCTTGATAATTGGAAAAGACTAAATTCGTAAAATCCATTGCAAATTTTCTGAAAATTTAAGGAGAATAAAATGTTATGGACTCATTTACAAACTGGGAATTTATCTTTTTGTGTTATTTTATCATTGTAAAATGTCAAAAATAACTCTTCAAAGAGTTGGATGTGGTCCTAAAGGTCAAAAAATCAAGTGAAAACAAGCGATTTAACAAGAGATGAGAAGAAAGATATTTCACTAGCGGAGTCGCCATAAAATCTCTTGTCGGCATTCGGGGCCGTATCAGAAATTTTCTCAGTGTCGATGTCGATGTCATTTTGGAGTCGCCGTTCTATTTATCTATAATATTGCCCTAATCATCAATAATTCTCATTGCTTTGGATCCTATAAAATGATCTTTAGATAATAAGAAATTTGAAGAAAATAAGGGTTAATAAGATAGAAAACAATAGAAAAAGGGATGTCGGTGATAATCCTTATAAAAGAAAATTCTAGAATGTCTAGAAGTTCTTTATAAGGATAATGAAGTTTTGGTAACTAGAGATTTTTAGATGGAATATCTATTATGAATTCTTTAAATCTCCTATAGAAGCAAGCTCCTATAGTTAATTACATCTTGAACAATTATAATTGTCTAAAAAAACTTCTGATTAATGTTAATCACGTGTTTTCTAAGATGTTTTATGGAAAAAAAACGTCAACGTTCAATCCTAAGGGTAATATGTAGTACTGTCCTAAAATTTTGATTTGTCAAATTTTATTTTTATTTTGTTATTTGTTGTTTTTAATCGTTACCGTAAATTTTATCTATTATGTCATTTTTGTTTTGGTTGTCATTTTATTGTCATTTTTGTCATCTGTTTGATGGCTATTCTAAAAGTTTTGGGTTTTGTGACTATCCTAAAAGTTTTCATTTCATTTTGCCTTAGTTTTGTCATTTTAATGTTATTTATTTTGTTTTGTTTTGTTTTGTTGAACCGGCACTTTACGACTGCAAGAATTTATGAACTTAAATATATATATTTATAATAATTTTGTAAAGTCATAATTTCAAACGCAAGTATACGTATCACTTCAAGTAATACAGGTCTCTATTGGATTCCTATTTATCGATCCCACAGGGAAGATTAAGGGAAGATTAATTGAAGGAATTTATTAGATTTTTAAATTAAAAGTAATTTTAATTTTTATTTTCTTTTAAAATTTAAATTTTAAGTTTAATGAAATTTATACTAGATGTAAGTAAATCAACAATAAATTAAAGGTAAATGCAAGTATAAATAAAACAACTTTCTCCTTTTCAACTAATCCAAGATTTTTCAGAATAATTATCATTCATGGAGAACTTGAGATTATGGTATTGCGCCAAATAGAAGCATTTATATTCTTTACCTTCGCTCAATAGTAAAAAGAACATTGGCTAATCTATAGATTGGTTTAGGATTTATTATTAGTAGAATTTGTTAATGTAGGCTCACACTTCTAGATATCCAATGGTGGTTATGGTCGGCCCTACTAGTGACCCGTTCCCTTTCTATAAACCAAATTATTCGAATTTAGTCTGTCACTCTAAAAACTAATCAATTCTACGTCCTCCCTCAGATGGCAAGTTGAGCTAAGCAAATGTTTGGATCTAAAAGAGCTTTTATCAATGACTCTCTCATTTCTTTAGAGAGAATAAGAGCGTCATAAATACTCAATTTTCCTGGTAATTTTCTCAAGTGAGCTAGTATGTTATAATCCACCTTTTAATGAAGATTCTCTTCATTTCTTTCAGGAAGTTTTGGATGTATTGATGGAACGATCTTTTCCGGTGAACTCTTTGTTTTTCCTTTTCTTGGGAAGCCATTCTGGAGGGTAGAACCTTTCCACTTCGTATATTAATTTCAATTATTTCTTTAATTTTATTGTCTGACTTTTTAATCTCTGAGTTTGAAGATTCCACTTCTATGGAAATTGGGGTTCCTTATAGTTGGAGTGTGACAATATCACTTTCATTTTTATCATTGTCAAAATTATCATTAATGTTATTGTCGTTTTGATTGTCATTAGATTGATCATGTACGATTTAAGTATTGTCTTCAGAATTTGAATGATCATTTTCAGAGGTTTCACCCAAAATAGACAAAATGTAAGCAGAACTGGAAGTGTTATTATTCACAGTAATGGTAAAAAGAATGTCATACAAGGTCAATGGCCTGAGGGATTTTCTCCCTTCATCCGAGACAACTACCCTAGTAGGAGATGGAGAAAAATAAGAGCAAGGAGATACAAAAGGAACTGTAGCCCTTATATCTAGAAGACCTCTAATCCTTTTTTATTCTTTTTTTTTCTTTCCTTTCTTGGAAGATTTTGTGACTTGAATCTCTGTAAGGATCTCCTAAGAAGATTTACTTTCAACAATATTGTCTTTGTTCTTATTTTCAAGATTAAGCTTATCAACAGAGATCTTATTAATCGAACGTTTTTCAGGCTCTTTCAAATATTCTTTTTGGACTACTATATTTCCTTCTGTAAAATTATGCTCTAACCTGTCTTTGAAGACAAAAGATTCTTCAATCATATGTCCAAGCATTCTGTGGTAAGGACAATAATTGGGATTGTCCTTCATGTCAATTTCTGCTGGCCTTTTAGCCTTGTGAAGCTTGAATTCTGTATTTTCAGTAGCTACGGAATATTTTGCTGACGGCCCCTGTCTTAAACAGATATTCCTTACTCATTCTTTCTGTCGTCATCCTTTTGTCTGTCGGTACTTAGGTCGGTTGTTGAAGTTGTATTTGAGAAGAATTTTGTGGTAATGATTAACTCTGTCGTTGTTTTTTTTGTTCAGGTTGAACTTGCATTACTTGTTTAACCTTCTCTACAACGTTTCCCGGCTTTTGTTCAAATATTTTGACAGTTTTTGTCTTTTCGGTCTTTTCCATTGCACTCATCTGCTTAGCTTCTTCTTAAAGATTGGCAGGTTTATTGAGTAATTTTTCAAATATTTTTATTATGAGTCCTTTGAGCATAGATGCTATAGGACCATGGATATTTTTAAGCAAGATTTCAATGGTGTGTTGCTCTTGGAGTTGTTCACATTTCATGTTTAGATTTCTCCATCGCAAAATGTAATCCACTAAACTTTCTCCTGGCTTTTGCTTTTCTACTACCAGATCACCAACTGTCGTAGGGTGTTGTACTCGAGCAAACCGTTGAATGAAAAGACTTTCAAGTTCTACAAAAGTCTTAACAGATCTGTTACGAAGATCTGCATACCAATTAAAGGAAATTCCTGGGAGATTGTTCACAAATTGACGTAATAGAAGAGCGTAACTTCCTCCCGCATTACAACAACTCACACTGAAGTGTACAAGATGCTGACGAGGATTACCAGTACCGTCAAATATTTTGAAGAGAGGAGGAACAAAACCTTTAGGGTTTTGAACAGAATCAAATTCCTCTAGATAGGGTCTACCCTTTGAAATTAATGATCCAACTTTTACCTCAGTCATTGTTTCTTTTATCTTTTGTTCTACCAATTGTGTAATTTCTTTTTCTTAAACTCTGCTTTGGGAAAAGTCCTTTTTCTTTTTATTGTTTTCTTCAATTTCTATTGGCTCTCTTTTGTCCTCCCAAATGTGTATTGCCTCTGGTTTAATGATTTCAACAACAGGCAATGGATTTTTTGGTGGATTTTGTACAGCTGCCATTAATTCTTCCATTTTTTGTTCAATAAGATTGATTTGTTCATCCCTTTGTCGAATAACCGCTCGTAATTCTTCTGCCGTGTATTCTTCACTTAATTCTCGTACTAAAGAGGTAGATCATGTTTCTACCATATTTATCTCGACGACTTCCTCATTTGAACTATTCAAAGAACTATCCCTTCTTCGTATTCAGAATTGCTTGATGTCATTTTTCAATTTCTTCAATCTTTCTTCAAATGATTTCATAGGATGCTTTTTACAACTATATTCCTGAGAACAATCTAGTACTAAAGATTCTCGTGCCCATACATTATTTTTAAGTATAGGACGAGATATCATAGGAATTGTATCATCGTTTTATGAATAATAAGGGTCTCTATGTTGTAGCATTTGAACCAAATTAGACCTTTTAGCATATGTGTCTTCTGCTTCTGATATTAATTTATTATGCTTAGTTCTATCTCTTGTGAGGACCACATATTTTATCCTTGGGCCCAGATGAAATTTCACTGATACCTGATTACAGTCATTGTCTAATGGGAATTGTTGATCCCCTTTTAAGTAAGTAGGATCTTCAATTGAAATAATCTTTCTTTTCATTGTTGTAGAGACCACACCTCCCATTTTATCTAATAGTCAGGAAATTGAACCCCTATCTTTCCGTGCTAATCTTTTAAACACAGAGTATACGCCATGAATTGACGGAGAATTTCTGGGTTGGAAAGTATATTCCTCATATTCAATAGGTATTGGAATATATCGGTTTTCTTTTGAAAAGGAAGGGTACCCGAAAATACTTTATTCGAATTCAAATGTTTCAAAATTATCATTTTCATTCCACCTTTCCACTCTTTTGAGAGAATGAGTTTTATTTCTTCATTGAGTTTTTGAACAAGATCCAACTTCATATATGGATGGAGGTGGGATGTTGTTTTCTTGTTCAACACAACTTTTCTTTCCTTTTTTGTCAACTTTTCTTTCCATTTCTTCAATATATTGTTCCTCAGGCATGTATTGAAGTAAGTCCTCTGTAAAGTTAAGAAAATCTTCATAAGGTTCCAGATTGAATTCTTCAAAGGATTGTATATCAGTTTGATATGGATTTTCTAATGAAATTTCAGTTTCATCAAATGATCCAAAATCATTCTGATAAAGATAAACGTCTTCCTTAATTGGTGTATTGAAATCTTGATAATTGGAAAAGACTGAATCCGGAAAATCCATTGCAAATTTTCTGAAAATTTAAGGAGAATAAAATGTTATGGACTCATTTACAAACAGGGAATTTATCTTTTTGTGTTATTTTATCGTTGTAAAATGTCAAAAATAACTCTTCAAAGAGTTGGATGTGGTCCTAAAGGTCAAAAAATTAAGTGAAAACAAGCGATTTAACAAGAGATGAGAAGAAAGATATTTCCCTAGTGGAGTCACCATAAAATCTCTTGTCGGCGTTCGGGGCCGTATCGGAGATTTTCTCAGTGTCGATGTCGATGTCATTTTGGAGTCGCCATTCTATTTATCTATAATATTGCCCTAATCATCAATAATTCTCGTTGCTTTGGATTCTATAAAATGATCTTTAGATAATAAGAAATTTGAAGAAAATAAGGGCTAATAAGATAGAAAACTGTAGAAAAAGGGATGTCGGTGATAATCCTTATAAAAGAAAATTCTAGAATGTCTAGAAGTTCTTTATAAGGATAATGAAGTTTTGGTAACTAGAGATTTTTAGATGGAATATCTATTATGAATTCTTTAAATCTCCTATGGAAGCAAGCTTGTATAGTTAATTACATCTTATACAATTATAATTGTCTAAGAAAACTTCTGATTAATGTTAATCACGTGTTTTCTAAGAAGTTTTATGGAAAAAAAACGTCAACGTTCAATCCTAAGGGCAATATGTAGTACTTTCCTAAAATTTTGATTTGTCAAATTTTATTTTTATTTTGTTATTTTTTGTTTTTAATTTTTCTGTAAATTTTATTTATTATGTCATTTTTGTTTTGGTTGTCATTTTATTGTCATTTTTGTCATCTGTTTGATGGCTATTCTAAAAGTTTTGGGTTTTGTGACTATCCTAAAAGTTTTCATTTCGTTTTGCCTTAGTTTTGTCATTTTAATGTTATTTATTTATTTTTTTTTTTGTTTTGTTGAACCGGCACTTTACGACTGCAAGAATTTATGAACTTATATATATATATTTATAATAATTTTGTAAAGTCACAATTTTAAACACAAATATACGTATCACTTCAAGTAATACAGGACTCTATTGGAGTCCTATTTATCGATCCCACAGGGAAGATTAAGGGAAGATTAATAAAAGGACTTTATTAGATTTTCAAATTAAAAGTAATTATAATTTTTATTTTCTTTTAAAATTTTGATTTTAAGTTTAATGAAATTTATACTAGATGTAAGTAAATCAACAATAAATTAAAGGTAAATGCAATTATAAATAAAACAACTTTCCCCTTTTAAACTAATCCAAGATTTTTCAGAATAATTATCATTCGTGGAGAACTTGAGATTATGGTATTGCGCAAAATAGAAGTATTTCTATTCTTTACCTTCGCTCAATAGTAAAAAGAACATTGGCTAATCTATAGATTGGTTTAGGATGTATTATTAGTAGAATGGGTAGGCTCACACTTCTAGATGTCCAAGGGTGGTTATGGTCGGCCCTACTAGTGACCTGTTCCCTTTGTATAAACTAAATTTTTAGAATTTAGTCTGTCACTCTAATAACTCCTGATTCTGGCGCCTAGGCGCTAGACCTATAATTTTGGCAACTTTGCTTTTTAGCTCAATTTTTGCTCCTTTTTGCTCCTTTTTCCTTCTTAAACTCTTTTCATCACATATATCTAAAAACATAAAAATACCTTTCATTAAAGCATAATATCCTTAAAAATTAAATCATAAATAAGGCATAAAAATAGGTACTTTTGAAGAGGATCAAATTCCCCCAAACTTAAACGTTACTTGTCCTCAAGTAACCCTTTTTATTACATAAAATGTATAACACCTGGAATGAAATTTAAATATTTAAGATTCCTTGTAATTTTTTGTTATATAAATGCTCTAGTAAATCATTAACCAAATTTCCATAATTAAGGTTAATTTTAAGAATTTAAAGAATACTTAACTACCAAATCATAAGACTTTCAATTTTTCATTTATTTCAAGAATAATTGTAATTTATCATATTAAGTTCACATAGATAATTTACAAGGAAAAGACTTTCATGAAAAACTTTTCTAGTAAAGATATTTTTATATAAAAATTATGTTAAAAATGTAATTAGTTTTCTTTCTATAAGATAATTCAAGTGAAGCCGATTTTTTATTAGGCATCCCCTCAAGCTTCTCCTCACATTTCTTTTTTTTTTTTCTTTTTAAGGATATTTTTCAATCCCCTTTTACACAATTTGTAAGAATTACTATATTTGGATAGCCTATTAATGATTTTGAAGTTTAATATCCTTAACTTATATTTAAAAACTCATACATTTTTACTTAATAAATATGACATAAGTATTTTTCAAAAAAAAAATTTTTTTTTCAATCTTTTCTTTTTCAAGTAATAATCTTGATTCCCTAGTATTTCAAAAATACAATTCTCTTTACTATAAATAGACAAATTTTTAATCTTATTATTCTTTAAGTTAAATAATTCTATTCTTAAAATCAATCAAAATTATTAAAATTTTAGTTAAGTTTATTAAATTATTTATAAATTCAAAAATTTAAGTAATCTTAAATAAATTTTTCATTCCTTATGTTATGTTAATATTTTCAAAGAAAGTATTAGTAATTAAGGACAAATAATATTTAAATTTCAAAGTATTTTCCCTTCCCCTAAACTTCAGTTTTGGTATAAACATGAATCATGAAAATTTCTAAAGCATGAGAGAAAGAATAGCATATTTCCACCAGAATTTTTTCCAAGTATATGAAAAATAATCTAGAAAGAAAAATTTTATTTCTACACATGCTTTTTTGAATATAAAAGAAATGTTTAAGCATATATAGAAAAATTTTAATTAGCAGGATCAATTTCTACAATATTTTTTTATAATTTTATAATTTTATAATTTTAAACAAAGATAACTAAACAAAACAAGTGTACAGATTACTATACTAAAACAGAAACAAAACATCTCATTACAGAAATAAACTCTAATAATCCAACAATCATCGGTACAATAATAAGTGCCTCAGAATAGTGCATCAAACATAAAAACAAACAATTCATCACATACATGTAAAATTAACACAAAACATAACATAAATAATACAAATACACAATCCTAAAAATCTAATCATCACTAGCAGTCTCCTCATCCTCATCATCATCAAAGGGAATGTCTACATTCTTGTTCTGGATTTCTAGGGCAGAACGGAAACTGGACTGAATGATCACCCTTCAGGAATCTAACAAAAGACTTAGAATAATCAGCATCAAAATCACTCTTCCTCTAGGTGTACTCAGAAAGATTATCCAATTTCAAATCAATAGTATCGACTCTACATTGGGTCAAAGGTAACATTTTCTGCTGCTCTATAAATTTCTCATGCATATTCTACCAAAAACTAGATGGTGGCTCAGTAGCAGAAGTAGAGGGTCCAGAAGTAGAAGGTCTACCAGAAGTAGGTAATGAACTAGAAGGTGCGGTAGAACTCTTACCTCATAGTCGATCATAAATACTGACACTTTCTCATCTAATTGGCTTTGTAGTCTTGAGCTTCTCCTCTGAAAGCTCAGCAACAACTCCAGCACTTTCACACGTAGAATAAATCAGAGATGGGAATCCTAATCCCACAGAAGTGCTAGAAGGAGCAGTGGCCTCTACAGAATCATAAAGAACACTCCCAACTTCTATTGGCTTCCTCTCCTGTATGCAGTAGTTGAGGATAGCTTGGTCCTTTGTAACCTCACTCAAATGGTTGGATGGAAGGAGGCAAGCAGAAATAAAGTAATTCCATGCCTTAAAAACACCATTTAGATTAGAAAATGAAAAATTTACCCATTTTTCGTTTCAGATCTTCCAAGCTCCAGTACCATCTGTCAAGTAATCAATAATCATCTCCAAATCTCCCTCAGATCGAGATAATCCAGAATAATAGCACTCGATGTTTGGTGGCAGGCCGTAGAAAATGTTGATTCTCTCTAGAGTAAAATCCTACTCTAACTCCTCTCATAAAGATCTCAAAATCTTCGGCATCCAAGAAATTTGCATAAAATTCCCTGACGCAGGGATAACAGCAATAGCAGCGAAGTAACAAAATCGTTGCCAGTTCGAGCAATGATCCTCAGCCGAATTGATCATCCAATGGACTAATAGAGGAGGTAACTACTCCCCTAGAACATCCTAAGTTAAGCCATAACCTCCCCTTGCTATAAATAGAACCCCATGGACGAACCTAGCAAGAAGAAGAAAAATTTAGGGAGAACTATAGGCTGCCCAAATCCACCTGCTCCCAACATAAAAAGTCTTCCTAAGAGTCTCAGCAATCTTTTAGGATCAAATCCAAGCCATAGTTTGAGCCTATTTGAGCCAATTTGAACAAATTTCAAAAACAACCCCAAATTAGGTACTTCTTCAAAATTCCTCCCTAAGCCCGACTTCTGGATCAAATTGCTGCTAGCAATAGTATATGAGGCAAGCAGAAATAAATTAATTCCATGCCTTAAAAACACCATTTAGATTAGAAAATGAAAAATTTACCCATTTTTCGTTTCAGATCTTCCAAGCTCCAGTACCATCTGTCAAGTAATCAATAATCATCTCCAAATCTCCCTCAGATCGAGATAATCCAGAATAATAGAACTCGTTGTTTGGTGGCAGGCCGTAGAAAATGTTGATTCTCTCTAGAGTAAAATCCTACTCTAACTCCTCTCACAAAGATCTCAAAATCTTCGGCATCCAAGAAATTTGCATAAAATTCCCTGACGCAGGGATAACAGCAATAACAGCGAAGTAACAAAATCGTTGCCAGTTCGAGCAATGATCGTATCTTCAATCCTTCCACCAGGATTGTAGAAACTCCTCTCTGAGATAAATTTCCTCGTCGTAGCAAAATCGTTGTAACGAAAATTTGCTGCGGCAGTAGCAAACTTGCTATGATCGAAATTTTCTCGTTCTTTCCCTCGCTTAGATTTTGGACCCATCTAAACGTAAGAGAAAGAAAATGCAAAATAAATTAAAGGATCAAAAGAATAAGCTTATTTAAGCTATAAAAAGCTTAAATAAAGCTTCAAATCCATGGATTAAACTCAAAAAATAAAAAATTTTCGGTTTGCTCAAAAGTTGAAAAATCCATGGTGAAAATAAAAAATAAATGGATTAGAAGGTAGATCTGACCTCGAGATGAAGAAATCAAGTGATTCCAAGCTCAAAAACTCAAAAATCCGGCCTAAAAATGGATCCCTAAAGTTGATTTTCACGGAAAAGGGAAGAAAAAGGGAGCTTAGGCATCGTTAATGGCATTAGTGGGTTTAAAAACCCGATTTTCGGGTGCAAGCCGAACCGGCGCTTAGGCGCCGAGTTCTGGCGCCTAGACGCCATACTCGCCTTACCAAAAATTTGATTTAAATATTATATTTTCCACCAAAACTTAACAAATTTGACTTCTAATTACTCACATGAGAGTATTTTTTCAATTTCTAACTTCCAAACATTTCCACAAACAATTAAAATGATAAAATAGATCCAACATTCAAACTCAAGATATAATCAAACTCTTCAATTCCATTTCACATTTTTCCATTCCAAGCTCAAGAAATTCCATGAAAAAGACTATAACAAGGTTCATCATTCTATAAACAAAACAAATTCAAAGCAAATTCACAATCAAACAACACACTTTGAACAATGAAAGCAAACACACAAACTAAATAAACGACCCACTAGAACATGACTTAATCACATCTATAACACATCAATGATCTATTCATCACCGAACTTTTAATTTCCATCCCTCTCGCGATGAAGTTCGCTAGGCCCGCATGGATAGAAAACCAACGCCCTTGGAAATTCCAAAGCCATCCTTGCTACTTGAGAATCTTGATAGGCTGCCATATGATCGAACTGAAGCTTCTTCTGCCATTCCAAGTGCTCAATTTGGTGATACATCTCATGCAGACGATTCCCAACACTTAGCAATTCCGTCTCAATCTTATCTAAATGACTAAATAATTTCTCCAAACATACAACAATAAATCCATTGAAATAAGGTTGAGGATCTTTAGAAGACTTATCTCTTATCCCATTGCTATGATCTCCTCTCTCCATTGCTTCCGAACTTCTATTTTCTCCTCCAAAAGAATTGTTCTGAACGAATTTAGGGTTGCTTAATGATTGGGGATGAAGATAAGGCAATTTATAAGAAGAATTCATGTGAAAAACTAACGATTTTCAGTTTTTGCACGAACACTAACTGGGGCACTTAGGCGCTGGACAATCAAAACACATGGGTTATGCTGGCGCTTAGGCGAAAAATTTGGGCGCCTAGGCGCTAGAACCACGTTCGATTCTGTTTCTCCTATCATCAAATTTACAAAGTTTCTGTCTTAAAATAGGTCTATTAAAATGGTGTGATCAACACACAAACATTGATTAAGATAAATTTAAATCACAAATAATCACAATGATAATATATGGGTTGCCTCCCACAAAGCGCTTGGTTTAACGTTGTCAGCCCGACCTAATCAGTTATATTAATTGGGTAGACTCAGTTCGTAAGCCTCCTTGTAAATCAGTTTCATTTCTCCCATATAAGACTTCAATCTTAATCTGTTAACTTTAAATATTTTTCCTGTCTTGGGATCTTTAATATCCATAGCTCCATAAGGGTATACTTTCTCAATTATAAATGGTCCAATCCATTTAGATCTTAATTTTCCAAGAAAAAGTCTTAAACGAGTATTAAATAATAATACTTCTTGTCCAGGCTCAAATATTTTTCTTGAAATCTTTTTATCATGCAATTTCTTCATTCTCTCCTTATAAATCTTTACATTTTCATAGGACTCATTTCTAATATCTTCCATTTCATTCGGTTAGTAATGATCGTTTCTCTCTTGCAACATTCAAATAATAATTGAACTCCTTGATCGCCCAGTAAGCTTTATGTTCCAGTTCAACAGGTAAGTGACAATGTTTACCATAAACTAACCGATAAGGTGACATTCTGATAGGTGTCTTATAGGTTGTTCTATAAGCCCATAATGCAGAATCATGTCTATCAACCCAGTCAGTTCTTTTAGGATTAACAGTCTTCTCTAATATTCTTTTAATTTCTCTGTTTGATACTTCAGCCATTCCACTTATTTGTGGGTGATAAGCAGTTGCAATTCTATGTTTAATTCTGAAATTTTCCAGTATTGATTGAATTCTTACATTTCTGAAATGACTTGCCCCATCCGTGATAATTACCCTAGGCATTCCAAATCTTGTAAAAATCATTTTATTTAAAAATTTCGAAACACTTTTGGAATCACAGTTTGGTAAAGCTACAGCTTCAATCCACTTTGAAACATAATCAACTGCTAATAAAATATAAATTTTTCCAGATGATGGTATAAAAGGTCCCATAAAGTCTAAACCTAATACATCAAAAATCTCAATTTCTAATATATTGCTTAGAGGCATTTCATCTTTTCTAGATATATTCCCCTTTCTTTGACATCGATCACAAGTTTTCACATAATATCCAACATCTTTGAATAATGTAGGCCAATAAAATCCCGAATTTAAAATTTTAAACGCAGTTTTATCCACTCCAAAGTGTCATCCAAATTCAGAATCGTGACATTTTTAAGTAATTGCAAAAGTTTCTTCATAAGGTACACATCTTCGAATCACACAATCTCTGCCTATTTTAAATAAATGAGGATCTTCCCTAATATATGATTTATAATTATTCTTGAACTTCTTAATATATTTTCAATTCAATCCATATGGTAAAATATTGCTAACCAAATAGTTAATTATATTTGCATTCCAAGGCATTTCTAATCCTTGAATAACATATAATTGTTCATCAGAGAATTTCTCATTTATGTTTTCTTCAATAATCTTCTCACTATTAATTTTAATTCTTGATAAATGATCAGCAATTTGGTGTCAGCTCCTTTTCTGTCCACTATTTGAAAATCAATTTCTTGTAAAAGTAGAACCCAACTTATCAATCTAGGTTTAACATCTTTTTTTAACATTAAATACTTAATAGCGGAATGATCAGTATGTACGATACATTTAGTCCCAAGAAGATAAGGTCTAAATTTATTAAAGGCATATACTATTGCTAACAGCTCTTTCTCCGTAATAGTGTAATTTTTTTGACTTTCATTAAGAGTTTTGCTAGCATATTATATAAATTTGAAAATTTTCTCATATTTTTGTCCCAATACAGCTCCAATTGCATAATCACTTGGATCACACATTAATTAAAAAGGTTTACTCGAATCAGGTGCAACAATAACAGGTGCAGTGATTAATTTTTCTTTTAGAATATTGAAAGCAATCTGACAATTTTCATTAAATTCAAACTTAGCTTCTTTTTCTAATAAATGACAAAGATGTTTAGCAATCTTAGAAAAATCCTTTATATATCTTCTATAAAATCTAACATGACCCAGAAAACTTCTCACATCAGTAACAGTAGTAGGTGGTTGAAGTTCAGCAATAATTTTCACTTTTGCCTGATCAACTTTCATCTCTTTTTGTGAAATTTTATGTCCGAGTACAATTCCTTCTGTGACCATAAATTGATATTTTTCCCAGTTTAGAATAAAATTTGTTTCTTCACATCTATTCAGAACTTTTGTTATATTTTCTAAGCAAGACTAAAAAGAAGTTCCAAATACTAAAAAAACGTCCATAAATACTTCAATTCATTTTTCAATTAAATCATAGAATATTTACATCATACATCTCTGAAAAGTTGCAGGTAATTACATAAACCGAAAGGCATTCTTCTAAAAGCAAATGTTACATAAGGACTTGTAAAAGTTATTTTTTCTTGGTCCTCAGGAGCAATGGGTAATTGATGATAACCAAAATATCTATCCAAAAAACAAAAATACGAGTGTCCAGCTAATTTATCTAGCATTTGATCCAAGAAAGGTAAAGGAAAATGATCCTTTCTAGTGGCATTGTTTAATTGTCGATAATCGATGCAAATTCACCATCCAGTAATTTTTCTTGTAGGGATTAATTCATTTTTATCATTAATAATGACAGTTAGTCCTCCTTTCTTCGGAACACAATGAATAGGACTTACCCATTGACTATCTGAAATAGGATAAATAATTCCAGCATCTAACCTTGTTAAAATCTCTTTTTTAACAACCTCTTTCATAATTGGATTCAATCTTCTCTGAGGTTCAATAGTAGGTTTACAATTTTCTTCCATTAAAATCCTATGCATACAGATTGAAGGGCTTATTCCTCTTATATCTGCAATAGTCCACTCAAAAGATTTCATATAGTTCTTCAAAACTCCTATTAATTTTTCTTCTTGATCTTTGCTTAGTTCTGAAGATATAATCACTGGTAAAGTTAATGAATTTCCAAGAAATGCATACTTTAAATGTGCATGTAACATTTTTAATTTCAGTTCAGGGGCTTTTTTATCTGAGGGTAAAAGTATATCATCTTTAGTCGTGTCTAAAATTTCCCAATTATCATGAATATAATGAGTTCCTTCAAATAAATTTTCTTCATTCACTTCTTCAATTTCTTCAGTTAATGACTCATTATATAACATAGATTCATTATTTTTTCTTCAGAAATGATTTTACATTTTTCTTGATAATGCTTTTCAATTATATAATCAAAAATATACATTCGATAGCATTTTTCTTTGTCAGGATACCTCATTGATTTCAAAACATTAAATGTTATCTCTTGATCATTAACTCTCATTGTTAATTCTCCTTTTTGCACATCAATCATAGCACGTCCGGTAGCTAGAAAAGTTCTCCCTAAAATAATAGGTATTTCTTTATCTTTTTCCATATCTAGTACAATTAAATCCACAGGAAAGATAAATTTATCCACTTTAACAAGAACATCCTCTATAACTCCTTTAGGATAATTAATAGATCGATCAGCTAATTGAAGGGTTACTGTGATGGGAGAAATCTCTCCTAAATCTAACCTTTTAAAAATAGAAAATGGCATGAGAATAATACTTGTTCCTAAATCACATAAGGCTTTTCCACAAAATTTTTCTCCAATAGCACATGGGATAGTGAAACTTCCAGGATCTTTAAACTTCTGAGGTAGTTTCTTTTGAATTATTGCACTACATTCTTCACTTAATGCAACAGTTTCATAAACTTCAAATTTTCTTTTCTTACTTAAAATATCCTTAATAAATTTTGCATAACTCGGCATTAGTTCCAAAGCTTCAGCAAAAGGAATGTTGATGGTAAGTTTCTTAAAAATCTCAAAGAATTTAGAAAATTGATGGTCAAGCTTCTGCTGTTTTAGTCTTTGAGGAAAATGTGGTGGTGGTCTTTCAACTTCCACTTCAATAGGAATTACAGTTTGATCTTTACTTGGAGAAAGAGTTTCTTTAGGTTTTTCAATCTCTTCAACCTCTCTCTCTTTTTCAATTTCATTCTAAATTTTCTCTTTTAATTCTTTTCCATGTACAGCTTTTGCTTGTTCATGGTCTTTTCCAATTTCTTTTGGATTAATTTCAACGTTGCTAGGCAGTGTTCCTTGAGGTCTGTAATTATTTAAATTAGCAGTTTGTCCCATCTGATTCTCAATCTTTTGAATAGCAGTGTTTTGAATTTGTAATTGATTACCTAATTGCAAGATCAATTATTCTAAAGATAACTTTTTCTGTTGATTGTTAAAACCAGGAGGATAAGTTGGTCTAAAGTTTGAATTTCCTTGATTATTCCAATTCCTGGTTGTATTAACTTGATTATTATTCCATTGTTGATGTCCATTATTCCAATTAAAATTAGGGTGATTTTTCCAACCTAGATTATAATAATTTGAATAAGGGTTATTAGTTTTACTAGCAATAGCTTGCAATGTCTCCATTGTTTGAGAATCATCAATATTTGTAGAATTATCATTACTTACATGCGATACGTTAATAGCAAAATTATCCAATTTCTTAGATATCACAGCCACTTGTGAAGCTAAAATAGAAAAGCCTTCATTAACTAGTATACTTGCCACTCTTTCAGGATTAACCATTTCAGAAGGCCATTGAAAATTATTGTTAGCCATTTCTTCAATTAAAGTATAAGCTTCATCAAATGTCTTAGAAATTAAAGAACCTCCAGTAGCAACACCTATAATAGATCTAAGTGATCCAATAAGTCCATTATAAAATGTTTGAATAATTAACCAATCTGGTAAAGCATGATGAGGACATTTTCTTAATAGTTCTTTAAATCTTTCCCATGCTTCATAAATTGTCTCTCCATCAAATTTCATAAATGAAGTAATATCATTTCTTAATTTAGCAATTTTAGAAGGAGAAAAATATTTAACAAGGAAGTTTTGTGCATTATCTGCCAACGTTTTAATAGAACCAGTTGCTAATGATTTAAGCCACATCTTTGCTTTATCTTTTAAGGAAAAAGGAAGAGTCTAAACCTAATAACATCATCAGAAACATTATTATATTTAAAGGCAGCACAAAATTCTAAGAAACTAGCAAGATGTAAGTTTGGATCCTCATTTGGTGTTCCTCCAAATTGATTATTTTGAACTATTTGAATAATAGAAAGTTTAAGCTCAAAAGAATTAGCATCTACAGTAGGCATTTGAATACTAATATGAAGTTCATCAGCTGTAGGGTTTGCATAATCCCTTAATGGTTTATAAACATTTTGTTCATTAATTTATATTGGATTTTGATTATTGTTATGTAAGTTAGGCTTTTCCTGATATTTTTGAATTTGTTTTCCTTTTTTAATTCTTTTAGCAGTTCTTTCTAATTCAGAATCAAAAGGTAATAATCCTTCAGATCCAGAACTACGCATAAAAGTACGTGAAAATAAAATCTTTTTGGTATTTTTGTTTTTGTTTTGTAAATATTTTTGTATTTTTAAAGAAATAAAAGTGTATATAAAATATTTTTAATTTGAGAAATCTAAAAATTGTATTTCACTTTCTTTGATCCTTGCTTTTCTTTCACTTCCCCGGCAACAACACCAAAAACTTGAACCGGCACTTAACGACTGCAAGAATTTATGAACGTATATTTATATATTTATAATAATTTTGTATAGTCACAACTTCTAACGCAGGTATACGTATTATTTCAAGTATTACAGGGCTTTATTTGAGTCCTGTTTATCGATCCCATAATGAAGATTAAGGGAAGATTAATTGAAGAAATTTATTAGATTTTCAAATTAAAAGTAATTATAATTTTTACTTCTTTTCAAAATTTAGATTTTAAGTTTAATGAAAATTCTACTAGATGTAAGTAAAACAACAATAAATTAAAGGTAAATGCAAGTATAAATAAAACAACTTTCTCCTTTTCAACTAATCCAAGATTTTCAGAATAATTATCATACGTGGAGAACTTGAGATTATGGTTTTGCACCAAATAGAAGCATTACTATTCTTTACCTTTGCTCTATAGTATAAAGAACATTGGCTAATCTATAGATTGGTTCAGGATGTATTATTAGTAGAATGGGTTAATCTAGGCTCACACTTTTAAATGTCCAATGGTGGCTATGGTCGGCCCTACTAGTGACCCGTTCCCTTTCTATTAACAAAATTATTAGAATTTAGTCTGTCACTCTAAAAACTAATCAATTCTACGCCCAATAAACAATATCTTCTTATTTATTTGCACTTCACCTTAAATAACCCGCTCAAGGCCTTCGATTACCCAAGGATTTATGTGATATATACTAGTTAAGAACTTATCTCCTGATAGGTTTCAGAATTCTTCAACAGGTTTTAAAAATTCAAATAGCCATTTTAAAAATTCAAATAGCCAGTTTAAAAAGTAAATTAAGATCAGGTATGAATATCATCGCAATAATTTTAAAAATTTAAGTTAAGTTCTCCAACAAAATCTAATTATCTTTTTATCTTTTCATTGTTGAAAGGAGAAAGAAATGTAACTACTCAGAACACATTGAATTCACACAACAAAACATATTTATAAAACTTTGAACCAAGTTACAAATACTTATCGGGAATGTTCCTTCAACTGATCCTTTGACTTGTACTGACTCCAATGCAAGGTACAAGACTTCAACAGCAACAAGACTTACAAACTCTTACTTACTCAAGGAATTGAGTAATAACACTCAAAGTCACTAAAATAAACTCACTAAATACTTAAGAAGAAAATATGGTGGCTCTCTAAAACTATCTCCGGATGCTGGAGTTCTAGGGGGCACGGTTCTCTGTAGCATTGTCTCCTATTTATAGAGCTTTAAAAACTGACCAGGGGTTGCTTAAGGTACCTCTTCAAAATTTGTCCAAATTCAATGAATCTTCTAGAAAGTAACTGTGGCACCTAGGCGCTGGGATATGGCGCCTAGGCGCCGGACTCCGTGACCAAGTCTTCACACCCCTTCACTTTGGATCACACCTCTTCACGATTAAAACTGTTTTCCTGTGTCCAGATGCATTGTATCACATGTCTTATGTATGAGGAGTAACTTCCAATCTTCTAGAAGGTCTGATAACCTCTTAACACCATCAAAATAACTGTCCAATGTTGTTAAAAATCTTATCTAGGCGCCGGATTCAGGCGCCTAGGCGCCAGACCTATAATTTTGGCAACTTTGCATTTTAGCTTAATTCTTGCTCGTTTTTGTTCCTTTTTCCTTCTTAAACTCTTTTTTCATCACTTGTATCCAAAAACATAAAAATACCTTTCATTAAAGCATAATATCCTTACAAATTGAATCATAAATAAGGCATAAAAATATGCACTTTGAAGTGGATCATTTGTCAATGTCGTTTGTCACGTCTTCGGAATATTGTCCTACAAAACAGAGTTAGCACACCCTATAACATGAAAAAGAAATCTAAAATGAAATTAATGTCGTCATTTCATTTTAATCGTCCTGAAAAATAGAGTTAGCACACCCTATAACATGTAAAGAAAATCTGAAACAAAACTTATTTTCATCCTGTAAAGGAAAATAATATCAGATTTAAAATAAATGATGTCAATTTTACTTCTTAAATCTTTTATTTTATTTAGTTATATTTTGGATAACTCGTTCAAGATTGCACTGGCTCCGTCATCTCATGGTCATCAGGGGCCTTAATCTACTTAGTTCAAAAGGTTTTTAAACCAGGACCGGAAGACTTTTGTCAGCAATCAGGATTGCGTCATCCGAGAAATCTTTGTAGACTAAGAACATTGAGGTTTAAGTTGCATTCGGTGATGTTTGTTCATTAAGGTTTCATTTAAGTTTTAATATCTTTTTCCAATTTTAGGTTGTATACAATTTGTTTAAGATTTTTTATGTCATTTCATGTCAAAATCTTAGATTTGATGTTCTAAAGATTTTTTGATTCAAGTCTTGAACGTTTAGATTCAATGTCATTTGATTCTAAAGTTTAGGAATTTAGATTCATTGTCGATTGAATCTAAAAATTCAGCTTGATTAGATTTGAGAAATTATGTTTAATATCTGATTAGATCTAGAAATTTATATTCAACATTATTTGAATTTAAATATTTAGATCTAATGTCATTAATATGTTTGGAAACTAGATTCAATGTCATTTGAATCTAATAATTTTGATTAAGTCCAAATTAGACTTAGATATAATCTAACATAAGTTAGACTTTAGAATTGTTTATTCGATGTCATTTGAATCTAAGAGAAATGTTAAGTGTAATTGTATTAGCTTCAAATAAAATCTAACATGAGTTAGATTTTAGAATTCTAGATTCAATGTCTTTTGAATCTAGAAGATGTTAAGTCTATTATGGATTTAGACTTAGATAAATTTAACATGAGTTAAACTTTATATTTTTAGATTCAATGTCATTTTAATCTAAAAATATGTTAAGTCTTATATGTATTAGACTTAGATAAAATCTTTTGATAGTTAGGTTCAATATCGTTTGAATCTAATATCTTTGATTTGATCTTTAAAGTAGTTTGAACTTTAATTGAGAAAATTTGAATCAAATTGATTCTAAGTCAAAAAATTTATTTCAGTTTAATGTGGGTTGAATTTATTGTCTAAGTTAACCAAGGTTCAATTTAGGTCAAACCTAAGTTGGAAATGTTGAGTTAATCTTGAGTTCATGTCTTAAGTTAGAGGTGTTGAGTTAGATTCAATGTAAATTAATGTTGAGTTAATTTGAGTTTATGTATTTTTGAAGTTAAGTTGAGATAGATTCAATGTTGATTGAATCTAATGTTAACTTGAGTTCATGTCTGTTTGAACTTAAGTGGAGTTAGATTCAATGTAGATTAAATCTAATGTTGAGTTAACTTTGAGCTCATGTTTGTTTGAACTTAAGTTAGAAGTGTTGAGTTAGATTCAATGTAGATTAAATCTAATGTTAACTTGAGTTTATGTCTGTTTGAACTTAAGTTGAGTTAGATTCAATGTAGATTGAATCTAATATTGAGTTAACTTGAGTTCAGTTTAGGTTGAACCTAAGTTAGAAATGTTGAGTTAGGTTCAATATGGGTTGAACCTAAGGTTTAAGTTAAGCCTAGTTAAAATAAACTTAATTAATTATTAAGTCTTATTTAAGTAATACTCAAAGGTTAATTAAGTCTAATTAGATTAGACTTAATTAAAATTGAAGATTGTTCAAGTCTTAATTAAGTAAAAGTTAAGGTTTAACTAAGTCTAATCAAAGTTAGACTTAACTAGAATTTAAGGTTATTTAAGCTTAAATTTAGTAAGGCTTAAATGTTAGTTAATTAAGTTTTAATAATTGAATTATGTCTAATGGGTTAGACCTAATTGAAGTTTAAATTTGATTAAACCTTAGTTAGTTACGGTTTAATGATTTAATTAGGTCTAATGGGTTAGACCTAATTAAGGTTTAGGTATGATTAAACCTTAATTGGTTAAGATTTAATAGTTTAATTAAGTCTAATATGATAGACTTAATTAGGGTTTAAGTTTAATTAAACCTTAGTTTGTTATGGTTTAATAGTTTAATTAAGTATAACGTGATAGACTTAATTATGGTTTAGGATTGATTAAACCTTAGTTGGTTAAGGTCTAATAGTTTAATTAAGTCTATTATGATAGATTAAATTATGGTTTAAGATTGATTAAACCTTAGTTGATTAAAGTTTGATAGTTTAATTAAGTTTAATGTATTAGACTTAATTATGGTTTAAGTTTAACTAAAACTTAGTTGATTAAGGTTTAACAGTTTAATTAAGTTTAATGTGTTAAACTTAAATATGATTTAGGATTGATTAAACCTTTGTTGGTTAAGGTTTAATAGTTTAATTAAGTCTAATGAGTTTTATGTTTGATTAAACTTTAATTGGTTTAAGATTGATTAAACCTTAGTTGGTTAAGGTCTAATAGTTTAATTAAGTCTAATATGATGACTTAATTATGGTTTATGATTGATTAAACCTTAGTTGATTAAGGTTTAATAGTTTAATTAGTTATAATGTATTAGACTTAATTATTGTTTTAAGTTTAATTAAATCTTAGTTAATTAAGGTTTAATAGTTTAATTAAGTCTAATGTGTTAAACTTAATTATGATTTAGGATTGATTAAACCTTAGTTCGTTAAGGTTTAATAGTTTAATTAATTATAATGTGTTAAACTTAATTAAGGTTTAGGTTTGATTAAACCTTAGTTGGTTAAGGTCTAATAGTTTAATTAAGTATAATGTGATAGACTTAATAATGGTTTAAGATTGATTAAACCTTAGTTGATTAAGGTCTAATTGTTTAATTAATTCTAATATGATAGAATTAATTATAATTTAAGTTTGATTAAACCTTAGTTAATTAAAGAATAATAGTTTAATTAAGTCTAATGTGTTAGCCTTAATTCGGGTTTAGGTCTTACTGGTTTAGGTTTGTTGACCTCATTTTTGGTGAGGTCTTTTCTTTCCTCTTAGTGCTTAGGATGTAGCCATAGGACTTCTCCTTGACTATCCTAGAAGACTAGAGATGGAACCCACCATTTAGAAATTCAAACCAAATATTGATTCTCTTTGAAATCCTACATTGATGGTCATCAACCTCCAAATCACTTGGAAGGTTGGGACCAATGTGTGGGAAGACAAAGATGAATTCCTATAGGATGTTCAAGCCTTAGGACTGCCCACAGGTGGCTCTGGTCTTGGTGAGGTCCGGCTTGTACACACCGCACTCTCACACCCATCCTAAACCCTAAACCATCCCTACCCAATCTTGACTCCTGGTTCAATGGAGCACTCATGTGGTTAAGTCCAAACCCTTAGCCCTTGGCTAAGAGGGTTAAGAACAACCTTTGAGATGCTCAAAATGGTCATTTCTTGGCCCATGACTCACTCTAAGCTTTTCCACCCTGCCCAACCACAATCAAATTTCAATTTGCCAAAATTCCTGGTTTTGACATTGGGTCCTCAAACCTACCTAAAATTATCTAAATTGCCCCTAGAAATACCAAAACTCTCCAAAATTTCCCAAAAATTATCCAACATTATCAAAAATCCTAAAAAACATTTTGAAATAATTCTCACCTCTTAAATCCACCAAAATATCCCAATACCCTCCAAATAACCTCCAAATACCCTAAATACCCCTTTTAGCCCAAAATTCCAAAAATTCTCAGAAAATTTTCAGAAAATCCCAAATAATCCCAATTTCATTTTGTTCAACTACACCATAAGCTAATTTTGCCAATTTAACTCAATTTTATCAAAATCCTCAATTTGACCCATTTTTAACCCAAATGGACCCATTGTCAAACCAAATCAACCCATTTGACCTCAATTTTGCCTAATTCCAATTCTAAACTTCAATTAAACATTCCCACTACCAATCTAAACCAAATCCAAGTCCAAATTGATTCACATTTGAGTTCAATTCCATTTGAAATCCAAATCCTCAATTTTGCCAATTTAATCCAAAACCCCTAATTAACCTAATGTCAACCATTTCCTTCCGATTTCAATCTTAAACCTTCCATGAGACTCCCATGAAACCCATGCAACATTTAATTATCCCAATTTGAGCCCAAAACTTGATCAAAACCCACTTGAAATCTAAAATACCCCCATTAACTTGAATCCATGCCCTAAATCTACCAAATTGATTGGCCTAACCCTAAAATTTCCTCCCAATTGATGTTGGGAACTCTTCAATACATTCCCCTAAACTATTTGAAACTTTCAATTGGGTCTAAACCTCACCTTAACCCAACTTGGACCCAACTTGATCCAACCTAGCCCAAATTAACCAAAATCCCAAAATTCATCAAATTGACCTTTCAATTAAACTCAAAACCTCTCCATTTCTTCATGAAATTTCTTCATGGCAATCATTTCTACACTGTTGCTTAAGAAACTTAGACCCAAATTAAACCCAAATCCAAGTTAGCCCAACCTAAATCCAAGTGAGCCAAATTGATCCCATGACCTAACCTAACCAAATTGAACCAAATGTGGCTAAACCAACCTTTCCACAGCCACCATTTGAACCCTAGGAACCACCCTAGATCCACCTAGCCCAAGCTAAGTGATACATGGACCAAGGGTTGCCCATTTTAAGAGATTTCCTCCCTTAAGTGGATAAATCTCCTTTTGCTTCATCCCAAATCCTCCCGTACCTGGTTAATCACCATTAAACTCTGCAACCTGACTCACCTAACTTGGGGCCAGCACCCCTGTCCTTGCCTGCCAGCCTAGTCACTGAAGGGAGTCAAAACTGAGAGCCACCACCTACCTAAGCTCACCCAAACTTACCTAATTGGCCACCTCAGCCAAATTATACCTTGGAGCCTCTCTGTCCTCCACCTAAGCAGAAGAACTCACCCATCAATTGAGCCCTGGCTCAGCCCTATGGCCCTGGCCATATAACTTACACCTCTCGGCCATGAGAGGGGTATTAAAAAATTTTCTCACAAAACCTCCCCAAATCACTCCCAGAGCTACTCCCAGCCTAGAGAAAAAGAACCCCACTATTTTCCCGCCCTAATTTCCACAGAGTGAGCTCAATTTTGGAGTTCAATCTCTGGCAAAAAAATAGGACAACCCTTGAAACTTCACCAAACTTCAATTAACTTCTCCCACACCTTCACCAGAGGTAGAGAGGAAGTTCCCCAGTGAAAGTCCCCTCACCACGCCAGCCATTGCATCCATACGTGAAAACACCAAATTGGGTTTGGACAAAATCATACCCAAGCATTTCACCAGAGCAAGAGCTTCAATCCGTAGCCTCCTGGGACTCCAAAGAACGTGCCAAGCACCTCTGATCGAAGCTTCACTTCTCAGAGCAAAGGTATTGAGCTCTTCTTCTTCCCGAGCTTTCATGGATTCTCCATTTTATTCTGCTTGATTTCAATGCACATTAGCCGTATAGATGTGCAGCACTAGTCTAGACGAGCATGTAGGAAGAAACTGCACTCGATTTGGTTGAGTATCGAGCGAGATATTAGGGCTAGAAGGTGGATTGTTCTCGGCTCACACCAGTCAGGACGATGAACGGATGCCGTCGGATCGCGCGTGTATCAGATGGATGGCCAGGATCAAGCCGGACGGAGGGATGGAATGTGAACCGCGGGCCACGTGGCTGCAGAGTCAGATGGCGGCACCGAATCAAACCCCGCCGCATGGAGCTTTGACCGGTCGTATGTTGAGGTGGCGTCGCGTCGGATAAGTAGAAAAATAGGGTTATTTTTGATTTATTTAAATACCTTGAACTTTAAAAATCCATATCTTTGTGTAGAAAAATCACAAAATAAAAACCAAAAGACCATCTTACTCAGTGAACAGAGGAGAATAATGTGGAAAAGAAATCAAGTTACTTGGTTAATTATTTATTTTTTAATGATTTTAATACTGATTTGAGTGTTTTAATTCTCCACTCACACACACAATTCACCATGGCATGAGACCATAGGGCTTTTGTAGCCTCTGATCTTGGGAACATTCATTGAATTTTCCAAGACCAGAGGCTATGCCCATGACAAGTTATCTATTTTCCAAGTTTCTATTCCAGTTTTAGTATTTTTAATTCCAGTAATTAGCATACTGTTTGGATAATTCTAGGAAAATTAGGATAGGTTCCCTATGACCAGAGGAACTTGGGATAATTATGGCATGACTTAAAATGATGTAAATAATCCTAATGGCTCACTTGATCCAAAACCAACTTTGAATTAATTAAGGCAAACTAAAAATCAAAATAACTTGAAATCAATTCCCCACAGATCTTTAGGGTCAGAGGAACCCCCATAAAAAGTTTAGAATTTATCAAAAATGTTTTAACCCACTAAATGGATTTTCTAAGTAACACAGTCAAAATTGAATTTAAAAAATTCATAAAACTAAGAATATATTTCAAAAATTCACCAAATTGATTTTAGGGCTTCTCTGATATCAGAGGAGTCTAAGAAAATTAAAATTGGCTTTTTCCTAAATACTTCATTTTTAACCTAATTTTGGGTATTTTAATAATTAAAAATTAAAAGAAACACAAAAATATTAAAATTCATAAAAATGTCATATTTGGTCCCCTAATCACTTAGGAGTCAACCAAGTATTTTTCTTAAGTCCCAAAATAAAGATATTAAAATTTAAAGGCTTAAGGCAATTTTTAATATTAAAAATGAATTTTCCAACCATGTTACTAAAAATAATTCTAAAAATTTAAAGAAAAATCTAAAAAATATAAAATTTTTTTCTCTAAGCTCCATGAGATTACAGAGATTTAAGAAAAATATAAAACCTCTTTTTCAATTCTAATTTTATTTTATAATTAATTAATGCCTCAAAAATTAAAATAATTATAATAAATGAAGTAAAATTCAAAAAATACCAAAATTAGTCCAAGTGATCCTTTAGTCAATAGGAACCTCCCATAATTTTTCTAAGAACAGAAACTTCCTGTTGATCATGTTATCAAATTTTCATTGAAAATCCCTATTTTAATTAAAATAATTATATAAATTAAATTAAAAATAGGAAAATCACATTTTCTCCTCTAATGTCTTAATTAACATGTGAGTAAGGTGACATAAAAGCTTCAAGTTCATTTGAGCTTAATTTGATGAGTTATGAGATAAATAAGCTTAAGAGGGCATTAAGGTAATTAAAAGGCTTTAACGTTAATTATTGTTTAGGCTTAACCAGAGGGAGTGGTAAAATATTTGATCATAAATTTCCATTTGGATGATTGAAACTAAGGTAGTTAAGGGGTAGAAACCCATTAATCATCCTGAACATTTAAAAGAGAAGCCTTAATTAATCAAATCATTAAACTTTGGAAGTCAATTAAGAAATGAATTATCAGGGTTAAGGTATTTAATATAGGAAGATTCTAATTCTTTGAAATTCAATCCCTAATCAATGAATTGATCAAACATCACCTAACTTTTATTAAATGAAATTGTGACAAATAATGTTTGAAATAAAATAAAAAAAGAAGGAATGATCTTGAAATTTTATAATTAAATTGAAAGCTTAAAAATACTTAAGTTAGGGAAAAATGATTTAAAGATCAAATTAAGATAACTTAAAATATTAAAACTAATTTGAAATCACCCATAACTAAGACTGAAACAAAATTGGAACATTAAGGTCAATTTAAAACAATTCATAATCAAGGCATTAAGATTAAACCAATTAAAAGTTAATTAAAAAACATCATAATTAAGTTACAACAAGCTCAAGTCATTAAAACTTAACGGAACCAAAATATATTTTTCCAACTTAAAATAATTTGAAACATTTAAAACATTTAAAAAGACCAACTAAAACCTTATATCTAAATTAAATCACTTTAAATCATTAACTCCAACTTTAATTAAGAATGGTTAGATTCTTTAATGGACCAACTTGCCCCTAAAGGCTTTCATTATTATAACTCTTAAATGAAGCATTAAATGAAAATATCACTTTATTAATAGGATAATCATACATCATAATTCACTGAGCAAGAGTAATCTAGGTGATTGATTCATCACCACAATGAAACTAACTGAACTCAAAATAATCCTTATAGTATTTAGGAAGATGTTCAGAATTCAGTTCCGAGCACTTCTCTAACTCGATGGGATGTTTTAAAAGAACAGTGAGACTTCATTATTCTTTGATGAAAAAAATCATCCTTAACAAAACAAAAGAACCTAGACGTCATAGGAATTGACTAGCAATAGGATTAGGATTTTAGTAGACAACCAGAACCTTCCCTTAGCTTTACTTAGGTATTTGCTGCAAATATATAAATGCTTTGACATGTGTTTTAAGTGTAGGTGAAAATGACGGGAATGCTTACCTGGTACGTATTTAAGTTTATTGCGATTTACATTTAGCAATATATTAAATGTCTTACCTTTTCTGTATTCATACATGCATGAAAATGATCGAACTCAACATGTTTAAACAACTCAAAATTTAATCACCAACAAAAGTAAAACTGTAATTACAACTAAAATTAAAATTTCTCATTGGATGATCGGGAATCCATAAGATGATGTAACCCACGTGTTGCTAACGAGATTTCCCACAGTCTAAATGAAAGTGTGGAACTCATTCAGTTGAGTTTAGCAAATTCATTTGGACTAAGTGAATTTGATGAAAATAGCGGTGTCGGGATGATGGAATCGTGGGATCTTAATCGATTCTGCTTAATCAACTTTAAGATTTGTATTAATTAAAACATTAAGCCATCTCAATTTTCAACCTTTCTAAACCAAAACACTTCTCTCATCTCCTGATTGTCACCTTCTAAAACTAAACCTCTGCAACAACAAGGAGCTTGGAGCACAGTGGGCAGCACGACCATCTTCATCAGCAAAACTTGTGTCTACTTCAGCTAAACCTATCCTTAGAATTAAATAACCAAGCCATAGAATTTCGAGGTAGTTTGCTTTGTGAAAAATAAATCCTCAACTTTTCGTCAGGCATTTGCATAATCATGCAATTTAAGCCCTAACCGGTCTTTGGACTCCGAGGTAGTCGTTTGGTACGACATAAACCCTCACATCTTCAAGGCTATTTGTATGATTATTTCATACTAATATAAGTCCTAATTAACTAAAATTGGTAGGATTACAACATTAAATAAACTCTTAAATTGAAGCTAAATCATAGGATAGTCGGGAAGTCACCGAAGTTCACTTTGGGTCCGTGACATCCCCTACTTCTCTTCCTTTGGACTCTTAAAATAAACTGTTCCAAATTTGATATGATCCCTTTTGAAATTTCCAAAATCTAATTTGTTTGAAACCTTGAACTTTGAAATTCTTTAGAGCGAAACCACTGATCATTATCGAGAGTTTTCTTAAGTGTCTTCGGACATTTAGGATGTAATTCACTATAGGGGCTTGCCCTTATAGGGAACTTTAAGAACCCAGGTAATATAAACCCTGCTTAATTCTTTTATATTAAGCAGGGAAACTTGTCGGCTTATAAAATTGTTTCACAAACCAAACGGATGTCACAAAACTTCTAGTTTATTTAATCGAGCCCCATCATCAATCAGTGTGTCTATTCTTCAGGATAGATACACGGTTTTTGATGCGGTGCTCGTTTATATAAACTATTTCGGGATGTGAGATTAGTTTGATTTCATATCTTAAAATTTTTAAACTTAAAATTATTTTCAAAATTAAATGCTACTTTCTAAATTATATATATATTTAAATTAAATTTAAAATCTAAAATTTGCCGACAACATCTGTAGGCGACTCCCTTTTTTAAAATACATAATCTAAAAATATGCCGACAAGTTTAATTAAACCTAATTTGGGTAAGGTTTAAATTGATTAATTAGACTTAATTGGGGTTAAGTCTAATTGGTTTAAGGTTAATTAAACCTAATTTGGGTAAGGTTTAATTGATTAATTAAACTTAATTATGGTTAAGCCTAATTGGTTTAAGGTTAATTAAACCTAATTTGGGTAAGGTCTAATTGATTAATTTGACTTAATAAGGGTTAATTCTAATAGGTTTAAGGTTAACTTAACTTAATTTAGGTAAGATTTAATTGATTAGTTAAACTTAATTAGGGTTAAGCCTAATTGGTTTAAGGTTAATTAAACTTAATTTGGGTAAGGTTTAATTGATTAATTAGACTTAATTAGGGTTAAGTCTAATTGGTTTAAAGTTTGATTAAGTCTAATTTAGTTAAAGTTTGATTTTGTATTAAACCTAATTTAGTTATGGTTTAATAGGTTTAATTAAGCCTAGTGATGTCTTAAAGCTTAATTAAAGTTTGATTTTGTATTAAACCTAATTTAGTTATGGTTTAATAGGTATAATTAAGCCTAGTGATGTCTTAAGCTTAATTAAAGTTTAATTTTGTATTAAACCTAATTTAGTTAAGGTTTAAGAGGTTTAATTAAGCCTAGTGATGTCTTAAGCTTAATTAAAATTTGATTAGTTAAACCTAATGTGATTAAGATTTAACTTTGTTTAATTAAGTCTAATTTGAGGTTTTAGACCTAATTATGGTTTATCTTGAGTCTACTTAAGGTTAGACTCAACATTGACCTAGCCTTTTGTAAAATAGACTAAGTAGGGTGAGAGGAAAAACTTTAGGGTTTTAAATATATTAATTTTATAATTAATAAATTTAACCCTAACTTCAAATGTGATTTTAAAATTTTGAAAGGCTAAGTTTTTGTCATTTTAGGGGTTGTGTTTATCCTAAACCTATTATAATAAAGGCTAAAGGAGAATTAATTAGGTTTAATGTATGGTTAAACCTAATTAGATTTTAATTTTGTTTTAACCCAAATTTACTTAAGGATTAATAGGGTTAATTGGGGTTAATGTTGGATTAACCCTAATTAAGTTTTGATTTTAGTCCATTTATTGTTTGAACTCAATTCTAACTTAACTCATGGTGACATGAGTTAGATTTAAGGAGTTTTAAATTTTAAAGGCATTTTTAGGGTTTTTATTTTTTAAAATTTTATCCCTAATAAGAAAAATGTCCTTTTAAATTTTCAAAAGGTTAGAATCAGTCATTTTAGGGTTTAGATTTGTCCCCCTAAATTTCTAACCAATTTCCACTTTAATTTTCCTATTTCTGATTTTTAGAATTATTGTTAAAAATAATTGTCTAATCTCATGAAAATTAGAAAATGTTGTCCTAGAGAATTTTCCTAGCCTTGAAAAAATCAGAGATTGTTCCTAAGGATCTAAAGATCAATCCCTCAAATTTTCATATTTTTATGACTTATAAATAATTTTAAATAATTAAGATACTCTAGAGAGTATTTCATTAATTAAAAATCAAATATAAATAAAAAATTCAAAATTTTAATTCCACATTGTTCTCCTCACCGTCCTGAGTTCGAGGCATTTTTGTTATATTTTTGTGACTTTTCTATGTCAAAAAATGAATTTTTGATTAGATTAAAGATAATTTGTATTTATTAAATCCTTAAACAAATCAAAAATAACCCCGCGGTGCCGCGTGTCCTCGGAGAGATCGAAACGCGGATGATCCACTGCTAGGAATCAAACAGTGGATCAGAGGAGATTTAATCTCAACCGTCCACATCCAAAACACGGGAACGGACGGTTGAGGTTCATCGTCTTCATCTCTTCTAATCCCGCAGGCCGTCCATGGTCTAGACACAGGTTCTCACTCAATTCTTGATGGGTTTGAGTGATTCTTGTTTCTATAGCTTCATCTGAAGGAGACAAAGACATCGCATACAGTTATGCTAGGGTTTTGAAGTGGTTTGTTTCATAAAGGGTCAAACCCAAAAGCCATTGAAGTCAAAAATCCATACCTTAGCCTCAGTAGCTTTTAGCTCGATTTGAATGGCTCGTGAGCTTTGTATTGACCTTAGAAAGCTTGCCCTATCCCAATTTGAAGTTAAATCGAGTCTAGGTTAGAGTTTGATTTCAAGGTGGCTCGGCTTGAGAGGAGAAGGTCAAAAACTAGGTTAGAGCCTTGGGGATGTCCAACTTTGATTGGGCTCATCATCTTAGGGGTCTGTGATGGTGTGAGAGTCATCAATTTGTGGTTTTATGGTGTTTAATTTCATACTTGAAATTTGTCCTGCTTTTGGGTAGGGAAATTAGGGCAGACTAGTGGACTTCATGAGCTAATTTTATGAGGGATCTACTGCTTAGGGTATGGAGAGAAACTTTGACGTTGAGACTTAGAGAAATTGAGTAATGTTTAGGTGTATCCTATATTTGCCTCCCTTCTTGGGAGCTCTCGGGTTTGGTCCTTTTTATAGCCATGGAAGTAGTTAGGGTGAGCTTAGGCTTGCTTAGGGAGCTGGTATCAGGCTCATAATGATCTTTGGATTAGATCTTGAGCTGTGGATAAGAGGGATTAAAGTTTCCAAGGGTAAACCATGTGAGGTTTACCTATGGTTCACCTTGAGTTGATGGCTTGCCCTCTCCTCATTTGCTCTTCAAGGAGGTGGATAAGGCAAGCTTAACCTTGCTGAATTCACCTCCCCTAGGTAAATCATAAGTTCACTTGATGAATTTTAAGGAAGATGACACCTTAGCCCTCTTACACACTTCATGCATGATTTGGCTATGATTGCATTTAACCATGATATGGGATGGGTTCAAGCTTTTTTCTTTTTCTAATGGTTAGCCTAGTAGGTGTGTGATAAGCCATAAGGATGGCCAGCCACCTCACTCCATGCAAGTGGATGAATCGTACTTTAAATTGAAGGGATCATGCCACTTCATTTCCTTTGTTATGATGCTTCCATAATAACTTTTCACCAGGTTAAATGGCATGTCATGAGTCATTAGTGGTTTGAGTTATTTTAATGGGTCATATGTGTTGTGTCTAACCCATATGAAATACATATGAGGTAACTCATTATGTCATTAATGAGTATGGAATTTTGAAAACCATTTATTATATCATAAATGGTGTCATATATTAAATTTTAATTTCATGGCTTTTTAATTTTATTTCCTTTTTTAATTAATTATGTAATTAATAAAAAATATTGGAAATTATATTATTAGCCAATAAATTAATCAAAATAACTTTGGAATTGATTATTTGATTAATTTTTATCATTTTTGGTTCAAAATTGGGTATTTCGACCAAATTTGGTAAATATTGACAAGGGTTGACCACCAAGTTGACCCAAATTTACCAATTCTAGTACAAGGGTGTCCAATGTGCCCTACCCAACCTTTTCATGGTTAGTTTGGTCTTAAATTCGATTGGTTGTGTGTCGGCATATTTTTAGGTTATGTGTTGCGTTTTGAAAAGGGGTCGCCTACAGAAATTGTCGGCGAATTTTTTGATTTTAAATTTGATTTAAATATATATATAATTTGGAAAGTAGCATTTGATTTTGAAAATAATTTTAAATTTGAAAGTTTTAAGATATGAAATCAAACCGATCTCACATCCCAAATACTTTATATAAACGAGCACCGCATCACAAACCGTGTATCTATCCCAAAGAATAGACACACTGCTCGATGATGGGGCTCGATTAAATAAACTAGAAAATTTGTGACATCCGTTTGGTCTGCAAACCAATTTAATAAGCCGACAAGTTCCCCTACTTAATATAAACGAATTAAGTAGGGTTTATATTACATGGGTTCTTAAAGTTCCCTATAAGGGCAAGCCCCTATAGTTAATTACATCTTAAATGAAGTGAATAATTTAAGAAAACTCTCGATAATGATCAGTGGTTTTGCTCTCAAGAATTTCAAAGTTTAAGGTTTTCAAAGGATTGGATTTTTGGAAATTCAAAAGGGAATGAATCAAAATTTGGAACAATTTATTTTTGAGAATCCAAAGGAAGAGAAGTAGGAGAAGCTGGGGATCCAAGAAGAATCTTGGCAACTTCCCAAACTATCCTATCGTTTGGCTTAGATTTAAGAAAATCCTAATATTATCTGATATTTTAATCTTGCCAATTTTAGTTAATTAGGACTTATATTCGTATGACATAATCATACAATCAGCCTAGAAAATGTGAGGGTTTATGTCGTACCGAACGACTACCTCGGAGTCCTAAGACCGGTTAGGGCTTAATTTACATGACATGATCATGCAAATGCCTGACAAAGAGTTGAGGATTTATGTTGCACTAGGCAAACTACCTCGAAATCCTATGGCTTTGTTGTTTAATTCTAAGGAAAGTTTTGCTGAAGTAGATCCGAGTTTTGCTGATGACGATGGTCGTGCTGCCCACCATGCTCCGAGCTCCTTGTTGTTGTAGAGGTTTAGTTTTAGAAGTCATAAATCAGGAGATGAGAGAAGTGTTTTGGTTTAGAGAAAATCTTAAAATCCAAGTGTTTTTAATATTTTAATTAAAAAAAATCTTAAAGTTGATTAAACAGAACCGATTAAGATCCCACGGTTCCGTCATCCCGGCACCGTTATTTTCATCGAATTCACTTAGTCCAGATGAATTTGCTAAACTCAATTGAATGAGTTCCACACTTTCATTTAGACCGTGGGAAATCCCGTTAGCAACACGTGGGTTACATCATCCGAGGTATTCCCGATCATTCAACGAGACGTTTTAATTTAGTTGCAATTGTAGTTTTGTGTTCGTTTGTGATTAAATTTTGAGTTGTTTTATATTTTGATATGTTGTGGCGGTGATTTTTATCTTGTAATGACTTTTAATTTAGTTTTGGTTTCAGTTCAGGGACTATCCTAAAGGTTTTGGTTTTCATGCAACAGTTGTTTATCATGCAAGAAAAGTAAAGTGCATTTTGCAAAAAAGTAAATTGCAATAAAATAAAAGCGTACCTGGAGGGTCTTCCCGTCATCCCAAGCTGCACTTAAAACACATGTTAAGGCATTCAAATATTCCACCAAGTACCTAGGTAAAGCTAAGTGAAAGGTTTTGGTTGTCTACCAAAGTCCTAATTCCATAGCTAGTCATCTCCTATGACGTCTTAGTTCTTGTATTTTGGTTTAAGGACGATTTTCTTCATCAAAGAACAATTAAATTCAATTGTTCTTATAAACATCCTATCATATTGAGGAAGTGCTTAAGACGAGTCTTAAACATCTTTTCAATACCTCTAAGATTGTTTTAAGTCCAAGAGAATTTAATTATACAAGTGAATTAATCATCCAGGAGTTTAAGTTTTGTTCTTTTGCTCAGTGAACTAGGACATTTGAATATCCTATAAGTGAGGTAACACTTCACTTGATACTTCATTTAAGAGTTATAATAACAAGAGCTTTAAAAGGGCAAATCAACTTATTAAGTATTTTTAATGATTTAAACTTAATGATTTAATTTTAATTTTGACTTAAAAATTAGTTTAAGTTTGGAATAGTGTTCAAGTTATTTTAGATTTAATTCTTATTGACTTCATTTAGGTTTGTTATTAAATGATTTTTAATTTAATTTAATTTAATTTAATTTAATTTTTGATTTAATTTAATTTAATTTAATTTAATTTTAATTTAATTTAATTTAATTTAATTTTAATTTAATTTAATTTAATTTTAATTTAATTTACTTTCAATTTAATTTCAATTTAATTTTAATTTAATTTTAATTTAATTTCAATTTTAATTTAATTTAATTTAATTTAATTTAATTTAATTTAATTTAATTTTAATTTAATTTGATTTCAATTTAATTTTAATTTAATTTCAATTTTAATTTAATTGAGATTATTCTTTTAATTTTCTTTTTAAGTATTTTTGAAGTGATTTATTTAGGAATTTTTAAATTAAAGAATAAATATCTTCTTAAATAATATCCCTACTTTAATAATTTCAATTTTCCATTAATCTTCCAAATTTAATTAATTAATTAATTAAGGTTTACTTTAATTATTCTTAAAATGATTGGTGGGTTTCTACCCTTAACCATTTAAGTTTCAATCATCCAAAATCAGTTTAAATCAAATATTTTACCCTCCCCTTTTTGATTAATCCTAAAATTTTAATTAAAGGTTGAAAATTTTAATTACCATTTTGCCCTTCAAGCTTAATAATTCTATAACTCACTAAATTAAGCTCAAATGAACTTAAAATTTTTATGTGACCTCACTTACATGTCAATTAAGACATTAGAGGAGAAAGTGTGATTTTTGTGTATTTAATTTATTTATGTAATTATTTTTAATGGAAAAGAGGGATTTTCAAGGAAAATTCAATAACATGATCTAGGAAATGTTTTTGTCCTTAAGAAAATTATGGGATATTCCTAATGACCAGCGGACCATTTGGACCAATTTTGGTGATTTTTGAATTATATTTTATTTATTAGAATTATTTTGAGTTTTGGAGCATTAATTAATTTTAAAATAAAATTAAAGTTGAAAAATGGATTTTATATTTTTCTTAAATCTCTCTGACCTCAATGAGTTTAGAGAAACAAATTTTATATTTTTCTGATTTTTCTTTGATTTATTATAATTATTTTAGTGAAAAGGTTGGAAAATACATTTTTTAATATTAAAATTTACATTAAGCCTTTAAAATTCAATATCTTACCCTAGGGACTTAAGAAAAATTTTTGGTTTGTTCCTAAATGATTAGAATTCAAAATGTGACATTTTGGTAATTTTTAATATTTTTATAATTTTTATTATTTTTTAATTATTAAAAATATTAAAATAATGATAAAAATCAACTTTTTAGAAAATTATAATTTTAATTTTCCTAAGTTCCTCTGATATCGAGAAGCTCCAAAACCATTTTTGTGAATTTTTGAAAAGTATTTTGTGAGTTATGAATTTTTGAAGTTTAATTTTACCCATTTTGCTTAAGAGGCTTAATCAACCCATTTGGTGGGGTTAATCAAGTCCAATTGGTTTCAAATTTTTATGTGGTGTTCTCCTATCCCTAGAGGACAGTGGAGAATTGTTTTTAAGTTAATTTAGTGAATGGCAAACCCTAATTAATTAAAGTTCAATTTTGGGTGTTTAGGTCAATTAGGGTTGTTCCAAGTGAATTATCTCAAAATTTTTTTTCCTAGGTCCCTCTAGTCACAAGAAACATCACCAAATTTTCCTAGAATTTATTTCTCAACATGCTAATTATTGGAATTAAAATACTCAAAAAAGTAACATGAACTTGGAAAATCAATAACTTCTCATAGGGATGGCCTCTGACCTTGGAAAATTCAGGGAATGTTCCCAAGTTCAGAGGCTTCAAAAGCCCTATGGTCTCATGCCATGATGAATTGCCTATGCAAATGGAGAATTAAAACAATGAAGAGTGTAAATAAATCATTAAAAATAAAATACCTAATGAAATTACTTGATTTCTTTTCCACATTATTCTCCTCTCGATTCACCGAGCAAGAGGGTATTTTTATTTTATTTTTAGGATTTTTCTACACAAAGTTATGAATTTTTGAAGTTCTGGTAATTAAATAAATAGAAAAATAGCCTATTTTCCTACTTATCCACGCGGCGCTGACTCAACCTCGGCGTCTCCGAAGCTCCACGCGTCGTCTCCTGATTCGGCGCCGCCATCTGACTCAGCCGTCCCGGGACCCGCCTTTCACGTAACATTTTCTGGTCCGACGCGATCCGTCCGATACACGCACGATCCAACGGCTCCCAGTCATCGTCTACGACTGGTGTGAACCCGTGACCGTCGACCTTCTAACCCTAATTTCTCACTCGATTCTCAACGGATTTTTGTGTTCTTATGCTCTATGGATTCGTCTTGAAGAGACAAACACATCCATACGGTAAACATGCATTGAAATTGACTCAAACTAAATGGTGAATCTCTGGAAGCTCGGGAAGAAGAGTGAGTCCATACCTTTGCTCAGAGAAGTGAAGCTTCAATCTGAGGGTTGTGACACGTTCAATTGGGTCCAAGTAAGCTCCAGATGAAGTCCCTTGGCCTGGTGAATTGCCTAGGTACAAAAGTGACCACAGCCGATCACAAAGCTTGGAGGCTGGAAGCAATGGCTGGCCTCGTGAGGGGGCTTTTGCTGGGAAACTTCTCCTCTTGGTCTGGTGAAGGTGTAGAGTCAATCAATTTGAAGATTGACTCACTATGGTGAAGTGTCCTAGTTTTGGGCTTGGATTTCAACTCTGAAATTGAGCTCACAGAGAGGAAATGGCAGGGGGATTTCAGTGGGGATCAAGTTCTCTATGTGTAGAGAGTGGTCTGGGATGATTTTGGTAGGTTTCGGTAAGGTTTGGTTCAAGCACCTCTCTTGGCCGAGAGGAGGGGTGTTTAAATAGGAGAGGCCGGAGGGCCTCCCGTGGGGGTTTAAGGGTTGGGATCGAGCTTGCTCGGTGAGGAGAAGAACAGCTCGCAATGGCCATTTGGAGTGAGGCAGCTCAGCAAGGTGGAATTCCAAAATTTGGCTCCTCCCAAGGTCTCGGCCATGGTGTTTTCCGGCGATCCAGGGCGGCTAGCCGGCGAGCAAGGGTCACCCTCAAGTTCAGGTGGGTCGGTGGCTGGGTTTTGTGTAGGCAATTGAGCTTTGCCATGTGTCAAAGGCTTGGATTAAAATGGCATGGGGGAAGGCCAATTTTGGCTTGATTTGGTCAAGTCTACCTTTTGGGCTTGGTTCACCCTTCAAGGTGGCTTTGGGTGTTGTGGGGAGTCAAAGGAATCAGCTGGTTTGGCATGGAGAAGTCCTTGTCCAAATATATTTGGATTAAATTTGGGTTAAGGTGAAACATGTTTAAGGTTAATGACTTTTAGGAGGTGCTTAGAGGACCTCCTCCTTTTGCCATTTAATGAGGGTTGACAACCTAGAGATCCTCATGGCTTGCCAATGGCTTGCATGTGGCTTCATGGCTCCATGTGGCTTGGGAAAAGATTGGGTCAATTTCATAAAAAGGGATTTTGTGAATTTTGGCATTTTGATGGGAATTGTTATGAGGCTTGATTTGGAATTGTTTAATTGATAAATTAGTACTTTAGGAATGATTTTAAATTGAATGTGTGATGAGGGAAAGTGTCATGTGGGCTTTAGATTGATTTGGGCTTTTGAATTTGGTAGAAGTGGGCTTTTAGGAAGGTTTAATGGAGTGGGCCTTTATGTTTAGCAATGGGCTTTTAGATAAAAATTTTTGTAAAGGGCCATACCAAATAAATGTTGAATTTAGTTTAAGGATGTGTCTTGAATGATTTGAAGCAAATTTGAGGTGGTTTGGAATTGAATTGGGTTGAATTTGGGTTCATTTGGTAAATGGGCCAATGTAGGTCAAATTGGGCTAATTTGGGCCAATGTTGGGCTAGGGTTGAAATTGATGTAAAATTAATGTTGGGAAATGTTTATGGGAGTGTTTCAAAGAGGTTTCAACTTTGGTTGGGTTTTGGTTTTGGGACTTGGGTCTATTTGGGTTAGGTTTGGGTTTAGGTCAAAATTGGGCTTTTTGGTTTTGGGTTGAATTTGAGTGGGGTTTGGGTCCAAATTTTGGGCAAATCATGTTAGTGTTTTGTTTTTGGGGATGTTAGGGAAGGTTTAGAAAGGTTTGGGGTCAATTGGAGTTGAATTGGTTTAGTTTGGGCTATGTTTGGGTCATGGGTCCAAATTGGGCTTTAAGGTCAAAAGTGAAATTGGATTCAAATGTCAATCAAATTGGACTTGGATTTATTCTAGATTGATATTGTGGATATTAAATTGAAGTTTAGAATTGAATTGGACCAAAATTGGGGTCAATTGGGTAGCTTTGGTTTGACATTGGGTTCACTTGGGTTAAGAATGGGCTAAATTGGGGGTTTTGGTAAAAGTGGTGTAAATTGACAAAATTGGCCCATGGTGTAGTTGGAAAAAATGAAATTGGGAATATTTGGGATTTTTTGGAATTTTCTGGGAATTATCTGAATTTTTGGATTTTTTGGCTAAGAGGGGCATTTTGGGTATTTGGAGGGTATTGGGGGATATTTTTGGAATTTTTGGTATTTTTGGCTATGGATGATCAATTTGATTGGTGAGGAAATGTTCAAGGTTAATTTTGGGGAATTTTGGGTGATTTGGAAATTTTGGAGGATTTGGGCAATTTTAAGCGGCTTTTGGTAGGCTTGATAGGTGTAGGGTCCCTGGGCCAAAAATTGAAATTTTGGAAGAATGAAGATTGATCAAATATGAGTGAAATGGAATCACTTTGATTGAGCCATGAAGCCATATTAAGCCTATATGAGCCATGAGAGGACTCATTTGAGGCATTCACTATGTTGTTCCTAACCCTCTTAACCGGGGCTTAGGGGTTAAGGTCCATCCATATGAATTACCTACATGAGTCAAGGAGTCAAGTTGGGTATGGGTGTGGTTTTAGGATTTGGATTGTGTGTGTGAGAGTGTAGAGTATGAGTGTAGTGAGTGTGTAAGTCAACCCTCACTGCACCAAGCCACCTGGGGTGGTCCTAAGGCCAAAGAGTCCTATAGGGAACTCATCCTTTAAACCTTCACTTTTGATCTCAACCCTCTAGGTAATTAGGGGTCTACAATCCAACTTGTGGGGTTTGCAGGGAGTTAAGAGGTGTTTTAAATTTCTAAGGGATGGGTCCCAATTCTAGTCCTCTAAGATAGTCAAAGGAAAAGCCTAAGGCTAGATCCTAAACACTAAAGAGGGAAGAGAAGACCTCATCAAAAATGAGGTCAACAAATGAACCCCCAATAGGTGTGGTGTGCTATCCAAGCTCACCGCGCGTATTGGTGTTGACCGAAGAGATCAACAAAACCAAAACAGATGTCCAAGTGACAAACTTAGGACGAAGTAGAAGAATTTTCGCTAGGGAGTATTAGGTAAATCTCCAAGACTGAAGATTCCAGAACTCTCACTGGGGAAAAAGGAGGTGAATTTCAGATCACAAGATTTAAGAGATTGGATCTTAGATTCGCTTCATTTTTTATTTGAAGTTTTAATTTTGAGTTTGAATTTCGATTTGAGTTTCAATTTTTGGTTTTATGCGGAGAAAAGAGTAGGGCGGAGGCCCACCCGAATGCATTTGTATGCTGAGAAGGAAGCAGGACTGAACCTGTTCCAAATGCTGAGGAAGAATAGGGCAAAGCCTATCCGAAATGCAGAGTGCTTTAATTTCAATTTCTTGCTGAGAGGATCAAATTTTGAGATTGCTGAGAAAGGAGTAGGACTGTGCCTATCCCGAGTGCTGAGAATTGCTGAGAAGGGAGTAGGGCGGAAGCCTATCCCGAATGCTGAGATTGCTGAGATGGGAGTAGGGCGGAAGCTTATCCCGAATGCTGAGATTACTGAGGTGGGAGTAGGGCGGAAGCCTATCCCGAATGCTGAGATTGAAGAATTTTGTTGAAATTTATTTATGCAAAGATTGAGGGGAAATTTTGCTGAGGTCCATGGGGAATTTTTGCTGAGATTCAGTTTATGCAGTGGATGTGAAAGATTTTGTTGACTATGAAGAATTTTACTGAGATTTGGATTTAGCGGGAGATCGAAATGAGGTATGAAAGTGCTCCATATCCCATGGGAATCAATCAAAGTCCGATTACTTGGCGAAGGGTACGAACCTATGCCATCCGAATCAAATTAAAAATTCTTCGTGATTCTGAAATCATCCCGAAAGAGGGTTTCAAAGGAGGTCTAGAATAGATCTTGATTCGAAGAAGGATAGGAGGATTTGAAAAGATGGACCTAAACTGGAATTCAATTTGAGCTTTAGATTTGTTTAGTTTGTTCTTTAACTATCCCCTTTTTTTATGGTTTATTTGGTGTTCATGTGGATTTGAAGTTCTTTTTAATGTTTGGATTTTTATGAAGAGAGTTCTTATTCATTTTCCTTTTCTTTTCTGTTCTTTGTTCGAAGTTCATTTAACTTTAATGGCGTTTCCCAGTCAATTTGCACAAAAAGAGGTGAAGGCAAAATGTGACATGGTCACTTTATACATCATACAACTCGATCTGAAATATTTCTCATACAATCCATGACTCAAAACGGACTATGTATGATGCTTGTTGATCCATCCAAAAAGTGGCTGTTAAATCTATGTCTGAATAATGAGATACACGGTCAATAACATCACCTTCCAAGCCATCCTTGGCAGGAATACCGCATGGATGTGCATTATTTCCCATGTAACTCACAGCTCGTAGGGCCGGAGACTCTCCAATTCTGGATCTGGCTGGAAGTGGTATGGTGCCTTTCTGTCGTCCATCCTTCTAAAAGTGACGGAGATCCGCTCCACTGGTACTCCCGGTATACAATGTTTTGCGACGTCTGCTCCATTTCCTTGTAATATCATGACTGAACCTACCGGAAGTGGTATCTCCACCGGCCCTCGGAACTTACCCGGGCTCGCTATCCGGAGGTCGGATCCGAACATGATATTGCATTGGTTGACGAACGAAACCGTGCGAAAGGTCCGACAAAGTCATGGTGGTCTATGTGTGGAGGTATGCGGTCGCCCTTCGATAAATGTTGATGATGCAAGCTGTTGGGTATGCGATCTGTCGCGTACCCTCCACGTTGTCATTCTTTTCACCATTCTTTTAATTATTCTCGGCATTGGATCCACCTCACCGTGACGGAGTATCCACGGTGGATTTCCTTTTCTGTCTTCTGCGAAGTTATAGCAACATCCGCATTGTATTGTGACTCTTCCTTTCCACGGCATCCATTTCCGGGGTTCCGAATAAGTCTTTTCTCTCAGACGGCCTGCTCGACCCATCTTCGAAGTTCTAAGATGCAATCCACAATCCGTTGTTGCACGTACTGCGAGAATACACCTGTGTGTAACTCGAGGCCTTCCAAAATGTTGATTCTTTTGCCTCTAATCCTTTCAAAGTATTCGAAAGTCTTCTTCTCAATATTTTGCATTCTTTCTAGTTCATATTCTGAGATGATCTGCAAGTGACGAGGCCTAGTAACGTATTGCAAGATGTATGGCTCAATTCCGTCACGTTCTCCTGCATACCTTGGCTCCTCGGAGATTGTCTCTGTCGGGACATCTTCCGGGGTTGCTTCAGCAACAAGGTTCTTCAGATACGATATCTCTATCTGACGTCGAGGCGATCTCTCTGCCTCTGATCTTCTCAGAGTTTCCCTTATCCTTTCTGTTGTTCTTGGAGCTTGTTCTCTCTTTTCAGGTTCCTGATGAACCGACATCTTTGAAATGTATGTGCCTGCGAAGGTGGCTGTTTCCTCGTGTTGATCTGCTACTAGTTTAGTCAACATCTTGCGGATACGGCGATTTTTATTCCTTCTTTGAGTAGCAGTGAGCGTAGCTCTCCTCACTTCTTGAATTTCTGCGGGCGCGGCGCTGACGAGCCTGCCCTCTACCGTGGCAACTACTGACTTGATTTTCTTGCTTTCCTCGGTGTTTGTCTTTCTTTTCTTATTGCTGGATTGGAGGCTTGGGCCACCCATCTTCATCACCTTGTCGGCTATGAAGCTCCTCTCGGTCCACTGGGACCCGGTCATTTTCTTCATCTCGTAGGTCTGGCTGGTGTGAAGTCGGAATCAATTTCTATCATTCGCTCCATCCTTCACCCTCTTTTTATCGAGTGCGAGACTCACGCCGATTTTAAAGTTTAGGACCAACCGCCGTTCGACATTTCCCTGCGAAGAAAACAAGGAAATGATCGAGGGTCGTACTAAGAACAAGAACATTAAGAAAATATTTATCACTGAAGATTCTTATTCACTTATTCCAATTTTAATTTTTAAGGAAAGCAAGAAAAGATAAAGAAGGATCAGGAAAAAAATTTGATTTGAAAGGAAGGGTAAAACTTTATTATTATGATTTTCACATATTTTATTTTTAGTACATATATTTTTTTTATCCATTTTTATGTTTTTGGGTTCAGACCCAGTCACAAAGTGATTGCCTCACCCGTGTTTCTAGGGATAAGACTCTATTTTAGAGGCCACCCTTCGAAACATCAGGTTGCGTAATACTTCTTCAAATATCGTCCATTGATTGGAAGCATTTGTCGTTCTCCTTGGCAATTCACAAGTTGGTAGGAGCCTCCTAAGTAGACTGCCTCGACCACAAACGGCCCTTCCCAAGTCGGTTCAAATTTGCCTCCTATCTTGCGATGTGCAAGCATGGGTCTTACGAGAACAAGAACTAAGTCACCAACTTTGAAAGTTCTTGGGCGGGCCGATTTATCATGGGCTCGGATCATCTTAGCTTGGTACAGTTCCAAATTTTGTTGCGCTGCAAGTCTTTTCCCTTCCAAGTTTTCCAGTTCTTCTAGTCGTAATCTGGCATTTTCTTCTGTAGTAATTTTATTTGCAACTGCAATCTTGAGTGATGGAAGCTGGACTTCCAATGGTAACACTGCCTCGGACCCGTATACTAAAGCATAAGGCGTAGACTGAGTAGGAGTCCTGAAAGTCGTCCTGTAGGCCCATAAGGCTTCTAACAACTTCTCGTGCCAATTTCTCTTGTTGTCGTCCAAAGTTTTCTTTAAAATTTGAACGAGATTTTTATTAAGAGCCTCGGCCAAGTCGTTTGCTCTTGGGTAGTAGATTGTTGAGTATCACCAATCGATTCCATGTCTTCTGACAAAATTATTGATTTTTGTGCTTCTGAATGCGGACCCATTATCCGAAATGATTCTGCGCGGTACTCCGAAATGGTATACAACTTGATTTTTGAAAAACTGTAACACGTGGTGTGCCTTTACTTCTCTGAGTGGAACTGCTTCTGCCCATTTAGAAAAGTAGTACGTAGGCTGCAAGGATGAAGCGATGTCCTCTTGAAGAAGGTGGTTCTATCGGACCCACTATATCCGTGCCCCAACACTCAAATGGCCACGACGCAATTGTCGGATGTAGCACGTTTGGAGGTTGGTGTAGAACCACTCCGTGCACTTGGCACTGGTGACAACTCTTGGCAATCTTCATGCAATCGGTCATCATCGAGGGCCAGTAATACCCTAGACTTTTAATTTTCATTTTCATTTTCGGACTCGACTGATGAGCGCCACAAAGTCCTGAATGCACTTCTTTGACAATTTCACGAGCCTCGGACCCGCTCGAGCATCTTAACCACATCTGATCAAAAGACCTTCTGTATAATGTATTGTTTATTAATGCGTAAGACAGAGTTCTTTTCTTGATTTGATGTGCTAATGACTTATCGTCTGGTAATTTCCCTGTTTGCAGGTAGTCTATTAGCGGTTGACGCCAATCTTCTGTGTTTTTTGTCACTGCTGCAACTGATTCTTCTGCTTTTTCTGATTTCTGTATCATATCCATGTCGAGCTGTGATAGGACCTGTCGTCCTTGAACTAACACTTCAACTGACTCATCTTGTAAGCAGACAAATTCTTTTGCAAGGCAAGCTAGCGCATCCGCGAGAGCATTTTCTTCTCTGGGGATCTTATAGATTGTTACATTCGGAATTTGTTCCAACAGTTTCATGGCATACTGAAAGTATTGCTCGAGTCTTGGCTTTAAAATTCTGTATTGTCCGGCGACCTGTTGAATGATCAACTAAGAATCTCCGTAGATGTTGATATCCGTTATTCCCATTTGAATGGTCAGTTCCAGTCCTGTTATGAGGGTTTCGTATTCTGCCTCGTTGTTTGTGCACGACTCTGTTAAGTGGTAGGAGTATCTTAACATCCCCCACTCCGGTGTTATAAAGATTAGTCTGATTCTTGCCTTATCGGGCACTATCGTTTGCAATTCTTTGTCTTTCTGTGCTGAGGACGCTCCGTCGAAGTATAGTTCCCAATGTCGATCATCAGTGTCTTCTAGGCTCATTATTTGTTCGTCTAGCAAATCATCGTCGAGAGGCGATTCTGCCGGTAAAGGGTGTGCTGCAAGGAAGTCAGCTAGCACTTGTCCCTATACGGCACGAGGAGGAACAAAAGTTATGTCGAATTGCAATAGTATCATCGACCACCTGGCAAGTCTGCCAGAAAGTGTTGGACGGGTCATCAAATATTGCAACGGATTAACTTTCGAGATAAGGTTAACCTTATGAGAGAGCATGTAATGCCTGAGTTTCTGTGCGGCGAAGATCAGGGCTAAACAATGCTTCTCAATTGGAGGATACTTTACTTCCATCGGAATCAAACGATGGCTTAAGTAGTAGAGGGAATTTTATTTTCCCTTATCATTGACCTGGGCTAGCAGGGTTCCAGGGGAGTCGTCTAGAGCCGTGGTATAAAGTATCAACGGTCTACCTGAGACTGGGGCTGCTAAGACAAAAGGTGTCATTAAGTATTGTTTAATGTCCTCGAAGGCCCGTTGGCATTTCTCTTCCCAAACGAATTTGGCGTCCTTTTTAACTAATGCCGAGAAGGGCTGAAACCTACCTGACAAGTTCGAAATAAAGCGTCGAAGATATGCCAACTTCCCTTGAAAGGATCGTAGCTGTTTTAAGGTTTTGGGAGGCGGCATTTCTAAGATAGCTTTAATCTTTTCCGGATCAATTTCAATCCCGCGATGTCGGACAACAAATCCTAAGAATTTCCCGGAGGTAACGCCGAAGGCGCATTTTAAGGGATTCATCTTAAGGTTGTATTGCCTTAGTCGCTCGAAGACAATCCTCAAATCATACAGGTGATCCTCCTTCAGTTTGCTTTTGATGACCACATCATCCACATAGCACTCAACTTGGTTGTGAATGAGCTCATCAAAAATCTTTGTCATTGCTCTTTGATATGTTGCTCCTGCGTTCTTTAGTCCGAATGGCATTACTGTGTAGCAATACACTCCGATCGGCGTTCTGAAAGCTGTGAGCTTTTCGTCTTCTGGTGCCATCTTTATCTGGTTGTATCCTGATGATCCATCCATGAAAGAGAATATTTCATGTGTCGAAGCGATGTCGATCATTAACTCTGGAATTGGTAGTGGAAATTCATCCTTCGGACATGCTTTGTTCAAGTCTACGAAATCCACGCAGATTCCGATCGACCATTCTTCTTCCCGATCGGTACCACATTGGCTAGCCAAGTAGGGTATTGTTCTTCACGGACAAATTTAGCGTCGATTAGCTTCTTAACTTCGGCTATTACTTGTTGTTCAATTTCCAAATGCATTCTTCGGAAGCTTGTCCGACTCGGAACGGAAGTAGGATCCACTTCGGAGCTAATCCCGGCATTTCGCGTAACTCCAAGCAAAACAGGTCCTTGAATTCCATTAATAGCTTGATCATTTCCTCGGAATCTTCTTTATTGAGTAAGGAGCTAACAAAGGTTGGTCTAGGCTTTTCGCTAGTATCTAAGTTAACTTCCATTAACTCATCTATTGTAGATTTGATTTCTTCTCAAATTCTAGTGGAGCATCTCCGATTGGTAGATCTTCGAGGTCCTCCGAAGCTTCCAAGCGGTCTTTATTAGGCTTGCAAGTGACAACCGAAGCAAAATTCCGTATCGTCGATCGAACCTACTGTGCCGAATCCGAGAACATGTTTTGAATTGGGAGGCCGACCGGCATTGTTCCATAATTTTTCGAAGTGTTGTGATCGCCCTTTTGTCCATTGTCGAGGTAAGACACCACGCTGAATTAAATTTTGAACACAGGGAGAGTACCACTCAAAAGATAATTCCATTAATTCGGAAGAAGTGACATCTTCAAATTATACATTATTTTCAGTATTGGAAGAAGAAGTGCCACGGTAAAATTTGATTGGCTTTGCACCGCTGCTATGTACTTCTTTGACCACCATACCTTCGATCTTATTAGACTGGATCGGGGTCAGGGTCATAGTGTGTACATAGTGGTTAATCTTCTCGTACATCAATTTGTATTCTTCGTTCTTCTCATCTTCGAGAGAAATCTTGAATTGTGGTTTCTTCCGGTTTATTGTAGTCGCTTCTTTCTTGACTTCCTCTTCCTCCTCGAGCTATTCTCCCAATCAACGTTGATCATCGGCTTTTTCGTCCAACTTGTCCCGGTGTCTCTTCCATGACCTCGTCCCCGGCCTCGACCTCGGATGCGAGTTCTGGAGAAACCTTCACCATCTCGCCGTATGGGAGTGGTGAGTGACTGTTGGACTAGAACTTCAGGATCTTCATTGTCTCGAATTTCTTTTGCTTCATTTGGCACGGTGTTTCTGGAGAAGATTGTTTTCTTCGGAGGTGCGTAATAGTTGCATCTTCATGGATTCCAATCTCATGTACGAAGAAAGGTTGCAAATCACCTTTAATGCACTGTTCTCCTCCTTCGTAGTATTTTATGCAACGATGCGAGAGATGATGGTACCATCCGGTTTTCATGGATCCACGGCCGGCCCGAGTAGAGCGTTGAACGATGTCTCGAGTCAATTATGTGGAATTTTGCGGTTGTCTTTGCTAAGTCACCGGTCTTCATCAACGGTGTTATTGATCCAAGGGCTCTTTCTCCTTTACGGTTGAATCCTCTTAGTAACATCTTGTCCGCTTCAAGCTCACGAGCATCGATTTCCAAGTATGCTAGCGTCCGAAGATTCATTATGTTGATCGATGCTCCCGGATCCACCAATACTGTGGAGAGCGTAAATTTTCCGATTGTAATCGAAATGTACAACGGTCGGTTGTGATCGGTACGTCCCGAGTAGTAGATCACCGTCCGTGAAGGTAACACCTCGTTGTTCCTTTAACGAGCAAACCTCGTCTAAGGAATCTCCGGCCATACGAGCTAAACAAATCTCCGGATCAAGTAAGTCCATGATCGGAGCTTCCCTCATCTCTTTTGATAAGATGAGAGCATCGTAGATGCTCGGTTTAGTCGGTAGTTTCCTAAGATGGGCTAGCACGTTATAGTCCACTTTGTTACCATGTGTCTCGATTTCTTCCCGAATGGGCGATTCTTCTGTTGGGGTTGATTCTTCTCGAACAACCACCTGCTTTCCTTTGTTTTTGGACCCATTCTCGGAGGTAGAACCCTTCCGCTCCTTAAATTGACTTACGGATTTCTTTTGAATGCATTTCGAGTTTACGAGTGTCTCCTTTTGAATCGGCATGACAGGTTCTTCTGGAGTCGCTTTGAAATCTGAAAGCTCTGACTCTATGGTGATTGGAGTTCCTTGGAATTCACAAATAGATTCCTTGCTTGTTGAACTTTCGTAGCCCTCTTGGTGAATGTCTTCTTTGTCATAGTGATTGTCGAGGTTGTGTATGATTTGAGAATTGTTATTGGTATCGAAATCGATATCCGGATTAGATTGGTTGTCGTTAGTTACGTAATCGTTAGAAACAGTCAAATCGTAGCCAACGCCATAACTCTTATCATTATAAGATCCCGCCAGAGCGAGCAAATAATCATACGAGTCGGAGGTTCGAGAAATTTTTCCCCGAATCGGAAACAACCATCCTAGGATAAGCAGCCCCTAGTCTAGCCTTAGGAGCCTCGGTCTTTTCTTCTTCTACGATCTCCTTCTTTTCTATGATCTTTTCTTCCTGGGGCGGTTCTTCAATTGCAAGCGATAGCGCCGACTTGACAGGTTTCAAACTTTGAATTGAAGCACGCGCCGAAGCGGTTTGGATGCGATCCAAAATTTTCTTCGATGACTTCATCCAAGCGTTTCTCCATCCATCATCGGTCGTGTAAGGGTCTATCGGAACAATGGGATCCGTTGAAATAACATTGACAGAACCTCCTTTCTGGGGTTCTTTCATGTATTCCTTTGGGATCGTTATGTTCCCTTTTCGGAGATTGTTGTCAAGCCAACTTTTGAAGGTGATGCAATCCTCTATCTTATGTCCATGCATCTGGTGGTAAGTGCAGTAGTTGGGATGGTCTTTCTTGTTGACTTCTTCTGGCTTCTTGGGTTCTGGCAGTCAAAAATCCAAAGTCTTCATCAAACTGCAGAACATCTTTGGCAATGCCTCATTCTTGAATGGATATTCTCTATTTATAAGCTCCTTTAGCGTGCGCTGTGGGCGAGGCGGTTGCTCATATTGTTGAGTTGGTCGATAACCGGGTTGAGGTTGTTAGTAGTTCTGTCGAGGTTGTTGATAGCTGAGACTGCGTGCTGCTCCGATTGTATTTGCATTGGCTTCTTGCCCTTATCGATTGCAGTGACGATCCCGGATTTCTTTTCAAATGTCTTCACAGGCTTCTGTTTATCTGTTTTGTCGACGAAACTTAGTTGCTTCGCTTCCTCTTGCAAGCTTCCGGCCTTGCTTAACAACTTCTCGAAAGTCTTAATCGTAAATCCCTTAAGGAGAAGTGTTATCGGGCCGTGAATGCATTTAAGCAAGATAGCGACTGCATGCTGCTCTTGTAGCTGTGGCTCACACTTCATGCTTAGATTCCTCCATCGAAGTATGTAGTCCACTAAAGTTTCGTTCGGTTTCTGTTTCTCCACCACTAAGTCACCGATGGTGATATGGTGTTGAGCTCCGGCAAACCGTTTAATGAAGAGGTTTTCCAATTCTGAAAATGTCTTTACCGAACCGTTTGGTAACTCTGCGTACCAATCGAAGGCGATCCCTGACAGGCTGCTAACGAACTATCGGAAGAGTAAGCGTCACTTCCACCGGCGTTGCAACAACTAGCGCAAAAATGTGCAACATGCTGTCGAGGGTTTCCAGTACCATCAAAAGTCTTGAACAGATGTGGTACGAAGCCTTTTGGGTATTGTACTGCATCAAATTCTTCGGGGTAAGGTCTACCGGTCTCGAATAGATGCTCCGCTCTTAGAGCTGTGCTAAGGCCTCTCGCACTCTGCTCGTTCTACCATGTTCTTGATGTCCTTCTCTGGAATCATATTCTGAGTAGAGTCTTTCTTTGGCTGATCGTCTCCGTTAACGGATGTAATCTCTTTTCCTCCGTCTGTAATATGAATAACTTCTGGAGGCATTTCTCTTGAAGGTTGAACCTGACTCTGAAGAGTGGCTAGGGCTGCAGCCATCTCTTCCATCCTTTTTGCCATTTGAGAGATTGTATCATCTTTTTCTCGAATTTGTGCTCTTAATGCTTCCGGTTCATCTCTCTCGCAGATTGCTGGGGCACCTTGCGAAGGCGACGATGCTCGTGTCTCAACCATGTTGATCTCCACATATTCGTCATCCATGAACTCCGACGAGTCAACTTCATCTCCAAACTTTTCTTCTCTTTCTCTTGCTAATCGTTGAATGTCGGTTCTTAGCTTTTCCATAGCATCCTCCAATGGTCTTTTTCGTACGGTTTCACAGTTATCATGCGATGGCTGTTGGATTTCCTTCTTGGGAGTCCCCTTCATCGCAGTGGCGCTCTCTTCGGACTCGAGTCTCCTGACGAGACTTTCCTTTTCTGGTCGTTGTTTCGGTCTTAATTGGCCAGTAGTAGGACGCCATACCATCCTTCTAGCAGCGAAAGGCCTAGGACCGGATGGTCTGTCGGTCGAATGCTGGAAGGTGGTATCCTCCCGATCCGTAAACTCGAAACAACAACGGGTGGACTAGCCTTCATCTTCTTATTCGGCTTTTCGTGGCGCTAACGGGTTCTACTCGCGGCCCAAGACGGGACTTGGGCGGCACCCGCCCTATCCTTCTTAAAATCTACGATACGGGACATTTCTCTTTCTTTGCTAACTTCTCTATCACGATACGTAGTCGGGCAAATGGTGTAATCCTAGCCCTTTTCTTTCGATCTGTCGCTATAGTATGCGGGTCGAGGTAATGCGAAGCAATCTTGCGGACATTTTCCTCATTAGTCGCGGCGGAAAGGGGATGGAATCTACTTCCTTCCAAAAGCGGTGTATACTCGAGGCAATGGTATGTACTCGGGTAGTGGTGTGTACTCGGGGATTTCTTCTAAGAAAGCGACTTCAGCAGCTCTGGCCTTTCTGGCAATCTTCCTACCTCTGTTTTTTCTCTGAGTCCGTGTTAGGGGTGGAACCCTTGAGCTGGACTCAATTTCGAAAATAGAAGGTCTTGCACGGAAATTTGTACCCTCCACGGTAACATGCTCGTTACAAATTTGAACTTCCTTCCCCTTCAGTTTGGCTGAAGCCGGGGTAGGTGCAGAGACGACTAGATCGGTGGGGGTAGAGATAACAGTCCTCCTATGGACAGTAGTATTCCTCTCAGCTGGAACCCTTTGCAGGGGAGGGAACTCTTGAGTTGACTTGAGGTTGAACTCGATCAAAGGTCTTTCAGTTTCAGGCACTTTGTCTGTAAGTGTGAAAAGGGTGACGTCGGTGATCTTGACATCTGTGTTGCCAAATCCTTGTCCAAAACGGATGATCCCATTGTCGGGCAGCTCATCCTTGTAAACAGCGAAGTCCAGTCCATTGGTGAAGGAGAAAATCAGCTTTGGGGCAGACATTTTCTGCAAGGTAGATTCGGTTGTCGATCCCGAGTTATGCTTCTTCTCATCGGGACGAAAATAAAAGAATCGAAAAGAGTCCGAACACATTTTTGTTCATGTATTTATAAAAAGGAGTTATTTGTTAAAAGAGTCATTCATTATAGGGTTTGTTTATTAAGAACAGAATGTTCAAAGGTGTAGAGAAGGTAAGGAATCCGATTCAGAATTGGAAAGGAAGAGAAAGTCTTATGCAAGACTTCTCGACTCGAAGGACCGCTACTAAACTTACACTTATTGGGGGTCCACCCCACCTCAGAAAAGAGGTAAAAGGATCTCGGAACCTCTCCGTTTAGGGGTGTCTAAACAGTGGCTCCTAAATCCGAGGGGAGTTGGCTATACTCGTTCAAGACAGAAATGAACGGGGTATTCCAACGGAAGAATGGTAGTTTGGTCCACTAGGGGCATGGGCTCACTACCGATTTATGAAAGCAAAGCCATCTGATCAAAATGGAGAGAGGAACTAGTCCCCAGCGGAGTCGCCAGAAGTTGTCGGCATATTTTTAGGTTATGTGTTACGTTTTGAAAAGGGGTCGCCTACAGAAATTGTCGGCGAATTTTTTAATTTTAAATTTGATTTAAATATATATATAATTTGGAAAGTAGCATTTGATTTTGAAAATAATTTTAAATTTGAAAGTTTTAAGATATGAAATCAAACCGATCTCACATCCCAAATAGTTTATATAAACGAGCACCGCATCACAAACCGTGTATCTATCCCGAAGAATAGACACACTGCTCGATGATGGGGATCGATTAAATAAACTAGAAGATTTGTGACATCCGTTTGGTCTGTGAACCAATTTTATAAGCCGACAAGTTCCCCTACTTAATATAAACGAATTAAGCAGGGTTTATATTACCTGGGTTCTTAAAGTTCCCTATAAGGGCAAGCCCCTATAGTTAATTACATCTTAAATGAAGTGAATCATTTAAGAAAACTCTCGATAATGATCAGTGGTTTTGCTCTCAAAAATTTCAAAGTTTAAGGTTTTCAAAGGATTGGATTTTTGGAAATTCAAAAGGGAATGACTCAAAATTTGGAACAATTTATTTTTGAGAATCCAAAGGAAGAGAAGTAGGAGAAGCTGGGGATCCAAGAAGAATCTTGGTAACTTCCCAAACTATCCTATCGTTTGGCTTAGATTTAAGAAAATCCTAATATTATCTGATAATTTAATCTTTCCAATTTTAGTTAATTAGGACTTATATTCGTATGACATAATCATACAATCAGCCTAGAAAATGTGAGGGTTTATGTCGTACCGAACGACTACTTCGGAGTCCTAAGACCGGTTAGGGCTTAATTTACATGACATGATCATGCAAATGCCTGACGAAGAGTTGAGGATTTATGTTGCACTAGGCAAACTACCTCGAAATCCTATGGCTTTGTTGTTTAATTCTAAGGAAAGTTTCTGTCGAAGTAGATCCGAGTTTTCTCGATGACGATGGCCGTGCTTGCCCACCATGCTCCGAGCTCCTTGTTGTTGCAGAGGTTTAGTTTTAGAAGTCATAAATCAGGAGATGAGAGAAGTGTTTTGGTTTAGAGAAAATCTTAAAATCCAAGTGTTTTTAATATTTTAATTAAAACAAATCTTAAAGTTGATTAAACAGAACCGATTAAGATCCAACGGTTCCGTCATCCCGACACCGTTATTTTCATCAAATTCACTTAGTCCAGATGAATTTGCTAAACTCAATTGAATGAGTTCCACACTTTCATTTAGACCGTGGGAAATCCCGTTAGCAACACGTGGGTTACATCATCCGAGGTATTCCCGATCATTCAACGAGACGTTTTAATTTAGTGCAGTTGTAGTTTTGTGTTCTGTTTGTGATTAAATTTTGAGTTTTTTTATATTTTGAAATGTTGTGGCGGTGATTTTTATCTTGTAATGACTTTTAATTTAGTTTTGGTTTCAGTTCAGGGATTATCCTAAAGGTTTTGGTTTTCATGCAATAGTTGTTTATCATGCAAGAAAAGTAAAGTGCATTTTGCAATAAAGTAAATTGCAATAAAATAAAAGCGTACCTGGAGGGTCTTCCCGTCATCCCAAGCTGCACTTAAAACACATGTTAAGGCATTTAAATATTCCACCAAGTACCTAGGTACAGCTAAGTGAAAGGTTTTGGTTGTCTACCAAAGTCCTAATCCTATAGCTAGTCATCTCCTATGACGTCTAAGTTCTTGTATTTTGGTTTAAGGACGCTTTTCTTCTTCAAAGAAAAATTAAATTCAATTGTTCTTATAAACATCCTATCATATTGAGGAAGTTCTTAAGACGAGTTTTAAACATCTTTTCAATACCTCAAGGATTGTTTTAAGTCCAAGAGAATTTAATTATACAAGTGAATTAATCATCCGGGAGTTTAAGTTTTGTTCTTTTGCTCAGTGAACTAGGACATTTGAATATCCTATAAGTGAGGTAACACTTCACTTGATACTTCATTTAAGAGTTATAATAACAAGAGCTTTAAAAGGGCAAATCAACTTATTAAGTATTTTTAATGATTTAAACTTAATGATTTAATTTTAATTTTGACTTAAAAACTAGTTTAAGTTTGGAATAGTGTTCAAGTTATTTTAGATTTAATTCTTAATGATTTCATTTAGGTTTGTTATTAAATGATTTTTAATTTAATTTAATTCAATTTAATTTAATTTTCGATTTAATTTAATTTAATTTAATTTTAATTTTAATTTAATTTACTTTCAATTTAATTTCAATTTAATTTAATTTAAATTTAAATTTAATTTAATTTTAATTTAATTTCAATTTTAATTTATTTTAATTTAATTTAATTTAATTTAATTTTAATTTAATTTGATTTCAATTTAATTTTAATTTAATTTCAATTTTAATTTAATTGAGATTATTCTTTTAATTTTCTTTTTAAGTATTATTGAAGTGATTTATTTAGGGATTTTTAAATTAAAGAATAAATATCTTCTTAAATAATATCCCTACTTTAATAATTTCAATTTTCCATTAATCTTCCAAATTTAATTATTTAATTAATTAAGGTTTACTTTAATTATTCTTAAAATGATTGGTGGGTTTCTACCCTTAACCATTTAAGTTTCAATCATCCAAAATCAGTTTAAATCAAATATTTTACCCTCCCCTTTTTGATTAATCCTAAAATTTTAATTAAAGGTTGAAAATTTTAATTACCCTTTTGCCCTTCAAGCTTAATAATTCTATAACTCACTAAATTAAGCTCAAATGAACTTGAAATTTTTATGTGACCTCAATTACATGTCAATTAAGACATTAGAGGAGAAAGTGTGATTTTTGTGTATTTAATTTATTTATGTAATTATTTTTAATGGAAAAGAGGGATTTTCAAGGAAAATTGAATAACATGACCAAGGAAATATTTCTGTCCTTAAGAAAATTATGGGATATTTCTAATGACCAGAGGACCATTTGGACCAATTTTGGTGATTTTTTGAATTATATTTTATTTACTAGAATTATTTTGAGTTTTGGAGCATTAATTAATTTTAAAATAAAATTAAAGTTAAAAAATGGATTTTATATTTTTCTTAAATCTCTCTAACCTCAAGGAGTTCAGAGAAAAAAATTTTATATTTTTATAATTTTTCTTTGATTTATTAGAATAATTTTAGTGAAAAGGTTGGAAAATACATTTTTTAATATTAAAAATTACATTAAGCCTTTAAAATTCAATATCTTACCCTAGGGACTTAAGAAAAATTTTTGGTTTGTTCCTAAATGATTAGAATTCAAAATGTGACATTTTGGTGATTTTTAATATTTTTATAATTTTTATTATTTTTTAATTATTAAAAATATTAAAATAATGATAAAAATCAACTTTTTTAGAAAATTATAATTTTAATTTTTCTAAGTTCCTCTAATATCAGAGAAGCTCCAAAACCATTTTTGTGAATTTTTGAAAAGTATTTTGTGAGTTATGAATTTTTGAAGTTAAATTTTACCCATTTTGCTTAAGAGGCTTAATCAACCCATTTGGTGAGGTTAATCAAGTCCAATTGGTTTCAAATTTTTATGTGGTGTTCTCCTATCCCTAGAGGATAGTGGAGAATTATTTTTAAGTTAATTTGGTGAATGGTTAACCCTAATTAATTAAAGTTCATATTTGGGTGTTTAGGCCAATTAGGGTTGTTCCAAGTGAATTATCTCAAAATTTATTTTTCCAAGGTCCCTCTGGTCACAAGAAACATCACCAAATTTTCCTAGAATTTATTTCTCAACATGCTAATTATTGGAATTAAAATACTCAAAAAAGTAACATGAACTTGGAAAATCAATAACTTCTCATAGGGATGGCCTCGACCTTGGAAAATTCAGGGAATGTTCCCAAGTTCGGAGGCTTCAAAAGCGCTATGGTCTCATGCCATGATGAATTGCCCTATGCAAATGGAGAATTAAAACAATGCAGAGAGTAAATAAATCATTAAAAATAAAATACCTAATGAAATTACTTGATTTCTTTTCCAAATTATTCTCCTCTATTCACTGAGCAAGGGGGTATTTTTATTTTATTTTTAGGATTTTTTTACACAAAGTTATGAATTTTTGAAGTTCTGGTAATTAAATAAATAGAAAAATAACCTATTTTCCTACTTATCCACGCGGCGCTGACTCAACCTCGGCGTCTCCGAAGCTCCACGCGTCGTCTCCTGATTCGGCGCTGCCATTCGACTCAGCCGTCCCGGGACCCGCCTTTCACGTAACATCTTCTGGTCCGACGCGATCCGAGCCGTCCATCCGATACACGCGCGATCCAACGGCTCCCAGTCATCGTCTACGACTGGTGTGAACCCGTGACCGTCGACCTTCTAACCACTAATTTCTCGCTCGATTCTCAACGGATTTTTGTGTTCTTATGCTCTATGGATTCGTCTTGAAGAGACGAACACATCCATACGGTAAACATGCATTGAAATTGACTCAAACTAAATGGTGAATCTCTGGAAATTCGGGAAGAAGAGTGAGTCCATACCTTTGCTCAGAGAAGTGAAGCTTCAATCTGAGGGTTGTGTCACGTTCGATTGGGTCCAAGCAAGCTCCAGATGAAGTCCCTTGGCCTGGTGAATTGCCTAGGTACAAAAGTGACCACAACCGATCATAAAGCTTGGAGGCTGGAAGCAATGGCTGGCCTGGTGAGGGGGATTTTGCTGGGAAACTTCTCCTCTTGGTCTAGTGAAGGTGTAGAGTCAATCAATTTGAAGATTGACTCACTGTGGTGAAGTGTCCTGGTTTTGGGCTTGGATTTCAACTCCGAAATTGAGCTCGCGCAGAGGAAATGACAGAGGGATTTTAGTGGGGATCAAGTTCTCTATGTGTAGAGAGTGGTCTGGGATGATTTTGGCAGGGTTTCAGTAAGGTTTGGTTCAGCACCTCTCTTGGCCGAGAGGAGGGGGTGTTTAAATAGGAGAGGTTGGAGGGCCTCCCAGGGGGTTTAAGGGTTGGGATCACGTTGCTCCGGTGAGGAGAAGAACATCGCAATGGCCATTTGGAGTGAGGCGGCTCAGCAAGGTGGAATTCCAAAATTCGGCTCCTCCCGAGGTCTCGGCCATGGTGTTTTCCGGCGATCCGAGCGGCCGGCGGCGAGGCAAGGGTCACCCTCGAGTTCAGGTGGGTCGGGTACGGGGTTTTGTGTGGGCGATCGAGCTTTGCCATGTGTCAAAGGCTTGGATTAAAATGGCATGGGGGAGAGGCCATTTTAGCTTGATTTGGTCAAGTCTACCTTTTGGGCTTGGTTCACCCTTCAAGGTGGCTTTGGGTGTTGTGGGGAGTCAAAGGAATCAGCTTGTTTGGCATGGAGAAGTCCTTATCCAAATATATTTGGATTAAATTTGGGTTAAGGTGAAACATGTTTAAGGTTAATGACTTTTAGAAGGTGCTTAGAGGACCTCCTCCTTTTGCCATTTAAGGAGGGTTGACAACCTAGAGATCCTCATGGCTTGCCAATGGCTTGCATGTGGCTTGGAAAAAGATTGGGTCAATTTCATAAAAAAGGGATTTTGTGAATTTTGGCATTTTGATGGGAATTGTTATGAGGCTTGATTTGGAATTGTTTAATTGATAAATTAGGACTTTAGGAATGATTTTAAATTGAATGTGTGATGAGGGAAAGTGTCATGTGGGCTTTAGATTGATTTGGGCTTTTGAATTTGGTAGAAGTGGGCTTTTAAGAAGGTTTAATGGAGTAGGCCTTTATGTTTAGCAATGGGCTTTTAGATAAAAAATTTTGTAAAGGGCCATGCCAAATAAATGTCGAATTTAGTTTAAGGATGTGTCTTGAATGATTTGAAGCAAATTTGAGGTGGTTTGGAATTGAATTGGGTTGAATTTGGGTTCATTTGGTAAATGGGCCAATGTAGGTCAAATTGGGCTAATTTGGGCCAATGTTGGGCTAGGGTTGAAATTGATGTAAAATTAATGTTGGGAAATGTTTATGGGAGTGTTTCAAAGAGGTTTCAACTTTGGTTGGGTTTTGGTTTTGGGACTTGAGTCTATTTGGGTTAGGTTTGGGTTTAGGTCAAAATTGGGCTTTTTGGTTTTGGGTTGAATTTGAGTGGGGTTTGGGTCCAAATTTTGGGCAAATCATGTTAGTGTTTTGTTTGTGGGGATGTTAGGGAAGGTTTAGAAAAGGTTTGGGGTCAATTGGAGTTGAATTGGTTTAGTTTGGGCTAAGTTTGGGTCATGGGTCCAAATTGGGCTTTAAGGTCAAAAGTGAAATTGGATTCAAATGTCAATCAAATTGGACTTGGATTTGGTCTAGATTGATATTGTGGATATTAAATTGAAGTTTAGAATTGAATTGGACCAAAATTGGGGTCAATTGGGTAGCTTTGATTTGACATTGGGTTCACTTGGGTTAAGAATGGGCTAAATTGGAGGTTTTGGTAAAAGTGGGGTTGTTGACCTCATTTTTGATGAGGTCTTCTCTTCTTCTCTTTAGTACTTAGGATCTAGCCTTAGGCTTTTCCTTTGACTATCTTAGAGGATTAGAATCGGGACCCACCACTTAGAAATTCAAAACACTTCTTAACTCCTCGCAAACTCCACAAACTTGATTGTAGACCCCTAATCACTTAGGGGTTGAGATCAAATGTGGAAGTTTAAAGGATGAGTTCCTATAGGACTCTTTGGCCTTAGGACGCCTACAGGTGGCTCGGTCCGGTGAAGGGTTGACTTGCACACACACTACACCCGTGCACTACACTTTCACACACCTCTTAAAACCACACCCATACCCAACTTGACCTCCCGACTCATGAAGGTGATTCACATGGATGGTCCTTAACCCCTAAGCCCTCGGTAAGAGGTTAGGAATAACATAGTGGATACCTCAAATGAGTCCCTTTTATGGCTCATGTGGGCTTGATATGGCTTCATAGCTCAACCAAAATGATTTCATTCCACTTACATTCACCCAATCTTCAATTTTCCAAATTTTCAATTTTTGACCCCGAACCCTACACCCGCTTAGCCTACCCAAAACCCTTGAAATTATCCAAATCTTCCAAAATTTCCAAATCACTCAAAATTCTCCAAAATCATTCCTAAACATTTCCTCACCAATCAAATTGATCATCCATAGCCAAAAATACCAAAAACTCCAAAAATACCTCCCAATACCCTCCAAATACCCAAAATACCCCTCTTAGCCAAAAATCCAAAAATTCAGAAAATTCCCAGAAAATTCCAGAAAATCCCAAATATTCCCAATTTCATTTTGTTCAACTACATCATGGGCCAATGTTGTCAATTTACCCCACTTTTATCAAAACCCCCAATTTGACCCATTTTAACCCAAAGTGAACCCAATGTCAAACCAAACCTACCCAATTGACCCAAATTCTGGTCCAATTCAATTCTAAACTTCAATTCAACATCCCCAACACCAATCTAGACCAAATCCAAGTCCAACTTGATTGACATTTGGATCCAATTTCACTTTTGGCCTTAAAGCCCAATTTGGACCCATGACCCAAACTTAGCCCAAACTCACCCAATCCAACTCCAATTAACCCCAAATCTTTTCTAAACCTTCCTTAACATTCCCATAAACAAAACACTAACATGATTTGCCCAATATTTTGACCCAAACCCCACTCAAATTCAACCCAAAATCAAAAAGCCCAATTTTGACCCAAACCCAAACCTAACCCAAATAGGCCTAAACCTCAAAATCAAAACCCAACCAAAGCCAAAACCTCTTTGAAACATTCCCATAAACATTTCCCAACATTAATTTTACATCAATTTCAACCCTAGCCCAACATTGGCCCAAGTTAGCCCAATTTGACCTATATTGGCCCATTCACCAAAGGAGCCCAAATTCAACTCAATTCAAACCCAAATCACTCCCAATTTGCTCCAAGTCACTCATGACACATCTATGAGCTAAACCCAACAATTATTTGGCCCAACCTCTTTACAAAATTCCCATCCATAAATCCATTTTAAAATTCAAAAGCCCACTTTCCTAAACCATTTTAAAAGCCCATCTAAAACCATCTCAAAGAGCCCAAAATTTACTCTAAAGCTCACATGACATTTCCATTTACCATCCACTTAATTAAAGCCATTCCCTAAGTTCTAATCACATCATCAAATAATTCCAAATCAAGTCTCATGCCAAATCACCCCTAAAATACCAAAATTTTTCTTAAATCCATTTCCATGAAATTGACTCAACTTTTCCCAAGCCAAAGACAAGCCATGAAGCCATGCATGAGCCACATGGAAGCCATGAGAGCCTCTTTACATGTCACCATGCCATTTTGGGCAAAAGGAGGAGACTCTTTCCTTAATTCCTAAAGGTGATTAACCACTCCCATGATTCCCCTTAACCATGCTTATGCCTAATTGTACTTGGATGGTGACCTTTCCCCACTAATCAAGCCGACTTAAACCACCTTCTCTTCAGCCCAAACTAGCCATGGGGAGGTGCACCAAGCCCAAAAGGATGGGTTGACCCATTTGGAGCCAAAATGGCCTCTTCCCCATTCCATTCCAAGCCATCCCCTTTACACATGGCAAGGCCCGATCGACTACACTAAACCCTAGCCCCGACCCACTCGGACCCGAGGGTGACCCATGCTCGCCGGCCAGCCACCACGAGTCGCCGGAAAACACCATGGCCGAGACCTTGGGAGGAGCCAAATTTTGGAATTCCACCTTGCTCGAGCCGCCCCATGCCCAATGGCCACCATGGTCGTTCTTCCTCGACCTAAGCAGTCGATCCCAACCATTAAACCCCTCCGGGAGAGCCTCCGACCATGCCTATTTAAACCCCTCACCCTCTCGGCCAAAGGAGGTGCCGAACCAAACCTTAAGGAAACTCTGCCAAAATCATTCCGGACCACTCTCCACACATGCAGTACTTGATCCCCACCGAATTCCAGCCCAATTCCCTCCAACTGAGCTCAATTTCGAGCTCAAACTTTAGCCCAAAAACCAGGACACTTCTTCACAGTGAGCCAATCCCCAAATTGATTGGTCCTACACCTTCACCGGACCAAGAGGAGAAGTTTCCCACCGAAAGCCCCATCTCCAGGCCACCCGGCTTGCTCCAGCCTCCAAGCTTTGTGATCGAGCCGTGGTCACTTTCATAGCTGGACAATTCACTGTGCCAAGGGACTTCATCCGGAGCTTACTTGGACCCAATCGAAGGTGACACAACTCTCGCATCGAAGCTTCACTTCTCCGAGCAAAGGTATGAACTCCCTCTTCCGCCCGAGCTTCGATCAATTCTCCATTTTGATTGGCTTGATTTCATAGCATGTTCACCGTATGGATGTGTTCGTCTCTTCAAGATGAATCCATAGAGCATAAGAACACGAAAATCCGTTGAGAATCGAGTGAGTTCTTAGGGTTAGAGTGTGGACGGTCACGGGATCGCACCAGTCGTAGACGATGACCAGGAACCGTCGGATCGCGCGTGTATCGGATAGACGGCTTGGATTGCGTCGAACTAGCAGATGGTACGTGAACCGCGGGGCCCCGGGCAGCCGAGTCAGATGGTGGCGTCGAATGGGAGCGCGCCGCGTGGTCGTTCGGAGATGCCGAGGATGACAGGGCGCCGACTCGGATAAGTAGAAAAATAGGGATTTTCTGATTTATTTAATTCCCTAAACTTCAAAAATTCATAACTTTGTGTAGGAAAATCATAAAAATAAAATAAAAATACCCTCTTGCTCAGTGAACAGAGGAGAATAATGTGGAAATGAAATCATTTAATTTCATCTAGCATTTTATTTTTAATGATTTATTTACTCCCTGCATTGTTTTAATTCTCCATGCATGCATACAATTCACCATGGCATGAGACCATAGGGTTTTTGAAGCCTCCGAACTCGGGAACATTCCCCGAATTTTCCAAGGTCGAGGCCATCTCTCGTGAAAAGTTATTGATTTTTCAAATGCATGTTCGTTGTTTTGAGTATTTTAATTCCAAAATTAAGCATGTTGTGAAATAAATTCTAGGAAGATTTGGTGATGTTCTTTATGACCAGAGAACCCTAGGAAAAATAGGACTTGAGTTAATTCACTCGCATTAACCCTAATCGGCCTAAATACCCAAAATTGAAATTTAATTAATTAGAGTTAACCATAGATCAAATTGACTTGAAATCAATTCTCCACTGACCTTTAGGATCAGAGGAATCCACATAAAAATTTCAAGTTAATTGGACTTGGTTAGCCCCATCAAATCGGTTGATTAAGCCACTTAGCCAAAATTAAACTTTCAAATTTCATAACTTTCAAAATACTTTTCAAAAATTCACCAAATTGGTTTTGAAGCCTCTCGATATCAGGGGAATTTAAGAAAATTAAAATTGCAATTTTCTAAAAAAGTTGATTTTTTATCATTATTTTAATATTTTAATAATTAAAAAATAATAAAAATTACAAAAATAATAAAATTCACCAAAATGTTACATTTTGAATTCTAACCACTTAGGAACAAACCCCATATTTTTCTTATGTCTCTAGGTTGAGATATTAAATTTTAAAGCCTTGGGGTAATTTCTTAAAAATTAAAAAATACATTTTCTAGCATTTCCACTAAAAATAGTTCCAATAAATTAAGGAAAAATTAGAAAATTGTAAAATTTGGTTCTCCGGAATCCTTGATATCAGAGAGAATTTTAAAAATTATAAAATTCATTTTTCAACTTATATTCTATTTTTAAATTAATTAATACTCCAGAACTTAATATAATTTTAATAAATAAAATATAATTCAAAAAATCACAAAAATTGGTCCAAGTGGTCCTCTGGTCATTAGGAATGTCCCATAATTTTCTTAAGAATAGAAACTTTCCTTTGGTCATATTATTAAATTTTCCTTGGAAATCCTTATTTTCCACCAAAAATAATTACATAAATAAATTAAATAAAAAAAAATCACATTTTCTCCTCTAATGTCTTTATTGACATATGAGTGAGGTCACATAAAAATTTCAAATTCATTTGAGCTCAATTTAGTGAGTTATGAAATTATTAAGCTTGAAGGGCAAAATGGTAATTAAAATTTTAACCCTTAATTAAAACTTTAGGCTTAATAAAATTAAAGAGTAAAATATTTGATCTTAGCCTGATTTGGATGATTGAAATTTAAATAAGTAAAGGGTAGAAACATATTAAACAATTCAACAATAATTGAAATGAATTTTAATTAAAATAATTAATTAAATTTGGAAGAATAATAAAATCGGAATTATTAAAATAGGGATGTTATTAGGAAGAAATTTGTTCTTTAATTTAAGAATCCCTAAATTAATCATCTCAATAATATTTAATCCCTAATTAAAATGATAATCCAGATCTTAAAATTTAAAGTGCTAAAAGATTTAATCATTAAATTAAATCAAAGTTAAAATTATTTAAAGTAAATCCCTTTAAAATAAAATATTAAATTAAATTAAATTAAATTAAATTAAATTAAATTAAATTAAAACAAATCAAATTAAATTAAATTTAAATTAAATTTAAATTAAACTAAATCATATTAAATTAAATTAAATTAAATTAAATTGAATTAAATTAAAATTAAACTAAATAATATTAAATTAAATTAAATTAAATTAAATTAAATTAAATTAAATTTAAACAAATTAAATTAAATGAAATTAAAATTAAATTAAATTAAAATTAAATTAAATTAAAATTAAATTAAATCATATTAAATTAAAAAATATTAAATTAAATTAAATCAAATTAAATTAAACTAAATTAAATAAAATAAAATTAAATTAAAACTAAATCGAATTAAATTAAATCAAATTGAATTAGATTAAGCTACAAGCATATCATATTAAATTAACTTAAATTAAATTAAATTAAACTAAACCACATTAATTTAAGTTAAGTTAAATTAAATTAAATTAAATATAACATCACTCGAGACATGAAGAATTCAAAATAAATCTAAAATAACTTGAACACGATTCCAAACTTAAATCATTAATTTGAACTTAAATTTGAATCACAAATCATTAAATATCATTTTGCCTTTAGGAGCTTTTACTATTATAACTCCTAAATGGAGTATCAAGTGAAATGACACTTCACTCATAAGGATATTCAAACATCCTAATTCACTGAGCAAGAAATAAAACTTAACTCAAACACCCTGGATGATTAATTCACTTGCACAATGAATTCATTCGGACTTCAGGACAACTCCCGAAATATCGAAAAGATGTTTAAGATTCGTCTTAAACACTTCCTCAATATGATGGAATGTCCTTAAGAACAAATTGAACTTAGTTGTTCTTTAGTGAAGAAAATCATCCTTAAAACCAAAATCGAAGACCTAGACGTCATAGGAACGACTAGCTATAGGATTAGGATTTTGGTAGAAAACCATAACCTTTCCCTTAGCCTTTACCTAGAAATTGCTATAAATGCTTAAATGCTCTAAATTGTGGTTTAAGTGCGACTTGGGATGACGGGAAGAACCTCCGAGTACGCTTTTATTTTATTGCAATTTATCTTACCGCAATTCATTTATTCGTGTCGCACTTTACCTCTCTTGCATGATAAACAACAGTTGCATGAAAACCTACACCTTTAGGACGTAAACCAAAACTGGAACCCATAACTAAATTAAAAGACACTACAAGATAAAATTCACCGCCACAACATTCAAAATATAAAACAACTCAAAATTTAATCACAAACGTAACAACAAAACTACAACTACAACTAAATTAAAACGTCTCATCGAATGATCGGGAATACCTCGGATGATGTAACCCACGTGTTGCTAACGGGATTTCCCACGGTCTAAATGAAAGTGCGGAACTCATTTAGTTGAGTTTAGCAAATTCATCCGGACTAAGTGAATTCGATGAAAATAACTGGTGCCGGGATGACGGAACCGTGGGATCTTAATCGGTTCTGTTTAATTAACTTTAAGACCTGTTTTAATTAAAATATTAAAGACACATGGAAATTAAGACTTTCTCTAAAACCAAACACTTCTCTCATCTCCTGATTTATGACTTCTAAAACTAAACCTCTGCAACAACAAGGAGCTCGAAGCATGGTGGGCAAGCACGGCCATCGTCATCAGCAAAACCCGAGTCTACTTCAAAGAAACTTTCCTTAGAATTAAATAACCAAGTCGTAGGACTTCGAGGTAGCTTGCCTAGTGCAACATAAATCCTCAACTCTTCGTTAGGCATTTGCATGATCGTATCATGTAAATTAAGCCCTAACCGGTCTTAGGACTCCGAGGTAGTCGTCCGATACGACATAAACCCTCACATCTTCGAGGCTATTGGTATGATTTTATCATACTAATATAAGTCCTAATTAATTAAAATTGGCAAGATCAAAACATTAAATAAACATTAGGACTTTCCTAAATTCAAGCCAAATAAATAGGATAGTCGGGAAATTACCGAAGTTCGCTTCGAATCTGTGATTTCTCCTACCTTTCTTCCTTCGGATTCCCAAATATAATGTTCAAAATTTGATCCATTCCCTATTGAAATTCCAAAATTCAATCCCTTGAAAACTTAAACTTTGAAATTCTTGAGAGCAGAACTACTGATTATTATCGAGAGTTTTCTTAGGTGATTCCCGTCACTTAAGATGTAATTAACTATAGGGGCTCGCCCTTATAGGGAATTTTAAGAACCCAGGTAATATAAACCCTGTTTAATGTTTTCATATTAAACAGGGGAACTTGTCGGCTTATAAAATTGGTTCGCGGACCAAACGGATGTCACAAACCCTTCTAGTTTATTTAATCGAGCCCCATCATCAAGCGAGTGTGTCTATTCTTCGGGATAGATACACGGTTTGTGGTGCGGCGCTCGTTTATATAAACTATTCGGGATGTGAGATCGGCTTGATTTCATATCTTAAAATTTTCAAATTTAAAATTATTTTCAAAATTAAATACTACTTTTCAAATTATTTATTTAAATTAAATTGAAATTCGCCGACAATTTCTGTAGGCGACCCCCTTTTCAAAACAAAACACATAACCTAAAAATACGCCGACAGGGGTAAATTGACAAAATTGGCCCATGCTGTAGTTGGACAAAATGTAACTGGGAATATTTGGGATTTTTTGGAATTTTCTGGGAATTTTCTGAATTTTTGGATTTTTTGGCTAAGAGGGGCATTTTTGGTATTTGGAGGGTATTGGGGATATTTTTGGAATTTTTGGTATTTTTGGCTATGGATGATCAATTTGATTGGTGAGGAAATGTTCAAGGTTAATTTTGGGGAATTTTGGGTGATTTGGAAATTTTGGAGGATTTGGGCAATTTTGAGGGCTTTTGGTAGGCTTGATAGGTGTAGGGTCCCCGGGGCAAAAAAATGAAATTTTGGAAGAATGAAGATTGATCAAATATGAGTGAAATGGAATCACTTTGATTGATCCATGAAGCCATGAAGCCATATTAAGCCTATATGAGCCATGAGAGGACTCATTTGAGGCATTCACTATGTTGTTCCTAACCCTCTTAACCAAGGGCTTAGGGGTTAAGGTCCATCCATATGAATTACCTACTTGAGTCAAGGAGTCAAGTTGGGTGTGGGTGTGGTTTTAGGATTTGGATTGTGTGTGTGAGAGTGTAGAGTATGAGTGTAGTGAGTGTGTAAGTCAACCCTCACTGCGACCAAGCCACCCAGGGTGGTCTTAAGGCCAAAGAGTCCTATAGGGAACTCATCCTTTAAACCTTCACTTTTGATCTCAACCCTCTAGGTAATTAGGGGTCTACAATCAAGCTTGTGGGGTTTGCAGGGAGTTAAGAGGTGTTTTAAATTTCTAAGGGATGGGTCCCAATTCTAGTCCTCTAAGATAGTCAAAGGAAAAGCCTAAGGCTAGATCCTAAACACTAAAGAGGGAAGAGAAGACCTCATCAAAAATGAGGTCAACATTGTGTCATTAAGAGCTTGATTTGGTCATATTGACCAATCTTAGGGTTTAAGTCAATCCAAGGGTCAAAGTGGTGATTTTTGGATTAGATTTTGGTCATTTTGATCAATGTCAAGTTGATCATGTTGGTGTTTATCTTTGAGACCAATTTTACAATTAAGAGACATAGTTTATCCATTTTGACCATTTTTAATCATTTTAGGTCAAGAGTTGACCAATGATGCTAGGGAGGATGTCTTTGTGTTATTTGTGGATTGGTTTGATCAAATTTCAATTAGTTATGTCAAATAATGACCAATAAGTCCAATGCAATAATCATTGGATTACGGTTTGACCATTTTGACCTAATTTGTCTTTTTAGGTCTTGAGGTGACTAATGAGGTGAATGTAGTGGTCTTTAGGTATTGGGTTGATGATTTTGGCCAATTTTGACTTTTTGGGTCAAAAGTTGACCTATTGGGTCAATAGGTTAGTTATTTGGTCATAAACTAACCATTTTTTACCAAAGTTGACATTTTGGTCAAAAGTTGACTTATTGGGTTAATAGATTGATCATTAGGTCAAAATTTGACCATTTTGACTAAATTGACTTTTTGGTCAAAGATTGACCTGTTGGGTCAATAATTGATCAGATCAAGATTTGTCATTAGTGATTTAATCAGGTTAAAAAAGGATTTATAGAGTTTTACCCTAGTCATTAGGGTTTAATGACAATTAGTGAGATTTAGGAAGTCAATATTGGTGTATTTCCTATCTCAAGCTGACTTTGAAATGATCCTCACAAAAGTGAGGTCAACATCTATGTTATAGAAAACCCTATGTCAAGAGCTTTCAATATTCTCCTTCTCATTTGGGAGTGAATCAAGAGCTTCGATGCCTTTGATTTAGCCCTAGCACAACAGTGCTACCATTAGGCGCCATACACTAATACACATTTTTCAGTATGATGCCTAAATACCAATAAATGGCACCTATGTGTTATACCTCACATCAAACAATAGCAACAATGTCACAACACCATCCTTTCTTAGACTCTTGGACCATCACATAGCCAATGCATGTAGCATCACAAGGCCAAGATCACTTCATGTAGTTGACAACCACTATATCGATCCTAATACAGTGGCCCTTCTGATCATGAGTCACTCCTGACCTAGAGTTGTGGCGCTTTGTTTTGGTGTCAAGGTCTACCAATCAAGAATTATGGAGTTGTTGTCAACTCCACAACATTAAATGCTTTGAGATTACTTAGTTTGGTGTTGTGACTTTGTTGACAATGTCGTGACGTTTTGTCAATGATATGAGAAACTTTATTCTCTCGTGACATATAGGTGCTGCACCACATTTATTGTAGTGAGATGAGAATAGATCTCTAGTCGATTAGTAGTGTTCATTTGGTCAATTTTTAAGCCCATAACCTTTATAGGCTAGTGAGACTAGGTTTTTTATCCACTAGTCATTGGTACACTAGCATGTTGAGATGTTGACCCTTATTTTAACTATGATTTTCAAGTTGAATTTGGTTGTTCAAAACAAATAATTATTTAATCATCATAGTTTGAATGCTTAAGGATTTGTGTCCCACACTACTAGTACACTCGTGTGTAAAGGTGGTGGTCCTTTTTTATGAATAATTAGTTGGACTTATAACTTCCTCTTCATTACTAGATTGATTATTATAAGTTCATTTTTCATCCTTTTGTGATTCACCCTTGTTGAGCACCCAACAAGGCATATAGGAAGATGTTAAGGCCCTTCCACTAGTTAGGAGTAGGTGTCTACATTAGAATTTAGTGTGTCAACATGTTCCATACATCGATCGAAGGATAAGAGAGGCATTCGCCTATGCATTGCACTTTAGAGCAACAGGACAAAACTCTTTTTGCCTCCAAATTAGTGGGACTATGCTACAGTCATTTCGTCACAACATCGTAGTATCATTACTCTGGTTTGATCGTTATGTTGATCACTTTTTTCTTATTTGTTTGCATTCACAATTTTGTATCTGTGAAGTCTTTGAACTCGCATATCCTACATATTGAGTCACATTTCTTATTGTGTGTCCTTTGAATTCATTGCATGTTGGGTGCAATTTGTCACTACTGTACCTAGGGTATCAGTGGTTGAAACCAAGGTAATGCCTCAGTGGTGCCACGATGCCAGCCTTATTCTCTTTTAAGATGGAAGGCTAGTACCCCGCAATTGTCTATACGAACCTGTGGTACTCTTCTTTGGATTCATGGTTGCATTCTATATGCATTGTATTACATGTTGTATGTTCGATTATTAATATGAACATGTTGTATTCACCACTTATATGATCAATTTGCCACGTTGTTTTTAGCATATTGACCCTATTAAGTCATGCCTTTCGGTTTATTCTGATATGCACTTAACTTCCATATTGTGCATATTTATGTACTGAGTGTCTCACTTTTTTTAAATGAAACACTCGTCTATTCTCATATGGGACAAGGTTGCGTAAGTCACCATGTTGGCAGTGTAGCTATAACTAACTTTTAATTAACGTACAGTGATAATAAAAATGAGCATTGTCAGCTGATTTATCCTACGGGACAATATGAATTATTCTATTATTACTCAATCTTGTAGGATCATTCTATGCATATGTATGGGTTAATATTTATCGTTTGTGATGTTTGTTAGCTAATTACGATGCTCAAGATGGAGCCAACTTGGCCTGTCAAGATCCTATAGAAATATTTTTTAGTCTCTAAGTTGTACATACCTAATTTAGATGTATGTATATGCAACACCTTGTAGATGCTTAATTATAACCAAGGCTAGCATGTAGCTAAAATTTTTGTATTTGTGGCTCTTATTTGACGTGTTTGCTATGAAATTTTCCATATTAAATTAGGTTGGATAGGTGTGTAATACCCAGAATTTTTACATATGGAAATCAACTACAACACTCAAGCTTGTACTTTATTAATAAATTCTTCAATATGTCCATTAAAATTCCTTTTTAACATTATTTTGGACTTTAAATCATTTTCAAAATAATTGATTAATAATAAATAAATAAATACTAGAAAATATATATATGAAGAAAGATTTGACCTATAAATTTTAAATATTTTTTATGATTATGCAACAAGCACTACAGACAAAATGTCTTCACTAAAATATATAAAATGATGAAATTTAATTACTATAATTTTTTTCATATTTTTTTGATAAATATAAATATAAAAATATAACATTAATGGTAGTAATGTAATTTTTGAAGAAATGTACATGTGAGAGCGTAAATTTATTTTTAGAGTCATTTGACGTCCATTTTCAAACATTTTTCACCATAGTGTTGTAATCTTGTTAACTTATATTATGAATACTTTTCCATAACATTTGGAGTTTTGGATTTCATGATATAGAAGTTTTTATATAAACTTTACAATTTAAATCAAACAAATTAAAAATAATTACACATATACCTATGTCACATTATTATATAAAATCCACTAAAGCATTTCCAGAACATTCATTTTGGGCTTTTTTTCTCTTTGGTTAAATCATGACAGAAACTAAGAGAGAAAAAAAGAGAGAGAAAATGGAATCATGTTTTTGGAGGTCACGTCTTGATTTTTGTGTGATAGTTCGGTTGAGAAAATCAACCGACTCAAGAAAGGATACTATTACCCTACCTCTAATTTCAATGATTTGTCATTTTTTGTATTTTTCAAACATTTTATTGTCCAAAATATGAAAAATTGATGATATCACCATATTTTGAAAATTTTTATCGTGTACTATTTTAATATAATGTTGTCCTTACAATTCAGCTCATTTTGACATATGCATATTATATTTTCACATGTTATATATTTATCTAAGGAAAAAATCCTAATTTGAATAACAAAATTTTAAGTGTAATTAAATTATATGTATTATTAAATATCAACAGTAAGAGAACGACATACATGCTTAATATGCAATTTCTATTTTGATTGGTGCATATAGATTGGTCATATTATTACATATTGTGGATCTTTTTATTTTGTTGTACATGAATGTTTTACATATACACTGGAATGTTGAGCATATAATAACTACTTGAAATGCTATGATATTGTGAAATGTATGTATGTAAGAAAGACTGGCTACTATGATTCAAGTTGGCAGAAATAAGTTATTCTGCACAGGATAATGGTCTGATGGGTTCCTTTAAATGGATTAGCAGTGTATACTCAATACATGTTGGGAGTTATAAGGAGTGAATACGATATGATATGAGTGCTAACAGGATGGGGTGATGACTCCCATATATTGTACCACCTGACTGACTATTCTAACAGTTTTTACTGACATGATATGATATTTTATTGTACCTGTTTTACTATAAGTAGTACTAGATCATCTAACTTTATAGTATATGTGTGATGATAGTTATGGTTGATTATATGCTTATCATACATTGCTACTATTGTGTTTTGATATCATATTGCGAGTACATATTTCACACTATACATATGCATGTTCATTGTCCTGTAATTTCTTAAGAAATGTACATGTGAAAACATAAATTTATTTTTAGAATGTTTCAACATCTATTTTTCAAACTATTTTCATCAAAGTTTCCTAGATATGTTAACCTATCTTATAATTATTTTTTGATAATTTGTAGAGTTATGAATTTTAATATTTATAAGAACTTTAAAATGAAATCAATTAAAATAACTAATTGCACATATACCCATGTCACATTATTTATATAAAATCCACTAAAGCATTTCCAGAACATTGATTTTGGGTTTTTTTTCCTTTGGTTAAACCGTGAGGAGAAAAGGGGAATTAAGCGAGGAAGAGAGAGAGAGAGAGTGGGGGGGGAGAGAGAGAGAGAGAGAGAGAGAGAGAGAGAGAATGGAATCACATTTTTGGAGGTCACCTCTCCATGTTCATGTGATGGGTCAGTTAGAAAAATCGAATTACTCTACCTCTGATTTTAATGATTTGTTATTTTGCACATTTTTCAATTTTTTTCATCAAAACGTACAAAATTTATGATATCTACGTATTTTGGAAGCTTTCACTATGTAGTTTTTACTATGATGTTATCATAACTATTCAACACATTTTGGCATATACATATTGAATTTTCAATAAATTTTCTTTTGTTCTAGGTAAAAGACCTAATATGAGTTATATAAAATTTTGTAAGTGTAATTAAAATTATGTATATTATGAAATACTAACACAAAGAAGATGACAACATGCTTAACATGCAATTTCTATTTTGATTAGTGTATGGTTCTCCCTATTTTGCTGTACATGCATGTTTTACATATGCATTGTGATGTTGAGCATATTATAACTACTTGAAATTGTATGATATTGTAAAATGTGTGTGCAAGAAAGAATGACTATTATGATTCAAATTGATGAGGATATGTTACTTTGCGCAGAAGGGTGGACTGATGGGCTTTCCTTTAAATGGTTTTAGCTATGTGAACTCGATAGATGTCAGAAATTATATGAGGTTGAATATGATATGATATGAGCGCCGACAAGTTGGGAGTAACGAATCCCGTGTACTTTGTCACTTGATTGACTGTTCTGACAGTTTTTACTAACATGATATGATATTTTATTGTACATGCTTTATTATGATTAATACAGGGAAGCACTGCATATGATTATCCAAATCACCTAACATGTATAGTATATGAGGGATGATAGTTAGACATGATTCATTTTATATATTGTTACTTTTGTGATATGATATCATATTGCAGGTACATATTTTATAGTATATAAACACATGTTTAGTGACCTACACAGACTTACTCGTGGAATATACATGACATGATTATGATGCAATCATTCATCTAAGTATATTTTAATGCATTGATTTCAGTTATAGATTTCGTATAACCTACTGAGTTGTTTCCCTACTGAGGTTGCTTTCACATATTTTCAAATAAGGGTAAGGATCCAGTCGAGTGAACTGCTTGTACTTGCTGATAGAGGTATATTTTATGTATGTATTTTGTGATAAGAATAAATTTTTAGATTTTATTGGGATTATTATAAAATCATTATCAATGTATATAAATGTTTTGGGTGTATATTTTTGAATAAATAAAATGAAATTATAATAATCTTTAGTTTTATTTTTATACTATTACCGTCGACTTAGTGTCTCTGTGTAATGATAAATATAAGATAAAAAATTTCCTTCCAAATATATCTTGGGCTAAATAATTTATTGTGAACTTAACATGATATAATCTATTACCGTTTATAGGTTATATAAGGTTTGGTCATGGCAAGGTGGTAGTCGAATCAATGATAAATTTGAATAGTTGGCGATGGGCTGTAACAATATAGAGATTTCAATAAACCTTCCAACAAAATTTTATCTTATGAAATCAATTAAAGATACCATACTTTGAAATCACTCTAAGCAAGAGTCAATATTACTTTTTTCCCGTGCTATACTCTACAAGTTATCAAGGCTAGCTCTCTACTCGATAAATGGAAACCCTTCGAGATAAGAAAGATATGAAGACTGTAAAAATATGGGTGGTGATCAAAGATTTAGGAAACATAGTTAATAGCGAGTGATGGAGGGAAGCGAATGAAGGACCTGATAATGCAGAGTGACGGTTTTTATATTGCGGTAGATTTTAGGTGGTTAATACTGTTGACCTCACTTTTGGTTAAGATTTAGTCTCTCCTTAGATAGCCTAAGGTCTAGCCATAGAACTCTCTTGGTGATTTTCTTAGAAGACTAGCAATTAAACCCAACCACATAGAAATTCTACATACTTGTTTCCCTCACTTGGAATTTTCATATGCTTAAGGCCTAACCTCCAGCTTTTTGGAGAAAGAGACCAAGCATAAGGAAGTACAAGTGAGATTCCTATAAATTGTCAGGCCTTAGGGTAAACCCTAGGTTTGAAGCACATTCACACCTACACATTACACTTTATATTCACAATTTTAAACCAAACACATCCCATTTTGATTCCTTAACTCTTTGGAAACTCATATGGGTAGGCTCACCAACTTTAAGCATATGGCTAAAATGGTAGGACCAGCACATAGAGGACCAAAAGAGAGTTTTCCTTAGTCCATGACTCAGCTAGAATGGTCCCATTCTTTTTATCTTGAAGCCATTTCAATTTCTCCAAAATTTCATTTTTGACCCAAAATTACCAGGTTGTCCCTAAAAAGGCCCCAATTTTCAAAATTGTCCAGAATTACTGAAGTTCTCCAAAAACCATTCTAAAGAGTTTCCCTCGTCATACTGAGAATTTTGACTGTAAACATGTCATATTTCCTAGCTACCTTTGGGCCCCTCGAGGCCAAAATAGCTGATACTTGAACGACATTTCGGACCTCATAAAACCCTCCACATTGATCAGAAATGCCCCCGAACACTATCATTTGACTCTAAATTTCATTTCAAACTACTTTGAGCATTCAGTTCAGCCTTTTGACAACTTACCCCACAAATCCCAAAAATGACCAAAATTCCCCTCCTGACCCGAAATTCTAAAAAATTCCAGAAATTTCAACAAAATCTCAAAAACTCTCAAAACCTCCCAAATATCTCCTATTTCACTTTCTTCAACTACAACATAGCTAAATTTGATCAATTTGACCCAATTTCACCAAAAGCCCTAATTTTGACCTAAGCCCGAATTTGACCCAAATTGAACCCATTGTCAGCCAATTTCTCCCCAATTCGAGTTTTAAATCCTTCATAACAATCCCCTAAACCAAATTCAACATTCATTTATCCCTAATTTGACCCCAAATTTCACCCAAATCTAATTTAAATCGAAACCCCCAAATTTGACTTATTTTTTACCTGCTCGATGACGAAGTTGCTCGAACGACCTCAGATCGCAAAATAGACTGTGTCGTTGTGTTTGGTACATCAAAATTACTTGGAAAGGATATATAGCTTGCTTTGGATTTGAGCACAAAAAAAAATGACTCGAAATTTGGCGCTTTTTCGTCAAATAATTAAAATTTTACATTTTAACGCACAAATCCCTAACCTAAACCCATCTCACACCTAAACCTAGCAGCCGCCCCTTTCCCCTCCCTCTACTTCATGAAACCAACGCCAGCCCCTCCCCTCTCATGCGAAAATGCCATGGCTTCCTCCTCTTCCATGGGATTTCTTCCTCTCCAAGGCATGGGAGAATCTCTCATATTTTTCGTCCCATCATCCTCTCCATGGAGTAGTCATGTCTTGCTGTGATTTTTCTTTTCACCATCATTTCATGGTGGCTTAAGGGCTGCATATTTTATGGACCAAGGGTTTTTACCCATAGGTAGGTTGGGGATCTTCTTCTTCTTCTTCTTCTTCTTCTTTAGCTAAAAAATGGCCATTTTTTGCTCTTTTCTGGGTTAGCCAAAAATTACAAGGGGTGGAAGTGCTGCCAAATATTTTAGGGAAATTAGTGGAGCAGCTTTGCATTTTTTGGTTTTCTGTCTAGGTGCTTTGACTTGAATCTCCATTGTTTCTTTTGAAAAGAAAAGTTTTTTTGAAGCAAGGTGATATTTCCCATTTTCTTTTTCTTTCTTGTTTGTTTGTTATTCATAGTTTTGCTTGGATTTTTTCCTACTTATCCTATCTTTGTGAAGTGAATGAGATAACAATTTTGGTTTGTTCTTTAGGTGCTTTGGTTCGGCTAGCTCCTTAATATCTTTATAATTGTTACAAGCTCTACAACCTATTATCTTTTTTTGAGGATGACATCAAGTATGTATAGTTTTAAGTATGCTAGAAATGTGACGCTTTATTCAGCTTGAAGCATTTGTTTCAAAACAAAAAGAAAAAAAAATGAGAAAAAAGAAAGGGGGCATGTTAGGCTTTCTCTACTTATGCTTCTCTAAGTTTGGTATGTTTTACTTGGAAAGTCATGCATGCTTGGTCCCTATGATTAACATGTCTTGAAAGCTATTCTAGAATCCTATTATTATATGGTCGGCTCTCTTTTAGGTAGCTTTGAGCTTTCTATGTACATGATCCATTACTAATTATTTCATAAAAAAATGACATCGAATCCATGTGGCTTCTATGGTGGGTTTTGGAATGATGGCTTTATATGACATGCTCTAATCTCTTTATTTATTCCCCCTTTATGTTTAGTAACATATATGTCGGCATATTTTTAGGATGTGTGTTTTGAAAAGAAGGTCACCTACAGAAGTTGTCGACGAATTTTAAATTTTAAATTTAATTTAAATATATATAATTTGGAAAGTAGCATTTGATTTTGAAAATAATTTTAAGTTTGAAAATTTTAAGATATGAATTCAAACCGATCTCACATCCCAAATAGTTTATATAAACGGGCACCACATCACAAATCGTGTATCTATCTCGAAGGACAAACACGTTGCTTGACGATGGGGCTCGATTAAATAAACTGAAAGATTTGTGACATTCGTTTGGTCTGCGAACCAATTTTATAAGCCGACAAGTTCCCCTACTTAATATAAATGAATTAAGCAGGGTTTATATTACCTGGGTTCTTAAAGTTCCCTATAAGGGCAAGCCCCTATAGTTAATTACATCTTAAATGACGGGAATCATTTAAAAAACTCTCGATAATGATCAGTGGTTTTACTTTCAAGAATTTTAAAGTTTAAGGTTTTCAAAGAATTGCATTTTGGAAATTTCAATAGGGAATAGCTAAAATTTGGAACAGTTATTTTAGGGAATCAAAGGAAGAGAAGTAGGAGAAGCTGAGGATCCAAGAAGAATCTTGGAACCTTCCCAAACTATCCTATTATTTGGCTTCAATTCAAGAGTTTATTTAATGTTATAATCCTGCCAGTTTTAGTTAATTAGGACTTATATTTGTATGATACACTCATACAAATAGCCTGGAAGATGTGAAGGTTTGTGTCGTACCAAACGACTACCTCGGAGTCCTAAGACCGGTTAGGGCTTAATATGCATAACATGCTTATACAAATGCCTAAAAAAAGGTTGAGGGTTTATGTTGCACTAGGAAAACTACCTCGAAGTCCTATGACTTGATTGTTTAATTTTAAGAATTGTTTTGCTGGTGTCGATCCAAGTTTTGCTGATGACGATGGCCGTGCTGCCCACTGTGCTCCAAGCTCCTTGTTGTTGCAGAGTTTTAGTTTTAGAAGGTGAAAATCAGGGGATGAGAAAAGTGTCTTGGTTTAGAGAAATCTTATAGTCCAAATGTCTTTAATGTTTTAATTAAAACAAATCTTAAAGTCAATTAAACAGAACCGATTAAGATCCCACGGTTCCGTCATCCCGACACCGTTATTTTAATCGAATTCACTTAGTCCAGATGAATTTGCTAAACTCAACTGAATGAGTTCCACACTTTCATTTAGACCGTGGGAAATCTAGTTAGCAACACGTGGGTTACATCATCCGAGGTATTCCCGATCATTCAACGAGACGTTTTAATTTAGTAAAGTTGTGGTTTTATTGTTCTATTTGTGATTAAATTTTGAGTTGTTTTATATTTTGAAATGTTGTGGCGGTGAATTTTATCTTGTTGTTATTTTTAATTTTGTTTTGGGTTTCAGTTTTGTGGCTATCCTAAAGGTTTCAGTTTTCATGCAACAAACTTGTTTAACATGCAAGAAAAGTAAAACGCAGTACTTGTAAGTAACTTGCAATAAAATAAAAGCGTACCTGGAGGGTCTTCCCATCATTCCAAGCTATACTTAAAGCACATGTTAAAGCATTTATATATATTTGCAAGGAAACACCTAGGTAAAGCTAAGGAAAGGTTCTGGTTGTCTACCACAATCATAATCCTATTGCTAGTCAATCCCTATGACGTCTAGGTTCTTGTGTTTTGTTAAGGATGATTTTCTTCATCAAAGAACAATTAAGTTCAGTTGTTCTTCTAAAACATCTCATCATATTGAGAAAGTGCTTAGGACGAGTCCTAAACATCTTTTCAATACTTCTGAGATTATTTTGAGTCCAAACAAATTTTATTGTACTGGTGAATTAATCATCCAAGAATTCAATTAAATTTTGCTTCTTGCTCAGTGAATTAGGATGTTTGATTATCCTATGAGTAAAGTGACATTTTACTTGATACTTTACTTAAGAGTTATAATAATGAAAACCTTTAGGGGGCAAATCAGTTTGTTAAAGAATTTAATGATTTAAAACTGGAATTGGTGATTTAAAGTGATTTAATCTAGTTATGAAATTCTAATAATTTAAGTCTGGAATAGTGTTCAAGTTGTTTTATTCTTAAATATTTTAAACCATTTGAATTGAAAGAGGAGTTTAAATTATTTAATTTAGACTTTAATGATTTAATTTTTAATTTAATTGCAATATTCTAGATTAACTTTTAATTGGTTTGATTTTCTTTAATAAGAATCATTTTTTTTTGAAATTGATTTTGATGTTTCAAGTTTGCTTTAAATTTGCTTTCAGTGATTTTTGAAATTAATTTTAGTGTTTTAAATTTATTTCAATTTGATTATTAAATCACTTAATGTTTCGAAGCTTAATTTAATTAAAGGTTACTTTCTTTTAATTATCATCTTAAATTTAGTTAAGAGTTAATTATTATTAAAGTAATTCATTTAGGAATTTTAAATTAATGAATTGATATCTTCTTAAATCAAATCCCCAATCTTAATAATCCAAACTTTTAATCTATTCTTCCAAAATTTAAATTATTTAATTAATTAAAATTTACTTTAAATATTTTCAAGATGATTAATGGGTTTCTACCCCTTAATTCCCTAGGTTTCAATCATCTAATGAAAATTTTAAAATCAGATATTTTACCCTCCCCTTGATTAAACCTAAATATTAATTAGGGTTTCAATTCTTTAATTACTTTTATGCCCCTTTTAAGCTTGTTCATTTCATAACTCATCAAATTAAGCTCAAATGAACTTCAAATTTTTATGTCGCTTTACTCACATGTCAATTAAGACATTAGAGGAGAACATGTGATTTTTCTGAATTTAATTTACCTTATATAATCATTTTAATGAAAAATAGGGATTTTTAATGGAAATTCAACAATATGATCAAGGTAAGGTTTCTGTCCTTAGGAAAATTATGAGATGTTCCTACTGACCAGAGGAACACTTGGACCAATTTTGGTGATTTTTTGAATTATATTTTATTTATTATAATTATTTTGAGTTTTGCAGTGTTAATTAATTATAAAATAAAATTAAATATGAAAAATGAATTTTAAATTTTTCTTAATTCCCTCTAACCTCAAGGAGTTCAGAGAAGCAAATTTTATATTTTTCTGATTTTTCTTTGATTTATTAGAATTAATTTGGTGAAAAGGTTGGAAAATCCATTTTTTAATATTAAAATTTGTCTTAAGCATTTGAAATTCAATATCTTAACCAAGAGACTTGGGAAAAATATTTAGTTTGTTCCTAAGTGATTAGGAGTCAAAATATGACATTTTTGTGATTTTTATTATTTTTATGATTTTTATTATTTTTTAATTATTAAAAATATTAAAATAAGGTAGAAATTGAAGATTTTTAAAAAATTTCAATTTTAATTTTTTTAGACTCCTCTCATATTAGAGAGCCCACAAAAACAATTTGGTGAATTTTTAAAATGTATTTTTAGAGTTATGAATTTTTAAAGTTTAATTTTGGTCATGTAACTTAATTAATCCGTTTAGTGGGGTTAAACATTTCCATTTGATTCCAAATTTTTATGTGAGGTCTCTCTGATCCTAAAGATTAGTGGAGAATTGTTTTCAAGTATTTTTGATGTGTGGTTATTTCTAATTAATTAAAGTTCCGTTTTGAGTAATTAGGCCAATTAGGGTTATTCTTAATGAATTAACTCAAAACATAATTATCCTAAGGTCCTCTGGTCCTAAGAAACTTCCTCAAATTTTCCTATAATTTTCTAAGCAATATGCTAATTAATGGAATTAAAATACCAAAAACAGTGACATGAACTTGAAAAATACATAACTTTCCATAGAGATAGTCTCTGACCTTGAAAAATTCAGGGAATGTTCCCAAGATCAGATGTTTCAAAAGTCCTATGGTCTCATGCTATGGTGAATTGTCTATGCAAATGGAGAATTAAAATACTGAAATGAGCAAATAATTAATTAAAAATAAAATACTCATCAAATTAACTCAATTCTTTTTCCACATTATTCTCCTCTATTCACTGAGCAAGAGGGTATTTTTATTTTATTTTTATAATTTTTCTACACAAAGATATGGATTTTCTAAGTTTCAGGCATTTAAATAAATCATAAATTCCATATTTTCCTACTTATCTGACTCAGCTCCACGGCAACCTTAACGTCTCCAAAGCTCCAAGCGGCGCGATCCCATTCGTAGCCGCCATCCGACTCAGCGCCACGCAGCCCGCGGTTCACTTACCGTTCCCTGGTCCGACGCAATCTGAGCCGTCCAATCAATACACGCTCGATCTAACGACGGCTGGTCGTCGTCTCCGACTGGTGTGCACCCGTGACCGTCCACACTCAAACCTTAATATCTCCCTCGTTCTTAATGGATTTTCGTGTTCTTATACTCTATGAATTCATCTTAAAGAGACGAACACATCCATATGGTTTACATGCATTGAAATCAACTAAAACGAAATGGAGAATCGTTGGAAGCTCTCGGGGAGGAGGAGTGTCCATACCTTGGTTCAGGAGGTGAGGCCTCAACTGAATGTGCTCAGCACATTCGTTGGAGCTGGAAGAGCCTAGGAATGAAGCCTCTGGCCCTGGTTAAAGGTCTAAGTATGAAAGTGACCAGGCCCGATTTCAGACTTTGGAGGCTAGAGCAATTGGGTGGCCTGAAGAAGGGGCTTTCACTGGGGAACTCCTTCTTTTGGTCCTGTGCAGGTGTGGGTGAGTTTAAGTTGATTTTCGTGGAGGTTTGAGAGATGTCCTGTTCTGGCCTGAGAATTGAGCTCCAAAATTAAGCTCAATATATGGGATTTAGGGCAGGAGAACAGTGGGGATGGATTGCTCATGGCTAGGGGAAGCTCTGTGAGGAGTTTGAAGGGATTCTATGAAGGTTGATTTCAGCCAACCTTTTGGCCGAGAGGGGGTGGCTTGTTTAAATAGCCATGGCCAGGGCCTCCCAGGGGGGTTTGATGGCTTGAATCAACTGCTCTGGTGAAGAGAAGAACAGCTGCAGTGGCCATTGGGCATGGGACAACTCAGCTAGTTCAAATTGAATTTTTGAATCCATTTAGAACTCTCGGCCATGGTGTTTTCCGGCGACCTGGTGGCTGGCCGGCCAGGGTCAGGTCACCATCTTGATCGGGAGGGTCAGGGCTTGAAGTTTGTGGGTTCAATTGGCCAATGCCAAGTGTAAAGAGGTTTAATTTAAGTGGTAAGGGGGAAGGGTCATTTTGGGTTCAAATGGATCAAGTCATGGCTTAGGGCTTGGTGTACCATCCAAAGCTCGATTTTGGGTCGAGGGAGGTCGGGTGAGTCGGCTTATGAAGAGTGGTGAAGTCCTCATCAAGATTATTTGGATTAGTTTTGGGTTAAGGGGAATCATGGGTAGGGCTAATGACTTTTAGGGAGTGCTTAAAGGATCTCCTCCTTTTGCTATTTATGGAGTGATGACAAGTCTATGGCTCCTCATGGCTTACATATGGCTTATGCATGGCTCCATGGCTCCATTTGGCTTGGGGCCAAGCTTAGTCAATTTCATGGAAATGGCTTTTAAGGATTTTAAATATTTAGGGGTAATTTGGCACATGGCTTAATTTAGAAAAGTTTAATGATGAATTTGAAACTTAGGGAGAGATTTAAATCAAAGGGATGATGAGGTGAAAGTGTTATGTAGGCTTTGGATTGACTTTGGGCCTTTTGAAATCATTTTGGATGGGCTTTTAAAATGGTTTAAGAAAGTGGGCTTTATGTTTCAAAATGGACTTTTGGATGAAAAATTTTGTGAAGGACCATGCCAAATAAATGTTGGGTTTAGTTTAGGGATGTGTCATGAGTGATTTGAAATAAATTTGAGGTGATTTGGAGTTGAATTGGGTTTGATTTGGGACTTTTTGGTAAAGGGGACAAAGTGGGTCAAATTGGGCTAACTTGGGCTAAGGTTGGGCTAATTTTAGATTTGATGTAAAATTAATGTTGAGAAATGTTTATGGGAGTGTTACAAAGAGTTTTCAACTTTGGTTGGGCTTTGATTTTGGGATTTGGGCCCATTTGGGTTCATGCTGGGTTTAGGCCATAATTGGGGATTTTGGTTTGGGGTTAGGTTTGGGTGGAGTTTGGGTTCAAATTTGGGGAAAATAAAGTTAGTGTTTTGTTTGTGGGGATGTTAGGAAGGTTTAGAAAAAGATTTGGGCCTAATTGGAGTTGAAGTGGGTTGGTTTGGGCTAAGTTTAGGTTATGGGCCAAAATTGGGCCTTAGGCTTCAAATTGAAATTGGATCCCAATGTTCATCAAATTGGGCTTGGATTTGGTCTAAATTGATATTATGGATATGTAATTGAAGTTTATAATTGGATTGGATCAACATTGAGGTCAATTGGGTTGATTTGGTTTGAATTGGGCTTACTTTGGTTAAAAATGTGTCAAATTTGGGGTTTTGATAAAAGTGGCTTAAATTGACAAAATTAAGCTATGGTGTAGTTAAATAAAATGAAATTGGGAATATTTGGGATTTTTTGGAATTTTTTGGAATTTTTTGGAATTTATGGATTTTTTTGTTACAAAGGGCATTTTGGGTATTTGGAGGGTATTGGGGGGTATTTTTGGAAATTTTGGTATATTTGGCTAAGGATGATCAATTTGAATGGTGGGAAATGTTTAGGATTGTTTTTGGGGAATTTTGGGTAATTTAGGTAATTTTTGCTAATTTTGGGTAGCTTCAGGGACATTTGGTAGGTTTGGTGGGTGTAGGGCCCCGGGCGTCAAAAATTGAAATTTTGAAAAAAAGAAGATTGATCAAGTTTGAGTATAATGGAATCACTTTGGTTGAGCCATGAAGCCATATCAAGCTAATAAGAGTCATGAGACGACTCATTTGAGGCATTCACTATGTTGTTCCTAACCCTCTTAGCCAAGGGCCTAGGGGTTAAGGTCCATCCATATGAATTACCTACATGAGTCAAGAAGTCAAATTGGGTATGAATGGTTTTAGGATTTGGAATGTGTGTCAAAAGTGTAATTTGTGCAGGTCAACCCTCACCAGACCAGGCCACCCAGGGTAGTCCTAAGGCCAAAGAGTCCTATAAGGAACTCATCCTTTAAACCTCCATATTTGATCTTAACCCTCCAAGTGAATTAGGGGATTACAATCAGGCATGTGGGGTTTAAAGGGAGTTAAGAGGTGTTTAAATTTCTAAGTGATGGGTCCCATTTCTAGTCCTCTAAGATAGTCAAAGGGAAAGCCTAAGGCTAGATCCTAAGTACTAAGGAGAGAGAAGAGAAAAGACCTCATCAAAAATGAGGTCAACAAATGGACCCCCAATAGGTGTGGTGTGCTAACCAAGCACACCGTGTGTATTGGCGTTGACTAAAGAGATCAACAAAACCAACACAGACGTCTAAGTGACACACTTAGAACAGAGTAGAAACAAATTTCCACTGGGGAGTATCGAGTATATCTCCAAGACTGGAGATCCCTGAACTCTCGCTGGGGAATAGAAAAGGAGGTGAATTCATATCATAAGATCTTGGGAAATTTGATTTAGATTTCATTTCATTTTCTATTCTGAGTTTTTTACTATGTGAGTTTAGATTTCTATTTGTTCTGAGTTTCAATTTCGATTGAGGTTTAAATTAAAATCAATTCAAGGAAATCTGGATTTGAAATGAGAATTGGAAATTATGTTCCAACCTCGGGATTACGAAGAGAACTAGAATTTAAGTACCAGCCTCGGAGTGAGAATCAGAGTTTAAGTATCGATTGAAAAGGGTGAGAATCAGAATTTAGGTACTGATCTCGAAATAAGATCGGGAATTTGGTACCGACCTCGAAAGCAGAGAACTGGAATTTAGTACCAGTCTCGAAAGTTTAAAGAGAATTGGAATCTGGTTCCAGTCTCGAAGGTTTAAAGAGAACTGGAATATGGTTCTAGTCTCGAAGGTTTAAAGAGAACTGGAATCTGGTTCCAGTCTCGAAGGTTTAAAGAGAACTGGAATTTGGTACAGACCTCGAAAGGAGAGAACTGGAATTTGGTACCAGTCTCGAAGGTTTAAAGAGAACTGGAATCTGGTTCCAGTCTCGAAGGTTTAAAGAGAGAACTGGAATCTGGTTCCAGTCTCGGAGGTTTAAAGAGAACTGAAATGCGGTTCCGATCTCGAAGGTTTAAAGAGAGAACTGGAATGCGGTTCCGATCTCGGAGGTTTAAAGGGTTGAAATTTGCTGTGGAGATTTGAGTTTAGCGGAAGATTTGGAATGAGACGTGAAAGTGTTTCACGTCTCACGAGGATTGATCAAAGTTTGATTATTTAGCGAAGGATATGAATCCATGCCATCAGAACCAAATCGAAAATTTTCGTGGTTCTGTGTCAGTAGATTCAGTCGACCTTCTTAAAAGAGGAAAAGAAATATGGAGAGTCAAAAAGAGATTTGAGAATAGCCGAAGGCTGGGGATTTCAGATTCAGGAATTTGTCTTAGTCGCTTGTTGTGATTTGATTTTAGCTTGATTTTCAATTTAGGGTTCACATTTATTTGGGGTTCATTTTGACATTCAGATTTTAAAAAGAGTTCTCATTTATTTTTATTTTCCCTTTGTTCTTTTTTCGAAGTTCATTTAACTTAATGGCGTTTCCCAATCAATTTACACAAAAAGAGGTGAAGGCAAAACATGACATGGTCGTTTTCATTCCAATCTTGTCGAAAATACATCATACATCTTGCTCCAAAACATGATGATATTTTCCTTGAGAATTCAATATCTCATACAATCCATATATATCCAAAAAGGATTGTGTAAGATTCTTCAAGTTTCTTTCAAAGCAGTACGTCAAAATCCATGTCTGAATAGTGAGATACATGGACAATAACATCACCTTCCAAGTCATCCTTGGCAGGAATTTAGTATGGATGTGCATTGGAGGTGTGATATTTCGCATGTAAATCACAGCTCGTACGGCTGGAGACTCTCTAACTCTGGATATTGCTGAAAGTGGAAAGGCATTTTTCTGTCATCCATTCTCCTGAAAGTGACGGAGATTCGTTCCACAGGCACTCCTGAAATGCAATGTTTTGCGATGTCTGCTCTGTTTCCTTTCAACACCAGGACGGAACCTACCGGTAGTGGTATCTCCACCAGCCCTCGAAACTCACCGGGGCCTGCAATCCGGAGGTCAGATCCAAACATGATGTTACATTGGTTGACAAAAGACACTGTGCAGAAAGGTCTAACAAAATCATGATGGTCTATGTGTGGAGGTATGCAGTCGCCCTCCTTGTAGATGTTAATGATGCAGCTGTTGGGTATGCAATCTGTAGGCAATACCCTCCATGTTATCATCCTTTTTACCATTCTCTTGATAATATTCGGCATTAGATCCACCTCACTGCGACGGAGTATTCCTGGTGGATTCCCTTTTCTGTCTACCGCGAATTCGTAGCAACATCCGCATTGGATTGTAATTCTTCCTTTTCGTGGCATCCATCTTCGGGGTTCTGAATAGGTCTTTTCCCTTAGGCGACCAGCTCGGCCCATTTTCTAAAGCTCAAGTACGCAGTCTACAATTTGATGTTGTTCGTAGTCCGAAAACACATCTGTATGCAGCTCGAGGCCTTCCAAGATGTTGACCCTCTTGCCTCAAATTCTTTCAATGTATTCAAAAGTTTTTTTTTTCAACATTCTGCATTCTTTCCAACTCATATTCCAGAATTATCTGCAATCGGAGAGGTCTAGTAACATACTAGGGAATGTATGATTCAACCCCGACATGCTCTCCTGCATGTCTTGGCTCCTCGGTGATAGTCTCTGTCGGGACATCCTTCGGGGTTGCTTTCGCAACAAGACTCTTCAGAACTGGTGCATCTGCTTGGCGTCGAGGTGCTGATTCTATTTCTGCTCTTCTTGGAATTTCCTTTATCTATTCTGCTTTCCTTGGAGTTGATCTCCTACTTTCCGGTTCCCGACGAACCAATTTCTTCGGAGTATTTGTATTGACGGTAGCAACTGTCTCTTCATGTTGATCTGCTGCTAACTTGGTTAACATCTTGCGAATGCGGCGATTCTTATTCCTCCGCTGCGTGGCAGTGAGAGTAGCTCTCCTAACCCTTGGACTTCTGCGGGCATGGCGCTGACAAGTCTGCCCTCTGCTGTAGCAACAACGGACTTAACTTTCTTATCTTCTCCTATTGCATGAGCGGCGTTTGCTTTTCTCTTCTTGTCGGTGGACTGCCGACTTGGGCCACCCGATTTCATCACTATCCGATCGTGGAACTCTTCCCGATCAATCGGGGTCCAATCATTTTCTTCATATCGTAGCCCGACCGGTGTGAAGTCGTAGTCGATCTCGATCACGGCTCCATCCCTCACCCTCTTTTCATCAAGTGCTAGACTCACGCCATTTCTAAAGTTCGGAACCAACCGCCCATTTGACATTCCCTGTGAAAAAACAAGGAAAGGATCAGGGGCTGTACTAAGAATAAGAACAATAAGAAAAACATTTATTAATGAAAAATTCTTATTTATCTCTTTTAATTTTTAAAGAAAATAGGAAGAGATGAGGGAAAGATCATGAATGAATTAATTTAAAAGGAAAGATTGACATTTTATTATTACAATTTTCACACATTTTTTTTAACACATTTTTTGTTAATGATTTTCTTTTTTATCATCCATTTTCTTTGTGTTTTGGGTTCGGACCCAGTCACAAATGATTACTCTACCCGTGCTTCTAGGAGTGAGACCTCATTTTTAAAGTTCATCCTTCGAAACATCAGGTTGTGTAATACTTCATCAAATATTGTCTATTGATTGGAAGCATAGGTCGTTCTCCACGGCAGTTCACCAGTTGGTAGGAACCTCCTGAGTAGACTGTCTCGACCACGAATGACCCTTCCCATATTGGTTCAAATTTACCAGTTGGTAGGAACCTCTGAGAACTAGAACTAAGTCACCGACTTTAAATGTCCTTGGACAGACTAGTTTTTCGTGGGCCTGGATCATCCGGGCTTGATACGATTCCAAATTATCTTTGTGTTGAAAGTCTTTTTTCTTCCAGGCTTTCCAATTCCTCCAATCGTAATTTGGCATTTTCTTTTGTAGTGATCTTTTCTGCAACTGCAATTCTGAGTGACGGAAGCTGTACTTCCAAGGGTAAGATGGCCTCGGACCCGTACACTAAAGCGTAAGGCGTAGACTGAGTAGAAGTTCTGAAAGTCGTCCTGTAGGCCCATAAGGCTTCTAACAACTGCTCGTGCCAATCTCTTTTGTTGTCGTCCAAGATTTTCTTTAGGATTTGGACGAGAGTTTTATTAAAATCCTCAGCCAAGCCGTTCGCTCTTGGGTAGTAGATTGTCGAATAACGCCAGTCGATCACGTGCCTTCTGACAAAATTGTTGATCCTTGTACTTCTGAACGTGGACCCATTATCTGAGATGAATCTGCGTGGTACTCTGAAACGGTAGACAACTTAACTCTTGAAGAACTGCAACACATGATGTGCCTTTACTTCTCTGAGCGGTACTGCTTCTGCCCATTTGGAAAAGTAATCTGTAGCTGAAAGGATAAAGCGATGTCCTCTTGAAGAAGGCGGTACTATCGGACCCACTATATCTGTGCCCCCAACACTCAAACGGCCACGACGCGATTGTCTGATGTAACACATTTGGAGGTTGATGTAAAACCACTCCATGCACTTGGCACTGGTGACAACTTTTGGCAACCTTCATGCAGTCGATTATCATCGAGGGCCAGTAATACCCTAGTCTTTTAATCTTCATTTTCATCTTCAGACCCTATTGATGAGCGCCACAAAGTCTTGAGTGTACTTCTTTGACAATTTCACGAGCCTCGGACCCACTCAGGCATCTTAGCCACATCTGATCAAAAGACCTTCTGTATAACATGTTGTTTATTAATGCGTAAAACAGAGTTCTTTTCTTGATTTGATGGGCTATCGACTTATCTTCTGGTAGGTTTCCTGTTTGCAAGTAGTCTATTAGTGGCCGCCACCAATCTTCTATATTTTCTGTTACTGCCACAATTGTTTCTTCTTCTTTTCCTGACTTGTGTATCTTGTCCATGTCGAGCTGTGAGAGAACCTAACGTCCCTGAACTGATACTTCAACTAATTCATCCTGCAAACAGGCAAATTCTTTTGCAAGGCGGGCTTGTCGGCATATTTTTAGGTTATGTGTTTTGAAAAGGGGTCGCCTACAGAAGTTGTCGGCGAATTTTTTAGATTTTAAATTTAATTTAAATATATATATATAATTTAGAAAGTAGTATTTGATTTTGAAAATAATTTTGAGTTTGAAAATTTTAAGATATGAAATCAAACCGATCTCACATCCCAAATAGTTTATATAAACGAGCACCACACCACAAACAGTATATCTATCCCGAAGAATAGACACACTGCTTGATGATGGGGCTCGGTTAAATAAACTAGAAGATTTGTGACATCTGTTTGGTATGTGAACCAACTTTATAAGCCGACAAGTTCCACCGCTTAATATAAAGAAATTAAGCGGGGTTTATATTACCCAGGTTCTTAAAGTTCTCTATAAGGGCGAGCCCACTATAGTTAATTACATCTTAAATGACGGGAATCATCTAAGAAAACTCTTGATAATGATCAGTGGTTTTGCTCTCAAGAATTTCAAAGTTTAAGATTTCAAAGGATTGAGTTTTGGAAATTTCAAAAGGGATTAGCTCGAATTTGGAACAATTTATTTTAAGAGTCCAATAGAAGAGAAGTAGGAGAAGCTGAGCACCCAAGAAGAATCTTGGTAACTTCCCAAACTATCCTATGGTTTGGAAGAGTATTTAATATTGCAATCTTGTCAATTTTAATTAATTAAGACTTATATTTATATGATATAATCACACAAATAGCCTCAAAGATGTGAGAGTTTATGCCGTACCGGACGACTACCTCAGAATCCTAAGACTGGTTAGGGCTTAATTTGCATATCTTGATTATGCAAATGCCTAACAAAAAGTTGAGGATTTATGTTGCACTAGGCAAACTACCTCGAAAGTCCTATGGCTTGGTTACTTAATTCTAAGAATGGTTTTGCTGAAGAAGATCCGAGCTCCTTGTTGTTGCAGAGGTTTAGTTGTAGAAGATGAAAATCAGGAGATGAGAGAAGTGTTTTGGTTTAAAAATCTTAAAGTCCAAATATTTTTAATACTTTAATTAAAACAAATCTTAAAGTTGTTTAAACAGAACCGATTAAGATCCCACGGTTCCGTCATCCCGACACCGTTATTTTCATCGAATTCACTTAGTCCAGATGAATTTGCTAAACTCAATTGAATGAGTTCCACACTTTCATTTAGACTGTGGGAAATCCCGTTAGTAACACGTGGGTTACATCATCCGAGGTATTCCCTATCATTCAACGAGACGTTTTAATTTAGTTGCAATTGTAGTTTTGTTGTTCAGTTTGTGATTAAATTTTGAGTTGTTTTATATTTTGGAATGTTGTGGCGGTAAATTTTATCTTGTGGTGACTTTTAATTTAGTTTTGGTTTCAATTTTATGGCTATCCTAAAGGTCTTAATTTTCATGCAACAATCTTGTTTAACATGCAAGAAAAAGTAAAGTGAAGTGCATGTAAGTAAATTGCAATAAAGTAAATTGCAATAAAATAAAAGCTTACCTGGAGGGTCTTCCCGTCATCCCAAGCTGCACTTAAAACACATGTTAAGGCATTTAAATTTTTATAACAAGTACCTAGATAAAGCTAAGGGAAAGGTTTTGGTTGTCTACCAAAGTCCTAATCCTATTGCTAGTCATTTCCTATTACGTCTAGGTTCTTGTATTTTGTTTATGGATGATTTTCTTCATCAAAGAACAATTAAATTCAATTTTTCTTCTAAAACATACCGTCATATTGAGGAAGTACTTAGGACGAGTCCTAAACACATTTTCAATACTTCCGAGATTATTTTGAGTCAAAGTAAATTTAGTTGCACAGGTGAATTAATCATCCAGGAGTTTAGTTAAGCTTTGTCTCTTGCTCAGTGAACTTGGGTACTTGATTACCTGATGAATGAAGTGACATCTCACTTAATACTCCATTTAAGAGTTATAATAATTAAAGCCTTTAGGGGCAAGTTGGTTTGTTGAGAATTTTAATCATTCTTAATTTGATGTTTGAGTTAATGGTTTAAAGTAATTTAGTTTAATTATGAGGCTTTAATTAATAATTTTAAATTTAGAATAGTGTTCAAATTATATTTTGGTTTAAATCTTTATACTTTAAGTGATTCTTAATATTTTAAATTTGTTTTACTTTTATTGTTGAATGATGTTAATTTAACATAATTTATATTTAATTTAATTGAATTTAACTTAATTTAACTTAATTTAATTTCAATATTTTAAATTAAATTAAATTTAATTGCTAAAATGTTAATTTAATTTAATTTTAATTTTAATTTAATTTTTACTTAATTTAATTTAATTTAATTTAATTTAATTTAATTTAATTATTAAACCATTTAATATTTTGAGCTTTCCTTTAATTTAAGGGTTATTTAATTTTAATTTTTAATTTAATTAGTTTGGATTATCATTTTAATCTTAATTAACAGTTAGATATTATTGAAGTGATTTATTTAGGGATTTTTTTATTAAAGAATTAATATTCTCTCAAGTTATATCCTTATTTTTTAATAATTCAAATTTTCATTAATCTTCCAAATTTTAAAATGTTTAAATAATTAAAGTTTCATTTTTGGTTTATCAAAAGTGATTAATGGGTTCCTACCCTTTTAATTTCCCAAAGTTTCAATCATCCAAGAAAGATAAAATCAAATATTTTACCCTCCATTATAATTAAACCTAAAATTTTAATAAAGGGGTTTAAATTCTTTAATTACCTTTATGCCCTTTTAGGCTTATTTATTTCATAACTCACTAAATTGAGTTCAAATGAACTTGAGATTTTTATATAACCTCACTCATATGTCAATTAAGAGATTAGAGGAGAAAATGTGATTTTTCTGAACTTAATTTATTTATATAATTATTTTTAGTGAAAAATAAGGGATTTCAAGGAAAATTCAACAACAAGACCAAAGTAAGGTTTCTGTCCTTAAAAAAATTATGGGATGTTCCTAATGACCAGAGAACTACTTGGACCAATTTTGGTGATTTTTTAAATTACATTTTATTTATTATAATTATTTTGAGTTTTGGAGTATTAATTAATTATAAAATAAAATTAAAGTTGAAAAATAGATTTTATATGTTTATTAAATCTCTCTAACCTCAAGGAGTTCAGAGAAACAAATTTTACAATTTTTTGATTTTTCTTTGATTTATTGGAATTAATTTAGTGAAAAGGTTGGAAAATACATTTTTTAATATTAAAAATTGTTTTAAGCATTTAAAATTCAATATCTTTACTTAGAGACTTAGGAAAAATATTTTGTTGGTTTCTAAGTGATTAGGAGTCAAAATGTGACATTTCAATGATTTTCATTATTTTTGTGATTTTTATTATTTTTTAATTATTTAAATATCAAATATATCATTAAAAATGAAAAATTTTAGAAAATTCCAATTTTAATTTTTATAGACTCCTCTGATATCAGAGAGCCCACAAAACCAATTTGGTGAATTTTTTAAATGTATTTTTAGAGTTATGAATTTTTAAAGTTTAATTTTGATCATGTGGTTTAATTAATTCATTTAGTGGGGTTAAACATTTCCAATTGATCTCAAATTTTTATGCAAGGTTCTCTGTATCCTAAAGATCAATGGAGAATTGATTTCAAGTTCTTTTAATGTGTGTTTAACCCTAATTAATTAAAATTCAATTTTAGGTATTTAGGATAATTAGGGTTATTCTTAATGACTTAAGCCTAACCATAATTATTCTAGGGTCCTCTGGTCCTAAGAAACTTTCCCAAATTTTCCTAGAATTTTCTAAGTAACATGCTAATTATTGGAATTAAAATACCAAAAATAGTGACATAAACTTGAAAAATATATAACTTTCCATAGAAATGGCCTCTGACCTTGAAACATTCAGGAAATGTTCCCAAGATCAGAGGCTTCAAAAGCCCTATGGTCTCATGCCATGATGAATTGTCTATGCAAATGGAGAATCAAAATATTAAAATGAGTAAATAATTAATTAAAAATAAAATACTCATCAAAATAACTTGATTTCTTTTTCACATTATTCTTTTCTGTTCACTGAGTAAAAGGGTATTTTTAGTTTATTTTTATGATTTTTCTACACAAAGATATGAATTTTCTAAGTTCTGGGTATTTAAATAAATAGAAAAAATCCTATTTATCTACTTATCCGACTCAGCACCGCGTCAACCTACAGCAGATCGAAAGACCACGCGGCGCGCTCCCATTCGACGCTGCCATCTGAGTCAGCCGCCACACATCCCGCTATCTCGTTCCTTCCTCTGATCCGATGCCATTTGAGCCGTTCAACCGATACATGCGCGATCGGACGGCGCCTGGTCATCGTCTACGACTGGTGTGCACCCATGACCGTCCACACTAAAACCCTAAGAACTCTCTCATTTCTCAACGGATTTTCATGTTCTTATGCTCTATGGATTCGTCTTAAAGAGACGAACACATCCATATGGTTTACATGCCATGAAATTAACTGGAATGAAATGAAGAATTGCTGGAAGCTCGGGAGGAAGGAATGATCCATACCTTTGCTGCGAGAAGTGCGGCTTCAATCGAGAGTTGTGTCACCTTCGATTACACCCGAGGAAGCTCCGGATGAAGTCTGCGGCTGCAGGGAATTGTCTAGGTATGAAAGTGTCCACGGCCGATTTCAAAGCTTGGAGGCTAGAGCAAGCCGGGTGGCTCGGAGAGGGACTTTCATCTGGGAACTCCTTCTCTTGGTCCTGTGCAAGTGTGGGTGAGTTTAATTTGGGTTTGGTGGAGGTTTCAGAGATGTCCTGGTTCTGGGCTAAGAATTGAGGTCCAAAATTGAGCTCAATCAAGGGGGTTTAGGGCAGGAGAGCAGTGGGGATCAATTGCTCTAGGTGAGGAGAAGGTCCTGGAGCAATTTTGGCAGAGTTTTGTTTAGGTCTGGTTCATCACCTTATTTGGCCTAGAAGGTGGTGGGTTTAAATAGACATGGCTGGAGGGCCTCTTAGGGGGAGTTAGGCATAGGATCAGCTGCCTTGGTCAAGGGAAGAACAACCATGGAGTCCAATTGAAGTGGGACAACTCAGCTAGTGAGTTTAAATTTTTTGAATCAAACGGGTGCTCTCGGCCTGGTGTTTTCCGGCGACTGTGGTGGCTGGCCGGCCAGGCATGGGTCACCCTCAGGGTCAGGGAGGTCAGGGCATGAATTTAGTGTAATCAATTGGCTGTGGACATGTGTAAAGGGCTTGATTTAAATGGAATGGGTGAAGGCTCATTTTTTCTTGGTTTGGTTCAACTCATGTATTAGGCTAGGTGCACCTCCCCAAGGCTTGACTTTGGGTGCAGGAGGAATCATTTGGGTCGACCAAGAGAGAGTGTGAGGTCTCTTTCCATGGTGAGGTGGCTAAGCTTGGTTTAGAGTGTGACATGAATGGGGTTAAAAAGCTTAATGAAGGATTAAGAAAGAGGCCCCTTCCATTTGCCATAAATGACATGGTGAGGTGTAAAGTGGCTCCTATGGCTTGCATATGGCTTATGCATGGCTCCATGGCTCCATTTGGTTTAGGGAAAAGTTAGCTCATTTGCATGAGAAAGGATGTTGGCATTTTTTATAACTTTAGGGGAGATTGGCATGAGGCTTAATTTAGGATAATTTGATGATGAGTTTGAAACTTAGGGAATGATTTAAATCAAAGGGATGATGAGAGGAAATCTCATGTGGGCTTTGGAATGGATTTTGGGCTTTTTGAAATCATTTTGGATGGGCTTTTAGAAAGGTTTAATGAGGTGGGCTTTTAGGTTTGAAAACAAATTAGTAAATGGAAGTTTTGTAAAATATTGGGCCAAACAAATGTTGGGTCTAGTTTAGGGATGTATCATGAGTGATCTAGAATAGGTTTGAAATGATTTGGGGTTGAATTGGGTTTAATTTGGGATAAAGGAGCCAAAGTGGGTCAAATTGGGCTAACTTGGGCTAAGGTTGGGCTAGGGTTGGATTTGATGTAATATTAATGTTGAGAAATGTTTATGGGGGTGCTACAAAGAGTTTTCAACTTTGGTTGGGCTTTGATTTTGGGATTTGGACCCATTTAGGTTATGTTTGGGTTTAGGCCAAAAATGGGGATTTTGACTTTGGGTTAGGTTTGGGTGGAGTTTAGGTTCAAATTGGGGGCAAATCTTGTTAGTGTTTTGTTTGTGGGGATATTAGGAAGGTTTAGGAAAAGATTTGGGGTTAATTGGAGTTGAATTGGGTTGGTTTGGGCTAAGTTTAGGTCATGAGCCAAAATTGGACTTTAGGCTTCAAATTGGAATTGGATCCAAATGTCAATCAAATTGGGCTTCGATTTGGTCTAAATTGATATTGGGGATATTGAATTAAAGTTTAGAATTGAATTGGACCAAAATTGAGGTTAATTGGGTTGATTTGGTTTGACATTGGGCTTACTTTGGTTAAAAATGGGTCAAATTGGGGGTTTTGGTAAAAGTGGATTAAATTGACAAAATTGGCCTATGGTGTAGTTGAACAAAATGAAATTAGGAATATTTGGGATTTTCTGGAATTTTCTGGGAAGTTTTTAGAATTTATGGATTTTTTGTTAAAAAGGGCATTTTGGGTATTTGGAGGGTATTGGGGGGTATTTTTGGAAATTTTGGTATATTTGGCTATGGATAATCAATTTAAGTGGGGGGAAATGTTTAGGATTGGTTTTGAGGAATTTTGGGTAATTTAGGTGATTTTGCAAATTTTGGGTAGTTTCAAGGACATTTGATAGGTTTAGCGGGTGTAGGGCCCCGGGGGTTAAAAATTGAAATTTTAGAAAAATAAAGATTGATCAAGTTTGAGTAGAATGGAATCACTTTGGTTGAGCCATGAAGCCATATCAAGCTCATAAGAACCATGAGAGGACTCATTTGAGGCATTCACTATGTTGTTCCTAACCCTCTTAGCCAAGGGCTTAGGGGTTGAGGACCATCCATATGGATTACCTACATGAGTCAGAAAGTCAAGCTTGGTATGAATGATTTTAGGATTTGGAATGTGTGTGAAAGTGTAATGTGTGCATGTCAACTCTCACAAGACCAGGCCACCCAGGGTAGTCCTAAGGCCAAAGAGTCCTATAGGGAACTCATCTTTTAAACCTCCACATTTGATCTTAACCCTCCAAGTGACTTAGGGGTTTACAATCAAACTTATGGGGTTTGCAGGGAGTTTAGAGGTGTTTAAATTTCTAAGTGGTGGGTCCCATTTCTAGTCCTCTAAGATAGTCAAAGAGAAGCCCTATGACTAGATCCTAAGTACTAAGGAGAGAGAAGAGAAAAGACCTCATCAAAAATGAGGTCAACAGGGCTAATGCATCTGCAAGAGCATTTTCACTCCTGGGAATCTTGTAGATCGTTACATTCGGAATCTGCTCCAACAATTTCTTAGCATACTGAAAGTATTGTTCGAGTCTTGACTTTAGAATTATGTATTGTCTTGCGACCTGTTGAATTATCAACTGTGAATCCCCATAGATGTTGATATCTATTATCCCCATCTGAATGGTTAATTCCAATCCTATTCTGAGGGCTTCGTATTCTGCCTCATTATTCGTACATGGTCTTGTTAAGTGGTAGGAATACCTTAACATCCCCCGCTCCAGTGTTATAAAGATTAGTCTGATTCCTGCCTTACCGGGCACTATCGTTTGCGATTCTTTGTCTTTACGTGCTTGAAGATGCTCCGTCGAAGTACGGTTCCCAACGGCCGATCATCGGGGTCTTCTAGACTCATTATACGCTTGTCGGCAAGTCGTCGTTGAGAGGCGATCTCGCCGTAAAGGGTGTGCTTACAAGGAAGTACGCCGGGACTTGTCCCTTTCGCACGAAGAGGAACGAAAGTTATATCGAATTGCAATAGTATCATTGAACACCTGGCAAGTCTGCCGGAAAGCGTCAGACGGTCATTAAATATTGCAATGGATTAACTTTCGAGATAAGGTTGACCTTATGAGAAAGCATTTAGTGCCTGAGCTTCTGTGCGGCGAAGATTAGGGCCAAACAGTGCTTCTCAATAGGAGGATACTTTACTTCCGTTGGAATTAGACGACGGCTTAGGTAATAGAGCGTGTTTTCTTTTCCCTCATCATTGACCTGGGCTAACAGGGCTCCGAGAGAGTCGTCTAAAGCCGCGGTATAAAGTATCAACGGTCGTCCGAGGCCGGAGCTGCTAAGACGGGAGGTGTCATTAGGTATTGTTTGATGTCATCGAAGGCATGTTGACATTTGGAGTCCCAAGTAAACTTGGCATCATTCTTAACTAATGCAGAAAATGGCTGACACCTTCCTAACAAATTCGAGATAAAGCATCGAAGATATGCCAATTTCCCTTGAAAGGACCGTAGTTGTTTCAAGGTTTTAGGAGGTGGCATTTCTAAGATAGCTTTATTCTTCTCCGGATCGATTTCAATTCCACGACGTCGGATGAAAAATACTAAGAATTTCCCAGAGGCGACGCTGAAGGTGCATTTCAAGGGATTCATCTTAAGGTTAAATTGTCTTAATCGCTCGAAAACAATTCTCAAATCATACAGGTGATCTTCCTTCAGTTTGCTTTTGATGACCACGTCATCCATGTAGCACTCGACTTGGTTATGAATGAGATCATCAAAAATTCTCGTCATTGCTCTTTGGTAGTTTGCTCCTGCATTCTTCAATCCAAATGGCATCACTGTATAGCAGTACACTCCAATTGGCATTCTGAAGGTTGTGAGCTTTTCATCTTCCGGTGCCATCTTTATCTGATTGTATCCCGAAGATCCATCCATGAAAGAAAAGATTTCATGTGTTGAAGCGATGTCGATCATCAATTCTGGAATTGGTAGTGGGAATTCATCTTTTGGGCATGCTTTATTCAAATCTCTGAAATCCACGCAGATTCTGATCTGACCATTCTTCTTTCTAATTGGTACCACATTGGCTAACCAAGTCGGGTATTGCTCTTCATAGACAAATTTAGCGTCTATTAGCTTCTTAACTTCAGCTAATACTTGTTGTTCAATCTCTAGACGCATTCTTCTCGGAGCTTATCAGACTGGAACAGCAGTGTGATCCACTCCTAGCCTGTAAACTGCAACCTTTGGAGCTAATCCTGGCATTTTGTCGTAAATCCAAGCAAAACAGTCTTTGAATTCCATTAATAGCTTGATTATGCTTTCAAAGTCTTCTTTATTGAGTAAGGAGCTAACAAAGGTCGGCTTAGGCTCTTCGCTAGTACCTAAGTTAACTTCCATTAACTCGTCTATTGTAGATTTAATTTCTTCTTCGAATTCTGGCGGAGCATCTCCAATTGGTAGATCTTCGAGATCTTCTGAAGCTTCCAAGCAGTCTTCATTAGTCTCACAAGTGACAACCAAGCAAAATCCCGTATCGTCAACTGATCCTACCGTGCCGAATCCGAGACCATGTTTTGAATTAGGAGGCCGGCTGGCGTTATCCATAATTTTTCAAAATGTTGTGATTGGCCTTTTGTCCATCGGCGAGGTAAGACACCACGTTGAATTAAATTTTAAACACAGGGAGAGTACCACTCAAAAGGCAATTCCATTAGTTCAGATGAAGCAACATCTTCAAATTGTACATCATTTTCAGTTTTGGAAGAAGAAGTACCACGGTAAAACTTGATTGGTTTAGTACCACCACCATGCACTTCCTTGACCATCATACCCTCGACCTTATTAGGGTGGATCGGGGTTAGGGTCATAGTATGTACATAGTGGTTAATCTTCTCGTACACTGATTTATATTCTTCATTCTTTTCATCTTCGATAGAGATCTTGAACTGAGGTTTCTTTTGATTTATCGCCGTTGCATCTTTCTTGATTTCTTCCTCTTCGGAACTGTTCTCCCAATCAACGTCGATGATTGGTTTCTTCTGTCCAACTGTTCCAACGTCTCTTCCACGACCTCGTCCCAGGCCTCGTCCTCGGGTGCGAGTTCTGGAGAAACCTTCACCATCTCGTCGTAAGGGAGTGGTGAGAAACGGTTGGACTAGAATTTCAGGCTCTTCATCTTCTTGCACTTCTTTTACTTTATTTGGTATGACATTTCTGGAGAAGATTTTTTTCTGCGGAGGTGCGTAATAGGCTGCATCTTCATGAATTCTAATTTCGTGTACGGAAAATGGTTGCAAGTCACCTTTGATACATTCTTCTCCTCCTTTGTAATACTTTATGCACTGGTGCAGAGACGACGGTACCATCCGGTTTTCATGGATCCATGGCCGACCCATTAGAGCGATGAACGATGTCTCAGAATCAATTATATGGAATTTTGTGGTTGTCTTTGCTAAGTCACTGGTTTTCATTAACAGTGTAATCGATCCGAGAGCTCTCTCTCCTTTCTGATTGAAGCCTCTCGATAACGTCTTGTACGCTCGAGCTCACGAGCATCAATTTCCAAATATGCTTAGCGTACGAAGATTCATTATGTTGATTGATGCTCCCGGATCAACCAACACTCTTAAGAGCGTAAACATTCCAATAGTGACTGAAATGTACAACGGTCAGTTGTGATCAGCTGTTCCCAGTAATAGATCATTGTCCGTGAAGGTAACACCTCGCTGTTATTTTAACGAGCGAACCTCGTCGAAGGAATTACCAGCCATTTGAGCTAAACAAATCTCTGGATCAAATAGAGCCTTGATCAGAGCTTCCCTCATCTCCTTTGACAGGATCAGAGCGTCGTATATGCTCAGTTTGGCTGGTAACTTCCTAAGATGGGCTAGCACGTTATAGTCCACTTTATTACCATGTTCCTCGGTTTCTTCCCGAATGGGCAATTCCTCTCTTGGGGTTGGCTCCTCTCGAGCGACCACCGCTTTCCTTTATCCTTTGGACCCATTCTCGGGGGTAAAACTTTTTCGCTTCTTAGGTTGACTTCAGTTACTTGTTCTGAATCTGGTGGTGACTCTACCGGTGTCTCCTCTTGAATCAGAACGACTGGCTCTTATGGAGTTGCTTTAGAATCTGATAACTGTAATTCTATCGTGATTGGAGCTCCTCAAAATTCACAAATGGACTTGTTGCTTGTTGAGCTTTCGTAGCCTCCTTTGTGAACATCTTCTTTTTTGGGGTCATCGAGGTTGTGTATGATTTGAGAATCGTTATTTGTATTGGAATCGAGATCCGGATTAAGTCGGTTGTCGCTAGTTACGTAATCGTTAGAAACAGTCAAAACGTAGCCAACGCCATAACTCTTATCATTATAAGATCCCGCCGGGGCGAGAAAATAATCATATAAAGTCAGAAGTTCGAGGGATTTCTCCCCCGAATCGGAAACAACCATCCTAGGATAAACAGCTCCTAGTCTACTCTTCAGAGCCTCAGTTTTCTACTCTTCCACGATTTTCTCCTCCTTCTGGGGTGGTTCTTCAATCGCAAGCTATAGCACCGGCTCGACAGGTTTCAAACTCTGAGTTGAAGCGCGCTCCGAAGCGTTCTGGATATGATCCAAGATTTTCTTTGAAGACTTTGTCTAGACGGTATTCCATCCATCATCGGTCGTATACGGGTTTATCGGAACAATAGGATCCGTCGAGATAACATTGACGGAACCTCCTTTTTGGGGTTCCTTCATGTATTCCTTCAAGATCGTTATGTTCCCTTTCTGGAGATTGTCATCAAGCCAACTCATGAAAGTGATGCAATCCTCTATCTTGTGTCCGAGCATTCAGTGGTAAGGGCAATAGTTTAGATGATCTTTCTTGTTGACTTCTTCCGGCCTCTTGGGCCCCGGTAGCTGAAAATTTGGTGTTTTCATTAACCTGCGGAACATCTTCGCTACTGCTTCAGTTTTGAATGGATATTCCTTATTTAGAAAATCTTTCAGGGTACGGTGTGGACAAGGCGGTTGTTCATAATGCTGAGGCGATTGATAGCTCGGTCGAGGCTATTGATAACCATGCTTAGGTTGCTGATAGATCTGTTGCGGTTGTTGGTATGTCCGTTGCAGTGGTTGATAACTAGGTCCGTGGCCCCTACGTGTCGTATCCGAACCGGTCGCTTGCCCTTATCTACTTGCCGCGACGATTCTGAATTTCTTTTCAAATGCTTTTATGGGCTTCTGCTTATCGTTCTTGTCTACGAAACTTAACTACTTTGCCTCTTCTTGCAAGCTCCCGGTCTTGCTAAGCAACTTCTCGAAAGTCTTAATAGTAAACCCTTTAAGGAGAAGTGCTATCGGGCCATGGATACTCTTAAGCAAGATGCTAACTGCATGCTGTTCCTGAAGCTGTGGTTCACACTTCATGCTTAAGTTCCTCCATCGAAGTATGTAATCCACTAAAGTCTCATTCGGTTTCTGGTGCTCCACCACTAGATCACCGATGGTGATGTGGTGCCGAGCCTCGACAAACCGCTTAACGAAGAGGTTTTCCAATTCTGCAAAGGTATTAACTGAACCATTTGGCAATTCTGCGTACCAGTCGAAGGCGATCCCTGACAAACTGCTGACGAACTGACGGAAGAGTAAAGCGTCACTCCCATCGGCATTGCAACAACTAGCACGAAAATGTGCGACATGCTGCCGGGGGTTTCCCGTTCCATCAAAAGTCTTAAACAGAGGTGGTATGAAGCCTTTCGGGTATTAGACTGCATCAAACTCTTCGGGGTAAGGTCTACCCGTATGAATAGATGTTCCGCTCTTATATTGTGCTAAGGCTTCTCGCACCTACTGTTCTACCATGTTTTTAATGTCCTTTTCGGGAATCATATTCTATGTAGAATCCTTCTCTGGTGGCTCATCTCTGTTGACGGATGTGATCTCTTTTCCTCCATCTGCGATATGGATGATCTGCAGGGGTGTTTCTTTTTGAGGTTGTACCGACTGCGGAGAGTGGCTAAAACGGCGGCCATCTCTTCCATCCTCTTTGCCATCTGGGAAATTGTGTCATCTCTTTCCCGAAGCTGTGCTCTCATCACTTCCGGTTCATCTCTTTCCGCAGTTGCCAGAGCACCTTGCAAAGCTGATGATGCTCGTGTCTCAACCATATTGATCTCGGCATACTCCTCATCCATGAACTCCGATGAATCAACTTCATTTTCCAACTTTTCTCCTCTTTCTTTCGCCAACCATCGGATATCCATCCTTAGCTTTCCTATAGCATCCTTGAGGGGTCTCTTCCAGATGGTCTCGTGATTGTCGTGTGATGGCTGTTGAATTTCTTTTTCGGGAGTTTCTTTTATTGCAGTAGCACTTTCTTATGATTCATGCTCTTTGATGAGGCTTTTCTTCTCAGGACGTTGTGTTGGTCTCGGCTCGGTAATAATAGGTCACCACACCATCCTTCTTACAATAGAAGGCCTAGGACCGGACGGTCTGTCAGCTATATGCTGGTAGGTGGTGTCCTCCCGAATATGATGGCCTGATACAACAACAGGTGAACTTGATCTCATTTTCTTCCTTGGTTTCTCTATGGCAGTGACAGGCTCTACTCGCGGTCTGAGGCGGGATCTGGCTGGCACTCGTCCCATTCTTCTTAGGATTTCTGATACGGGGCATCTTTCTTTCTTTGCCAATTTTTCTATCACAGCTTGTAGCCGAGAAAATGGCGTAGTCTTAACCCTTTTTCTTTTGTAGTTACTATAGTATGCAGGTCGGGGTAATGTGGCAGCAATCCTTCAGATGTCTTCTTCATCTGATGCAGCAGAGAGGGAGTGAAACCTACTTCCTTCCAATAGAGGTGTATACTCAGGCAGTTCAGGGATTTCTTCCAGGAAAGCAACTTCAGCGGCCTTGGCTTTTTCAATCCTGGTTAACTTTCTGCTTCTATTTCTCCTTTGAGTCCGAGTTAGGGGTGCAACTCTTGAACTAGACCCAATCTCGAAAACAGATGATATTGTAGCAAAATCTGTACCCTCCGCGGTGACGGGCTCATCACGGACTTGGATTTCCTTCCCCTTCGGTTTGGCGAGAAGTCGGGGTAGGTGCAGAGATGACTAGAACGGTGGGGGTAGAGACAACAGTCCTCCTACGAATAGCAGTATCTCTCCTAACTGAAACTTTCTGTAAAGGCGAGAATTCCTGGGTCGATTTCAGGTTGAACTCAATCACATGTTTCTCAGTTTCTGCCACTTTGTCCATTAGTGAACTTAATATCTGTATTGTCGAATCCTTGTCCAAAATGGATGATTCCATTGTCGGGTAGTTCATCCTTATAGACGACGAAGTCCATTCCATTGGTGAAGGAGAAAATTAACTTTGGTGCAGTCATTTTCTGCAGTGTAGATTCCGAATGTCAGTCCCGAATTATGCTTCCTTTCGTCACAAAACTTAGAACGAAAAAGAAAGAGTCCGAACACTTTCCCGTTTATCTTAATGTATTTGTGATTTTTAAGAGAATTCATTTATTAGAAGGTTATTTATTAGAGGATTTGTTTATTAGGAACAAAATGATTAAAGGTATGGAAAAGGTAAAGGACCCGATTAAGATTTGGAAAGGAAGAGAAAGTCTCATAAGACTCCTCAACCCGAAGGACCGCTCCTAAGCTAACACCTATTGGGGGTCCACCCCACCTCAGAAAAGCGGTAAAAGGATTTCGGAACCTCTCCGTTTAGGGGTGTCTAAACGAGTGGCTCCTAAATCCGAGAGAAGTTAGCTATACCCATTCAAGATAGAAATGAACGTGGTATGCTTAATGGAAAGAATGGTAGTTTGCTCCACTAGGGATATGGATACACTACCTATTTATGAAAGCAAAACCATCTGATCAAAATGGAGAGAGGAACCGATCCCCAGCGGAGTCGCCAGAAGTTGTCGGCATATTTTTAGGTTGTGTGTTTTGAAAAGGAGGTCGCCTACAGAAGTTGTCGGCAAATTTTAAATTTTAAATTTAATTTAAATATATATAATTTGGAAAGTAGCATTTGATTTTGAAAATAATTTTAAGTTTGAAAATTTTAAGATATGAAATCAAACCGATCTCACATCCCAAATAGTTTATATAAACGAGCACCACATTACAAACCGTGTATCTATCTCAAAGACAAACACGCTGCTTAACGATGGGCTCGATTAAACAAACTAAAAGATTTGTGACATTCGTTTGGTCTGCGAACCAAATTTATAAGCCGACAAGTTCCCCTGCTTAATATAAATGAATTAAGCAGGGTTTATATTACCTGGGTTCTTAAAGTTCCCTATAAGGGCAAGCCCCTATAGTTAATTACATCTTAAATGGCGGGAATCATTTAAGAAAACTCTCGATAATGATCAGTGGTTTTACTTTCAAGAATTTCAAAGTTTAAGGTTTTTAAAGGATTGGATTTTGGAAATTTCAATAAGGAATAACTCAAATTTGGAACAATTATTTTAGGGAATCAAAGGAAGAGAAGTAGGAGAAGCTGAGGATCCAAGAAGAATCTTGGCAACTTCTCAAACTATCCTATTATTTGGCTTAATTTAAGAGTTTATTTATTGTTATAATCCTGCCAGTTTTAGTTAATTAGGACTTATATTTGAATGATACAATCATACAAATAGCCTGGAAGATGTGAGGGTTTGTGTCGTACCAAATGACTAGCTCAGAGTCCTAAGACCGGTTAGGGCTTAATTTGCATAACATGATTATACAAATGCCTAAAAAAAAGGTTGAGGGTTTATGTTGCACTAGGCAAATTACCTCGAAGTCCTATGGCTTGATTGTTTAATTCTAAGAATGGTTTTGCTGATGTTGATCCAAGTTTAGCTGACGACGATGGCCGTGCTGCCCACTGTGCTCCAATCTCCTTGTTGTTGCAGAGTTTTAGTTTTAGAAGGTGAAAATCAGGGGATGAGAAAAGTGTCTTGGTTTAGAGAAATCTTATAGTCCAAATGTCTTTAATGTTTTAATTAAAACAAATCTTAAAGTTGATTAAACATAACCGATTAAGATCCCACGGTTCCGTCATCCCGATACCGTTATTTTCATCAAATTCACTTAATCCAGATGAATTTGCTAAACTCAACTGAATGAGTTCCACACTTTTATTTAGACCGTGAGAAATCCCGTTAGCAACATGTGGGTTACATCATCCAAGGTATTCTTGATCATTCAACGAGACGTTTTAATTTAGTTAAAGTTGTGGTTTTGTTTTTCTGTTTGTGATTAAATTTTGAGTTGTTTTATATTTTGAAATGTTGTGGCGGTGAATTTTATCTTGTTGTGATTTTTAATTTAGTTTTGTGTTTCAGTTTTGTGGCTATCCTAAAGGTTTTAGTTTTCATGCAACAATCTTGTTTAACATGCAAGAAAAGTAAAGCGCAGTACATGTAAGTAACTTGCAATAAAATAAAAGCGTACCTGGAGGGTCTTCCCGTCATTCCAAGCTACACTTAACGCATATGTTAAGGCATTTATATATATTTGCAAGAAAACACCTAGGTAAAGCTAAGGAAAGGTTCTGGTTGTCTTTCACAATCCTAATCCTATTGTTAGTCAATCCCTATGACGTCTATGTTCTTGTGTTTTGTTAAGGATGATTTTCTTCATCAAAGAACAATTAAGTTCAGTTGTTCTTCTAAAACATCTCATCATATTGAGAAAGTGCCTAGGACGAGTCCTAAACATCTTTTCAATACTTTCGAGATTATTTTGAGTCCAAATGAATTTTATTATGCTGGTGAATTAATCATCCAAGAATTCGATTAAATTTTGCTTCTTACTCGGTGAATTAGGATGTTTGATTATCCTATGAGTAAAGTGACATTTTACTTGATACTTTAATTAAGAGTTATAATAATGAAAACCTTTAGGGGGCAAATCAGTTTGTTAAGGAATTTAATGATTTAAAACTGGAATTGGTGATTTAAAGTGATTTAATCTAGTTATGAAATTCTAATAATTTAAGTCTGGAATAGTGTTCAAGTTGTTTTATTCTTAAATGTTTTAAACCATTTGAATTGAAAGAGGAGTTTAAATTATTTAATTTAGACTTTAATGATTTAATTTTTAATTTAATTGCAATATTCTAAATTAACTTTTAATTGGTTTGATTTTCTTTATTAAGAATCATTTTTTTTTGAAATTGATTTTGATGTTTCAAGTTTGCTTTAAATTTGCTTTCAAGTGATTTTTGAAATTAATTTTAGTGTTTTAAATTTATTTCAATTTGATTATTAAATTACTTAATGTTTCGAAGCTTAATTTAATTAAAGGTTACTTTCTTTTAAATATCATCTTAAGTTTAATTAAGAGTTAAATATTATTAAAGTAATTAATTTAGGAATTTTAAATTAAAGAATTGATATCTTCTTAAATCAAATCCCTAATCTTAATAATCCAAACTTTTAATCTACTCTTCCAAAAATTAAATTAATTAATTAATTAAAATTTACTTTAAATATTTTCAAGATGATTAATGAGTTTTTACCCCTTAATTCCCTAGGTTTCAATCATCTAATGAAAATTTTAAAATCAGATATTTTACCCTCCCCTAAATATTAATTAGGGTTAAAATTCTTTAATTACCTTTATGCCCCTTTTAAGCTTGTTCATTTCATAACTCATCAAATTAAGCTCAAATGAACTTAAAATTTTTATGTCACTTTACTCACTTGTCAATTAAGACATTAGAGGAGAAGATGTAATTTTTCTGAATTTAATTTAATTTATATAATTATTTTAATGAAAAATAAGGATTTTTAATGGAAATTCAACAATATGACCAAGGTAAGGTTTCTATCCTTAGCAAAATTATGAGATGTTCCTACTGATCAGAGAAACACTTGGACCAATTTTGGTGATTTTTTGAATTGTATTTTATTTATTATAATTATTTTGAATTTTGGAGTGTTAATTAATTATAAAATAAAATTAAAGTTGAAAAATGAATTTTATATTTTTCTTAAGTCCCTCTGATCTCAAGGAGTTCAGAGAAGCAAATTTTATATTTTTCTAATTTTTCTTTGATTTATTAGAATTAATTTTGTGAAAAGGTTGGAAAATCCATTTTTAAATATTAAAAATTGTCTTAAGCATTTAAAATTCAATATCTTAACCAAGAGACTTGGGAAAAATATTTAGTTTGTTCCTAAGTAATTAGGAGTAAAAATTTGATATTTTTATGATTTTTATTATTTATATGATTTTTATTATTTTTTAATTATTTAAAATATTAAAATAAGGTAGAAAATGAAGATTTTTGAAAAATTCCAATTTTAATTTTCTTAGACTCCCATGAAATCAGAGAGCCCACAAAACCAATTTGGTGAATTTTTAAAATGTATTTTTAGAGTTATAAATTTTTAAAGTTTAATTTTGGTCATGTAAATTAATTAATCCATTTAGTGGGGTTAAACATTTACATTTGATTCCAAATTTTTATGTGAAGTCCATCTGATCCTAAAGATCAGTGGAGAATTGTTTTCAAGTTCTTTTGATGTCTGGTTAATCCTAATTAATTAAAGTTTAGTTATGAGTAATTAGGCCAATTAGGGTTATTCTTAATGAATTAACTCAAAACATAATTATCCTAGGGTCCTCCGGTCCTAAGAAACTTCTCCAAATTTTCCTAGAATTTTCTAAGCAATATGCTAATTAATGGAATTAAAATACCAAAAACAGTGACATAAACTTGAAAAATACATAACTTGCCATAGAGATAGCCTCTGACCTTGAAAAATTTAGGGAATGTTCCCAAGATCAGAGGCTTCAAAAGCCCTATAGTCTCATGCCATGGTGAATTGTCTATGCAAATGGAGAACTAAAATACTGAAATGAGAAAATCATTAATTAAAAATAAAATACTCATCAAAATAACTCAATTCTTTTTCCACATTATTCTCCTCTGTTCACTGAGCAAGAGGGTATTTTTATTTTATTTTTGTGATTTTTCTACATAAAGATATAGATTTTCTAAGTTTCAGGCATTTAATTAAATCATAAATTCCATATTTCCTACTTATCCGACTCAGCACCACGGCAACCTTAATGTCTCTGAAGCTCCACGCGGCGCGTTCCCATTCGCCGCAGCCATCCGACTCAGCGCCACTCGGCCCCGGTTCACATACCGTTCCCTGGTCCGACGCAATCTGAGCCATCCAGTCGATACACGCTCGATCCAACAGCGGCTGGTCATCGTCTCTGACTAGTGTGCACCCGTGACCGTCCAGACTCAAACCCTAATATCTCCCTCATTTTTTAATGGATTTTCGTGTTCTTATACTCTATGAATTCTTTTTGAAGAGACGAACACATCCATATAGTTTACATGCATTGAAATCAACTCAAACGAAATGGAGAATCACTGGAAGCTCTCAGGGAGGAGGAGTGTCCATACCTTGTTTCAGGAGGTGAGGCCTCAACTGAATGTGCTCGGCACGTTCGTTGGAGCTGGAAGAGCCTAGGGATGAAGCCTCTGGCCCTAGTTAAAGGTCTAAGTATGAAGCCGGCCGGGCCCGATTTCGGACTTTGGAGGCTAGAGCAACTGGGTGGCCTGGAGAGGGGGATTTCACTGGGGAACTCCTTCTCTTGGTCCTGTGCAGGTGTGGGTGAGTGTAATTTGATTTTAGTGGAGGTTTGAGAGATGTCCTGTTATGACCTTAGAATTGAGCTCCAAAATTAAGCTCAATCTATGGGATTTAGGGCAGGAGAACAGTGGGGATGGATTGCTCTTGGCTAGGGGAAGCTCTGTGAGGAGTTTGGAGGGATTCTATGAAGGTTGATTTCAGCCAACCTTTTGGCTGAGAGGGGGTGGCTTGTTTAAATAGTTATGGCCAGGGCCTCCCAGGGGGTTTGATGGCTTGGATCAACTGCTCTGGTGAAGAGAAGAACAGCTGCAGTGGCCATTGGGCATGGGATAACTCAGCTAGTTTAAATTGAATTTTTGAATCCATTTAGACCTCTCGGCCATGGTGTTTTCCGGTGACCTGGTGGCTAGCCGGCCAGGGTCAGGTCACCATCCTGATCAGGAGGGTCAGGGCTTGAAGTTTGTGGGTTCAATTGGCCAATGTCAAGTGTAAAGAGGTTTGATTTAAGTGGTAAGGGGGAAGAGTCATTTTGGGTTCAAATGGATCAAGTCATGGCTTAGGGCTTGGTGCACCATCCAAAGCTCTGATTTTGGGCTGAGGGAGGTCAGGTGAGTCAGATTACGAAGAGTGGTGAAGTCCCCATCAAGATTATTTGGATTAGTTTTGGGTTAAGTGGAATCATGGTTAGGGTTAATGACTTTTAGGGAGTGCTTAAACGATCACCTCCTTTTTCCATTTAGGGAGTGATGACAAGTCTATGGCTCCTCATTGCTTACATATGGCTTATGCATGGCTCCACGGCTCCATTTGGCTTGGGGCCAAGCTTAGTCAATTTCATGGAAATAGGTTTTAAGGATTTTAGATATTTAGGGGTAATTTGGCACATGGCTTAGTTTAGAAAAGTTTAATGATGAATTTGAAACTTAGGGAGTGATTTAAATCAAAGGGAGGATGAGGTGAAAGTGCCATGTAGGCATTGGATTGACTTTGGGCCTTTTGAAATCATTTTGGATGGGCTTTTAAAATGGTTTAAGGAAGTGGGCTTTATGTTTCAAAATGGACTTTTGGATGAAAAATTTTGTGAAGTACCGTGCCAAATAAATGTTGGGGTTAGTTTAGGGATGTGTCATGAGTGATTTGAAACATATTTGAGGTGATTTGGAGTTGAATTGGGTTTGATTTGGGACTTTTTGGTAAATGGGACAAAGTGGGTCAAATTGGGCTAAATTGGGCTAAGGTTGGGCTAATGTTAGATTTGATGTAAAATTAATGTTGAGAAATGTTTATGGGAGTGTTACAAAGAGTTTTCAACTTTGGTTGGGCTTTGATTTTGGGATTTGGGCCCATTTGGGTTCATGGTGGGTTTAGGCCAAAATTGGGGATTTTGGTTTTGGGTTAGGTTTGGGTGGAGTTTGGGTTCAAATTTGGGACAAATCAAGTTACTGTTTTGTTTGTGGGGATGTTAGGATGGTTTAGGAAAAGATTTGGGGCTAATTGAAGTTGAGTTGGGTTGGTTTAGGCTAAGTTTAGGTCATGGGCCAAAATTGAGCCTTAGGCTTCAAATTGAAATTGGATCCCAATGTTCATCAAATTGGGCTTGGATTTGGTCTAAATTAATATTAGGGATATGGTATTGAAGTTTAGAACTGGATTGGATCAACATTGAGGTCAATTGGGTTGATTTGGTTTGACATTGGGCATACTTTGGTTAAAAATGGGCCAAATTGGGGGGTTTTGGTAAAAGTGGGTTAAATTGACAAAATTGGCTTATGGTGTAGTTGAACAAAATGAAATTGGGAATATATGGGGATTTTCTGAAATTTTCTGGGAATTTCTGGAATTTATTGATTTTTTGTTTAAAAAGGGTGTTTTGGGTATTTGGAGGGTATTGGGGGGTATTTTTGGAAATTTTGGTATATTTGGCTAAGGATGATCAATTTGAATGGTGGGAAATTTTTAGGATTGGTTTTGAGGAATTTTGGGTAATTTAAGTAATTTTTGCAAATTTTGGGTAGCTTCAAGGACATTTGGTAGGTTTTGTGGGTGTAGGACCCCGGGGGTCAAAAATTGAAATTTTGAAAAAAAGAAGATTAATCAAGTTTGAGTAGAATGGATCACTTTGGTTGAGTCATGAAGCCATATCAAGCCCATAAGAGCCATGAGAGGACTCATTTGAGGCATTCACTATGTTGTTCCTAACCCTCTTAGCCAAGGGCCTAGGGGTTAAGGTACCTCCATATGAATTACCTACATGAGTCAAGAAGTCGAATTGGGTATGAATGGTTTTAGGATTTGGAATGTGTGTGAAAGTGTAATGTGTGTAGGTCAACCCTCACCAGACCAGGCCACCCAGGGTAGTCCTAAGGCCAAAGTGTCCTTTAAGGAACTCATCCTTTAAACCTCCACATTTGATCTTAACCCTCAAAGTGAATTAGGGGTTTACAATCAGGCATGTGGGGTTTAAAGGGAGTTAAGAGGTGTTTAAATTTATAGGTGATGGGTCCTATTTCTAGTCCTCTAAGATAGTCAAAGGGAAAGCCTAAGGCTAGATCCTAGTACTAAGGAGAGAGAAGAGAAAAGACCTCATCAAAAATGAGGTCAACAATACATTTGGAGGATCATGAATGTTTTAGTTCCTTTGGTTGGCAAGTTTTGGAGGAGGCTTTTTAGCTCTTACCCTCTCTCCTTTTATTATTCCGTAATTAACTCCCCTTTTGCTAGTGGTGGGGTTTTGTATATGCATACCTCTAGTACTTGAAATTTGCAATGTTGTTTTAGCAAAAAAGGAGGGAAGTTTGCTTACTTGAGCATGAGAGCTTAAAGGTTTTGGTACCTTGCTTATAGACACTTGGGAGGCTTTGGTGCCTTACCATGAATTCTTTTCTCCTCTTTTCATTGTTATTTTTGTGAAATTCTACATGCATACTACTCATTTCTAGGCTTGGTGTATTTTACTTGAATCTTTGGGGTTTTGCTCATTTGTTGGGTGTATGCATGTACGAGTGGTATTTCTTCTCTATGCTTGCTCTCTTTAATGCATGGCTCATGTATGATGGAATGTGGTGTTTTGCTTTTAAAAAGAGAAGTATGAGAGAGTAAAAAATGGGAAAGTTTGGGAGAGGAAATTGCATGCTATCCTAGCTTTTGGATGGTTTAAAACTTTTTGGTTACCATTGGCATGCTTTGGAAAATATTTGCTAGCTCTCTTTTAATTACTACATGGATAACCCCTCTTCTGTTTTCTTGATAGTTGCATACTTTCTACTTTTATTTATTGGATGAAAGTGATATCATCAAACATATGCGGCTTCAGTGTAGGAGCTTGAGATGTAAAGACTTATATACTATGCTCTACACTTTCTTTAATGTCTTACATGTTGGTATACTACATTTGAAAACTATGCATTTTTAAGATATGGTGGCTTTCTTTTATATTTTCAAAAAAAAAATAAAAAAACTGAAAATGCAAGTTTTTGTAAGTTTTCGAGCTTTGGAAATGCTACGTTTCATATGTGCAAAGCCTCACATGTTCTTGCTCCAATTAGTGCATGGGTTTGCTCCCTCTTTTACATGCTACTAGTCCATTTTTACATGGAAGATTTGACGTGTTATGCTTTCTCCACTTATGATTTTCTAAGCTTGATACACTTTATTTGAAGGATTTGTCATGCTTCATCTCATGTTGGTAAAATACTTTAGGTTTGGCATGTGTTAGTTGAAAAAGTAGGCATGTTCTACTTCATGTTACTAAGCATGTTTAGCTTTGGAACTCTGCTCCTTTGAAAGGGAGTAAGCATGTGCATATGGCTTTGGGTTACATGTTAGCTTAAGGCTTCAAATGACATGTTTTCACCTTATATTCTCAAAGAAAAGGTTTGGCATGAAAGATAAAAAAAAGGGGTAGAAGAAGGTGTGATAGTTAGGTTGTGATACACCTAAAATATATAGTGTTTTTATGCACATTTTTATACTTATTTCTAATGATATTGCACTTTAAAGGTATGTTTTCTTGTGTTTTTGGTTGCAGGTGCATAAAATTGAAGAATTTGGAGAAATTTGAGCAAAATGAACAAAAATGGACCAAAATGGAGCATATTGGAGAAAAATGGGTCGAACTGGAGCATATCGGAGCAAAACAAGTCAAACTGGACACATTTGTACATGTGTCTGGCGCCTAAGCGCCAAGATTGGAGCTTAGCCGCCAAGGCATTGGCGTCTAAACGCTACCAAGTCTGCGCTTAGCCGCCAATGACAGTTGGTGACGGTTTTGGGCATAATTTCTTTAATATAAATCGGATTTTAAAGATTTTTAATGCGTTGCGAAGCGTATTTCAAAGGAAATTCATTGGAAATGATAAAATGGACTTTCTAGAAGCGTTGGGGAAGGTTATGAGGAGTTATTATTGAAGAGATGTGTCTTTTGGTGTGAAAAGGCACTTAAGGCATCCCTTTGGAAGATTCATTGAATGTGGACTCTTTTGGAGAGACACTTAAGAATCTCTTGAGAAATTATAATTAAGGCTTGGAAACTCTTGAAGAGGAAGATTTAGAAATTGGAGAGGAACTATTAGAAGAGGAGAAGAAGGCCAAGAAGAAGAAGACTTGGGGCGTGAGCCCTGAGTGGGGCGCCAAAGTGAGAGAGAAAGAGAGAGTGTGAGAGATTTTCTTTTTCTTCTCTTTTCACTTTGTTCTTGGAGAGGATTGAAGGAGATTGCTTTTGCTATACAAGGAGAGTTTGATTTTCATCAGAGATAAGTATTTTCATTGTATTTTTATTTTTATTTAGTAGTTTGTTTATGTAGTTTTAAAGACTTGTTCAATGAAAAGTTCTTGTTGTTTCTCCATCTGTAGTGAGTAGTTTTCTTTACTGCTCCCTCTTACAATGAATTAGTATGCATGTGTAGGATATATAATTGAGTAGAGTGAGAATATATTGTGATGATTTTACTTTGTTCTTCATTTACATGTAAACTTGATCAACTTGCATGTTAAAATCTATTGTGAGAACATGTAAGAACCAATGCGGTATTGTCTCAGTCAACTATTGATAAGAATCACATGAGATTATATGGGTGAGAATGTAGTCCATTTAATTGAGTGCAAATAAATAGGGAGATATGCTTTTTAATGGGGAGTAAAATTAGAGAACTTTAGGGTGACAGGCTAAAGCCCCCTAATTTGGTTTGAAGTTTTGAATTTTGTTATGAGAAGTTAGCCCCCAAGTGGAGGGAATCGAGGGAACTCTAGAGTGAGAGCTGGTATCTTTCCTGCCTAACCATGTTCAAAATGATAAAATTTCAAATTAACCAATGTTCTTTATAGAACCAAGTAAGGGTAACGAATATAATTGCTCCTATTTGTCACAATCTCTCTCATTACTTGTTTTACTTTTACACATGTCACTATTTTCATTGCATGAGGAAGAGTACTTCTAATATATTAAACTCTACTTTTCTGATTTTCATTAAGTATTTTAGTTTACAAGTAGTATTGTAGTAATAATTTTAGGATTTAATTAAAAACAAACCTTTATCGACTTTTCAGGTTAGGGCGTGTTATTGTAGACTAGAACTTCTCTTGAAAGCCACTGTGATTAACCGCGATCTCCGTGGGATCGATATTCGGGACTTAATCAGAAAGCTCCATATTACTTTATAACAATATGTATACTTGCGTAAAATCCCATTTTAAAATAATATCAATTAAGCTCTCATTTGCATCGGCATCAAGTTTTTGGTGTCGTTGTAAAGAAAGAGATATAATTAAAAGGAAATAAAACATAAGCATAAATATTTAGGGATCAAGTTTTTGGCACCGTTGCCGGGGATCGCAACGGTTGATCATGAATTTTAGGAGAATTTTAGTTGAAGTATTTAGTCTTAGACTTAGAAAATTGTAGTGTCATAAAAACTGTTTGTGTGAAAAGCAAGGTGTTTGTGAAAATGTTTTCTTGTGTTGAAAATATTTTCTATTTAATTGTTAATGTATTGTATGTTGTGTTATTTATGCAAACTAAAGGATCTGCAAGACATGTGCCTTATGATCCTAAGATAGAAAAAAAGAAAAAAAATCAAAAAACAGAAAGGACTTAAAAAACGTGAAATGGAAATGGAAAATATTCAAGATAATAACTTAGAAAATCATCATAAATCATAGAGGGATTATGTAAATCCTACGATAGGTGAAATTCACCCAAGTATACAAACCCCTGTCGTTGAAGCAGACTCATTTGAACTTAATCCAGAGATTATCCAACTGGTGCAGAACAATCAGTTTGGGGGAACTCCTTTAGAGGATCCCTATTTACACTTATCATGTTTTCTAGAACTTTGTGCTACATTTAGTTATAACAACATGTCAGACGATGCTGTTAGACTAAGGCTTTTTCTTTTCTCACTAAGGGATAAGGCTAAAATGTGGTTATACTCATTAGCACCTGGTTCTATTAAAAATTGGGAAGAGTTAACTCAAAAATTCCTTGCTAAATATTTTCCACCATCTAAGACTACTAAGTTGAGAAATGATATAACATCTTTTTGTCAGTTTGAGGGGAATCAATATACGAAGCTTGGAAAAGATTTAAGGAACTCCTAAGAAAGTGTCCACACCATGCTCTGCCTAATTGGTTAATAATTAATACTTTTTACAATGGGTTAGTAGGATCTCTTAAATTTATAATTGATGCTACCGCTGATGGATCGTTAATGTCAAAATCATTTGATGAAGTGTATGCGTTAATTGAAGAAATGGCTACAAAGGAATTTGAATGGCCCTCTACAAAGGTAAATCCTAAAAAGGTAGCCAGTGTTCATGATACAGATGCGATTGCAATTCTTACATCTCAGGTTGCTGAAATATCAAGGAAGTTGGACCAATTTGGAATGAACCAACCTCAATTTACTCCAGTAGGTGAGGAAAGTTCATTAGGGAATATGTTTGATTCTAACTTATCATATGAGACTTTAAATACCACAAACAAACCATATTCTAACTTTTACAACCCAAGTTGAGAGAACCATCCTAAATTTAACTGGAATCATACTACTGATGGTGGAAACCAAAAATGGGAAAATAATCATGCAAATCCTAATGGAAGTTGGAATAATCAGGGGAACACAAACTATAGACCTTCATATCCACTGGACTCTAACAATGATCAACAATTTGAGGATAAGAAGATGTCTACAGAAGAAGTGGTATTGCAAATGGAAAACGAGTTGCAAAGTCAAAATGCTGCGATTATAAACATAGAGAATCAATTGGGACAAATTGCTAATTCACAAAGCAATAGACCCTAAGGAACACTTCATAGCAACACTGAGATCAATCCTAAAGAGAACACTAATGAACAAGTAGAAGATGTTCGATTAAAAAGTGGAAGAGAGATAGACGATGTGGTTAGAAAAGAGAAAGAAGTTGTGAGAGACACAAAGGAAACTAAAAGACCTGAAGAACATGTTTCTAAGGATCTGGAAAAATTAATATCTCCAACTACAATCAATTTAGAAAGACCACCACCTCCATTTCCTCAAAGGCTTAGACAGCATGAATTGGATAAAAATTTTTTAAAATTCCTGAAAGTACTTAAGAAGTTAACAATAAATATTTCTGTTACTGAAGCTTTGGAACAAATGCCAAGTTATGACAAATTTATGAAGGAGATATTAAACAAGAAAAGGAAACTTGGGGATTACGAGATAGTTGCACTAAGTGAGGAGTGCAGCACTATACTTCGAAAAAAGCTTCCTCAGAAACTTAAAGATCCTTGTAGCTTTACAATTCCTTGTGCAATTAGAGAAAAATTATGTGGAAAAGCTTTATGTGATTTAGGAGTGAGCATTAATGTGATGCCTCTATCTATATTTAGAAGGATAGGTTTAGTCATATTTCTCCCTACTATCGTAACCCTTATGTTAGGCGATTGATCTATCATTTATCCAAAAGGAGTTAAAGAAGATGTGCTTGTTAAAGTGGTTAAGTTTATCTTTCCTGTAGACTTTATTGTATTAGATATGGAGGAAGATAAAGATATTCCAATTATTTTGGGGAGACCTTTCCTTGTTACTGGACAAGCTATGATAGATGTGCAAAAAGGAAAGTTGACTATGAATATTAATGACCATGAAGTAACTTTTGATGTATTAAAAACTATGAAATATCTAGCTGAGAGAAAAAATAATGATTGTTTTTGGATTGATGAAATTGATTATCTAAGTAAAGACAATTTCCAAGAAAGTTTTGAGAGTAAGATAATAAATGAGGTCGGAATGAATTTTCATGATGATTCAAAAATGTTATTTAAAGAAGACTGTATGTATGTTCAAGAGAGGTGTGAAATGATGGACGTCACTGAAAATAGTAAACTTTTAATTCCATCTGTTGAAAAATCTCATGAACATAGGATGAATGTACCCCACACAATTTTAAAGCCTACCTTTTTAGGCAATTCATCTACACCACCAGTCTTTATATCTTCAGATTTGACTCAATCACAAGAAGAAATTGAATTGAATGATGAACATGATAAAGTTATTGAATTAAGATTTGGAAGAGAATTTGAGGATATATTTCAAAAGAACTTTGAGTTGAGAAAATAGGATAAGTATTTTGAAAGACCAAAGAAGATAACATGAGACAGAAGAATATCCCAGAAGAATTTGATCTAGAATCTGAATTATCTAGAGAGAATCCGATCCAAATTTTGGGAGATCTTGAAGTATCTTATAGAGATCCATTTCTTATAAATTTCAAGGAAGATATTAATATGAAAATTGAGAAAATCATTAGAGGAATATTGGATCTAGAAAAAAATATGTGGAACAATGATACGAATCAATCCGAAAAGGAAGAGCTGAAAGAAAAATTACTATTTGAGGATGTTGTAGGAATCTTTGGATCTGAAAAAGATTGGATGATTGATCAAGGATTACTTAAATGAAATTTTGATCCAGGAGGAATCATTTGTTGGGCTGATGACGTTAAACTTAGCGCTTTATGGGAGGCAACCCATAGTTATCAGTGTAGTTTGATTTAGTGTGCTTGAGAGTTATGATTATTAGTGTTGTATTTTGTTTGCTTTAGTGTGGATTGATCAGATTGATTGATGATTGTTGTTATGTTGGATTGGATATTAGTGAGATGTTGGATTTTGATCCTTGTTTGATGTGTAAAAGTGTTTTGGGTTAATGTTGTGAGGTTATGCCTTGGTCTTGACTAAATCTGTATATGACTTCTGGTAGTAGCAGGCTGACGAGTCTGTTATGACTTAGTTCTCAACAAGAACTGAGTGTTACCTTGAAGCATGTAGAGTTTGGACTTGGACCACTCCATGTCAACTCTGTTACTTCCTTTAGCTGACTTGTTTTCACTTAGTAAGGTCGCGCACTTATTTAGTAAACAAAATATAGATGAACTGCACTACTTTTATTTACTAAATTGTGTATACCATAGACTTAGAGTAAACCTGAAATTGGAAACACATGAGTTTTTATAATAGGGGAATTACAGTTCAAGGGTGATAACCATATAAAAAATTTTATAATACACCCACGTTATTAGTGTAGTTTTTTCTGTTAGAAATTGAAAGTATGGAGGGGAAATGTGAGTAGAAAGGAGATCAAATTAACCTCAGTTGTTATTTGTTTATGAAATCTGTGAATTTATGTATTGATATTTGTGTGTCTATGTTTGTGAGTCAAGTAAAATGAGTCTTTGGAGACAACAAAACTTATCTTAATATTTTAAACTTGTTAGCATTTAGGAACTCCTTTATAAAGTTTAAAATGTGTTCCAGTTTAATTTTAAATTTGTACCTGTTCTGCTATTTAAAATTCCTTTATAGTGTTATGTCAAGCATGTTTAGGTTAGATTTACTTTATACTGCAATATTCTACAATGTGCTATTTGTTGATATTTTTGTAGGATGTGTAGTAAATGGTAAATGTGATATTTCCCTACCTCATATTTTTGTACTTCATTGTTACACATGTTTGAGCTTAAGTTTGGGGGGGAAAGAAAAATTTTTCAAATTTAAATCTTACTTGTTTTCAAAAGTACTACAAATAAATTTGTATTTTATTTCTAATGATTTTTGTTATGTGGAGTCATCTTAAGAATGTTAGAATTTTAAGTATATAAATGGAGTAGGAAAACTTAGTTGATATTTTTAGTGAAAAGGGTGAACCTAGAGTTAAGGATATTTAGTGGAGAACATGGGAAAATGAATAACTATCTTTAGTAGGAAGAAATATATTTTTGGAAAATTAAGGATTCTTAGAATTTTTATTTTCAAACATTTAAGGCTCTTTTAGAAAGTATTTAAAAAAATATATGTATATCTTTTAAAGTAAAGGAAAGTAATAAGTTTTAACTTTAGAGGAGGATAGTGGAATTCAAAATCATTTAAGGACTTCTCCAGATATAGTAATCCTCACATATAAAAAAAAGAAAAAAGAAACAAAGGATCAAAAACATCCTCAAAAAAAAAAGAAAAAAAATGTGAGGAGAAGCTTGAGGAGAGGTCCTAATCAAAAATTGGTTTCACTTGAGTCTTTCTAAAGTAAAGAACTTAGAACAATCCTAAGCTTGCTTTTTATAAATATATTAGTTAAATTATTTTTAAGATAGTTCTTAAGTTGAGAAAGTAAAGTTCATATGATCCGAAATTTGAAAAATCTGCATATTTTTCTTAATTAGATAGGAAAACAAATTCCCAAGTTTGATGATAAATATTTTAGACCCTAGGCTAGTCTAATTCACTAGAAGTTCTTCTAAGTTGAACTATCACATTTTTAGAACAAATTTTTAGTAATTCTGAAGGATGACCCATTAACTCTAATCTATAAAAAATTATTTTAAAAGTGTAGTATTACTTGAGGACAAGTAATGTTTAAGTTTGGGGATTTTGATACACCTAAAATATATAGTGTTTTTATGCACATTTTTATACTTATTTCTAATGATATTGCACTTTAAAGGTATGTTTTCTTGTGTTTTTGGTTGCAGGTGCATAAAATTGAAGAATTTGGAGTAATTTGAGCAAAAGGAACAAAAATGGACCAAAATGGAGCATATCGGAGCAAAACGGGTCGAACCGGAGCATATCGGAGCAAAACAGGTCAAACTAGACACATTTGTACATGTGTCTGGTGCCTAAGCGCCAAAATTCGTGCTTAGCTGCCAAGGAATTGGCGCCTAAGCACCACCAATTCTGCGCTTAGCTGCCAATGACAGTTGGTGACGGTTTTGGGCATAATTTCTTCAATATAACTCAAATTTTGATGATTTTTGATGGCGTTTCGAATTTATTTCAAGAGGCATTCATTGGAAATGATAAAATTGACTTTCTAGAAGCATTGGGGATGGTTATGAGGAGTTATTATTGAAGAGATGTATCTCTTGGTGTGAAAAGGCACTTAAGGCATACCTTTGGAAGATTCATTGAATGTGGACACTTTTGGAGAGACACTTAAGCATCTCTTGAGAAATTATAATTAAAGCTTGGAAACTCTTGAAGAAGAAGATTTAGAAATGGGAGAGGAACTATTATAAGAGGAGAAGAAGGCCAAGAAGAAGAAGACTTGGGGCGTGAGCCCTGAGTGGGGCGCCAAAGTGAGAGAGAAAGAGAGAGTGTGAGAGATTTTCTTTTTCTTTTCTTTTCACTTTGTTCTTGGAGAGGATTGAAGGAA